>VZRS01013692.1:36623-292176 GCA_013398055.1 Ifrita kowaldi
ACCCACAGGTATATAAATATAGAGGTATAAAATAATATGAAATGTAGTTCAATCTCATAGCACATAATAATTAAGGGCCCAATTTAAATAAGCATTTCAGCATATGCTTACAATCTACTTGGCTTCAATGGGACTTGAGCACACACTTCATTTCCAGCACATACTTTTATGCCCTTTCTGAACTCGGATTTTACCTGAATGAAATCTAAAACATTGAACCTTTATTGCCCTCCTTTCTTAGAGAATAAATGTCCCTTTATAACTGAGATAGAAGACTTTTAAGAGGAGTGGACCTATACAAGATTCCCAACTAAATGGCGAAAGAAGTGATGCTACACATTCTTCTGCTGGCAAGTTATTGTGGTGAACATTTTTATTTGATTTTATTCCATTCATAGTGTGAAGCAGCAGTTGCTCTGCCGCAGATAGAGTAAGAGTTATTTGGATCAGAGCCATGGTTTTGACTACAATAACTTTATTGGCCAGAGTCTAGTTTGTGTAATCACTAAAATTAACACGACAGTGTGAGTGCTGAGTTCAAAGCAGGAAACAACCTCAGATACAGCCACAAAAATTGCTCCAGTCCAATTACTGTAAAACAGATGAAGATAAAGTTAGTGTCCCAGTGAGTCATCCAGCCACAATTCACATTTCAAGAAAAAACCAACCCATTCCAGGGGTAGAGATGAGGACAGAACTGTTTCAGAATAGCCATGAAAAATATGTGCAGAACATGGTCTGATTATACAAATTTGCACACTGTTCCCAGAAAAATGAAGCAAACAAAGATCCTTAGCAATAAAGAATTTCTCCTTGGTGAAGAAAATAGAGTGAATTTGGCCTAGTGTGTTTTTCATCAGCTCTTTCCATTAAAGGAACACATTGTGCAATGAAGTTTGGCTTAATATTTAAGTTTTGATTAAATTAAATAACATTTCACAGTATTTAAGACCAGTAGAAAACATTTCTGTCATTTGTTACAAATCTCCAGGGAAATATTTAAAAACAAAACCAACAAGCAAACGTTATTACTGTATTTTCAACTTGGATTTTCTAGCATTCTGTTGAGCATGACAATCTGAAAGTAAAATTCAGCAGGATTTGACTGGAAACCAAACTGAAAGTCATTACCTATGGTTCAATCTTTATGCTGTCAGAATTATGGAAGGGAAGGGAAAAGGGAGAAAAGGGGAGAAGAGGGGAAAAAAGACAATAAGAAAAACAAAGGTACTGCAGAGTGTGCAAGGAGTAAAAAACACATCTGTTAATACTTTAATAACTTCAATTGTTATCTGAAACAGGGTAATTATCTTGAAAAATACATATTCTGCTGGTTTCAGGCATCGAACCACCATGATTAAACAGGATCCTTTTATCTGATTTACATTTATGCTAGGATCAATTGCTATCACTCCAGGCAAAGCCAGGCAAACTGGTCATACAAATAATGCATTTTTATTTTCATCTCTCTTTTGTTGCTAGAGAGGCAGTCTCAGCATACATGAAAATGAATCCCCAGATTATTTTTATTCATATTTTTAAACTGAGAGTACCAATGGAATAAAGAAGCTTCATTTGTGCACTGCAAATTGTTCCTGTAGTTTCTCTTGCTCATAACAAAATGATTCTTAGCTACTGGTCTGCCTTCCCAAGGTCACCTCCTCCTGAACCTGCAGGCTGGGCTGGCAAAGCCTTTCTCTCACCCCTGTGATAGCAAGAACACGACCCTCTCTGGTGAAAGCACTTTGGTGATGGGAGAGCACATAGTTCCCCGCAGCTGAGGTGCCTCCTGTGGTACTTTTGCAGTTGATGGGCTGCAAAGGCTTCCCAAATGAAATATTTATTTTGTATTAGGTTCTAGCATGCTGTACAGAGCTAAGGTCACCACCTAACATCCTGACAAAGAACTGAGCTGGAATTCAGTCTTAGGAAAAAAACTGGCTTGTTCTCTCTCGATCAAAAGAAGTCCAGACATGCAGCACTGCACAAACTTGGGTCGCTCGAGTTATTTCAATCCCTGTTTTACCTCTCCCTTTGCCCTAGACCCACATCCCTACACAGACAGTGATTATGCTAGTGCTCTGTTTAGACCACTCTGCATAGCAATAACATGAAACAAAAACTGAGAGAAATCTGACCACCAGAAAAAAAATAGCTAATATAATTATTTTTTAACAAGCTAAACCAGAAAAAGCAGGAAAAATGGAAAAAACTGTTGCATCCTGGAGGATGGATGGGAGAAAGTGCTTTGTGCTGCGTTCCCAACTGGGGTTCATTTGGACCTGTGCCTGCAGTGATATGCTGTCTTTACCATGTACATTTGTAATGTGCTTTGAGACCTCTCCGAGTGCAATCTTAGAGCCAAGTAACATGATTATTATTACAACCTTAGCTCCAGAGCGAAAACTGCAGACCACTTAATACTGTATTCTCTCAATCCAAGGAGATAAGGAGCTAAGCATCATGCAGGAGAACTCCTTTGCAATAGGAGAAATAACTTTTTTTTGTGACTCTTCTATGAAAGGAGTTAACAGAGGGTTTGTGGCCATCCTGAGGCAGGGTGTCAGTGCAATTAGTGCTGCTCGTTGTTGTCTGGGACAGCAGAGGTGGGCAAATTGCAGCTTGTTAGTCCCAAATACATTATGGCCTCCTAATGAACTCCATTTTATGGCCAAACTCCTTTAAATTGTCTCTTCCTGTGATTAATTCACCTCTTTCTCCCCTTTCGGCAGGCTGTTGTTGATAGGGAGTGTCCAGTGTTGAATGAGTAAAAAGTACTAATGCATGTTCTTTCCAGGGAGAGATAACCCTTCTCTAAACATGATGAATGCATCTGTTACGGAGGAAGATACCCTGTGTGGCAGGGGCTTATGGATAAGCACTGGAAAGCATGTCCTGCGGTGGGGGGTGGGGGGGGGGTTTGGTGNGCCCCGGTGAGTGGCGGGGGTAGGCGGGGGGGGCGGGGGGGGGGGGGGGGGGGGGGTGGTTTGGTGGAGTTCTGTGGAGCTCCTGGTTATTTCCAGGGGATATGGGGGCTTTGGGGACTGCTATCAGAGCCAAACCAGTCTTGCCATGGAGGCCAGCCAGGCAGAAGGGGAGCGTCCCGCTCATCCCAGCTGGGTCTGGAGCTCCCCATCACCAAGCTGGGGATACCCCACAAAGGTTTTTCTGTCCAGGGACCTTTTCTGGCAAGGAAATTTAGGGCCAGACTGGAGAAGTCATAACGGGGACTTGTCTGAGCTTGTCATTCCCAGTTCCCCTGCTCAGGGGGGCTCCCGATGGACTCCTGGTTTCTGCACTGAGTCCTGCAGGCTGGGCTCCCCATTTTTAATCAGTCCTTGCTGAGGCAAAGGTCCCCTCAGTGTTGGTGGGAGCAGGGCTGGAGAAGGGACCATGCAGGAGCAGAAGTGTGGCGCGAGGGCTGCCTCCCCAGAAGCAGCTCTGCTCTGATTGCCCTCCTGTTTACCCAGCTTTCAGCTGAGGGTAGGAGTTTAGCAGACTCTGAGTGGGAAGGTGAAGGTACTTGGCATTCTGCAACACAGAGTTAAAAGGCCAAAAGGTGCATAAATAAAGCGAGCTGACTAAAACTATGTGCATATATTACCCATATATATGAAAGTCCTTATGTGCATACCCACATGAACAAACAAATAATATCACAGCACTCACAATTATTCATAAGTCTTTTTTTTCCAACTCATCTTTGGCAAGAGAAGACAGCAGTAAAAGAAGGAGGGGGGAAAAACCCTTCCCCAAGCTGATTATCAAATAAAATACTGTTTTATTTTCTGTCTAATAAGTACAAGAAGTTCCATAACTCCCCTGATTAGGCATATTATCCTTCTTCAGAAAGTCAGCTTGATTTATGCAGAAAGTGATTTGGACATACTTTCCTCTGGCTATAGAGATTTCATAATTCCTGGTGTATGTCTGGAAAATCTCCTCTCGTCCTGAGTCCAAACCAAATTAATGTCTTCCAGAATGACCTGAGGAATTAATGAGGTTTTTGCTGTCAGTTCTGCCCATGCAGGGTCAAGTAAATCATTTGCTGGCCCTTACTCCAGTGTTTTTCACTGTCTTTCTGACTCCATGTACAATGATAACAAAGTTGCAGATGCCTTTGAAATACGGCATCACTGACACTCTCCGTCCATCTGTTGGGACATATTTTAGGCTCTGTTTCTCTGTCTGCTGTAAACTCTGCCTTTAATGGAGTCAGTAATTGCTGATAAATGGGGTATCAATGAAGTCAGTGTACTGTAGGTTTCCCCATTCTTTTCTGCTGATGTGTGCTATTTAAATCTCTCTGCCATTACTTACAGTTATTGTGTGTTCTCATCTTTAATTCCAGCCCCAGAATTCTTGGCCCCAGGCACGATTTTTAATACATAGGAAAACTAGGTACTACGGAGACCTGTTTGGCAGTAAACAAGTTATCCTCAATTCCCCACTCTGCTGTCCCCAACTAAAGAAAATGTGAAACGCATTAAGAGTATGTACATTAAGTTCTGAGTAATTCACAGATTTTCTTTCTCTCATGTCATAAATATTTTAAACCAACCCAATTTTGACATTGCAGCCAAGCAATAAAAACCACGATCCATCCCCTCTCTCTGTTTCCTTTAGTTGCCACGTGATAGAATGCCTGAAGTAAAATGAGCCCACACTTGATCATACATTTTATATTACCTTTCTTTTTAATTTATCACAGCTTTTAAAGGTATTAAAATATTACTTCAGATGAGTACTGCTCGTGCCTATGACACTGTATAATCCATAATCTTTTAGGCTCTCTGCCAGCTATCTCTGCAGTTATGCCTCATTTTCTTGCATGAAAAGCAAGAATAATCTGAGCACATCTGAGTACAGAATAACGACTCCAGTTGCAAAAATAACAATGGCATTTGTAGTAGCATCTGCACCCAGCTGGCCCTTTCCAAACACCCAGGCAGACACAGTCCCTCTCCAAGCCTAAAGCTAAAGAAAAGGCAAAGAGCAGAAGAAACGAATGGGAAAATCAGGTCATTCCATTGTATGTGTCATGGTAGCGGCTGCAGCCTAGACCAGAAGGTCTAGGAAAAAGGTGCGAAGAAATTAATATTATGTAACTATAGAAATGCCACTACATAGGAGTACTCTTCCCAATGTCCTTCAGTCAGTGGATAGTTGATGCCCAGAAACACAGGAAGCTATTGGTAGTGCCTGCAAGGTTAGGACTGGCTTTTCATCCTGACTTAGTTCCTTAGTCTTCAAGAATTTTCGGTTATTCCTTGCAGACTTCTGGTTTGCTGTTTGAAGTCTGTTTCAGAGTTCCCACAGCCCTCTGGGAATACTCAGACCAGCAATTCTCTTCGAAGCTGATGGCACCTGACTTTGAAGGAAAGGTCCTCTGCAGCTGGCCCTTGGCATGGGTAGGATGACTGGCGCTCTGATCAGCCTGAAGTCTGTGTTCCACTAAGGAAAAGGTTATGACCTAAAGCCCAGAAAATACATATTTTGTTGAGTTTAAAGCTTTGTGAGTGGATCAGTGAAACAGCTTTGTGGCATGGAGCTGGTTTGACATGCAGAACAGAGGCCAAGGCCTGTAGACAAGAGGCCAAGGCCTGTAGGGCTGCCAGGATTTCTGTGTGACTGAGGAGGGCACAAACACATGGAATGTGCGCACCTCGTTCCCCCTTCTATCTACACCTATGGGATTATAGACTTGAATGACCAGGGTGGGTGTGTACCACATGGCGACTTCACACACGTAGGTCTTGGAGAATTAGGTATTAATTGATTCTCCCACAGAACCCTGAGAACCTGCCAGCCATAGACTGGCAATGAACTTTGCTGTGAAATAACATTTTCCTTGATTAATTTTGAATTTGCTGTCTGCAAGCCTTTGGATTCTTGGATTACAAAATAGAACTCAGCTACTAGCCATGTCCTTTCTACCAAAAGGCTGAATTTTTAAATTTCTTTTCACTTATTCCCAATTATTTCTGCTACAGATTTGGAATGTCTTTGTCTCTTTTCTACTTACTTCAGGAAGGTGTAATAAAACAGAAAACTTAGGTGGCTATTTTTGATATGTTAAAAAATGTACTTGTGCTCTTGCGGACTAAGTGCTCTTCAATTGCATCAATAGTTCCTAGGAAAAAGCTTTGCTTCGACACACTTGGACTTTCCCCAAATGCCTGGTCTAAAGATACTTATTTGGGATTATTACTGTTTCATAAAATGCTTCAAAGTATTCTTGTGAAAGAAGGATTATTACAACAAAATTTCAAATGGAACAACAACATAAGCTTTGTTTCTCTGCAATATTAAGATTTTAAGACAGGTTATATTTGGTTATCTAATTTAAATTCCTGCCAAACAAAGGTTTAATTTAATAAACCCTGCATAAAAACAGGTGTACTCTTGGATTTACCGAAACCCAACATTTCAAAATGTGCTGCCTTGATTCAGAGGCCTCATGTCATGGGAGAATCTGCCATCTCAAGATGTTGCTGAAAGCAATCCCTGTTATACTCAGTGTGCCTAAATTCTGCTGGCTTCATCGTGTAGCCACTGGACCTTGTTGTATTCTTGTCTGAGAGGGAAAACCTGCCTCTCTGTGTAGATGGCTGAAGGGCAGTCAAGTCAACTCTCAGTGATCTCTTGGGGAACCCTAGCAGATGTAACCTCTTAAGTCTCTTCCTGTCAGGCTCAGACAGTAAACCCATGAAAGAAATTCTCCCTCTTTGCTCAGGGGGAAGCCTGACCTGCCTTACGCTCTCCTTATTTTGCTGAAAACTTCCTTCCTGGTCTTTTTCCCTGAAAGAAAGCAGCTTCTGGATTTTCATTCTACTGGGACAGATATGGTGTGATGACTCTCATTTCCTCTCTTCCCTTTTCAGTTTCTTCCTCATACCTTCTTTTCTTTCTTTTTTTTTTTTTTTTAAGAGAAATGATTATTTCAGTGCCTCAGTGGTTTTTGCTATGTCCAATCTAATGCAAGCAAAAAAGTCACGTTCTGCCTCTTGGGATGATGTTACAAAAATTTCAGGAATATTACAGCATGTTATAAATCTTGTATTATTAAAAATTATTTGTTGTTTATGCAACACAACAAATACACACTCTCAGTTCTGTTTTTAACTCTTGTCCAGATGGTTTCTATTCATTATTGTTCCCCTCACTCAGCCCATAGCTTGTGATATCATTTAAGTTCTAGTTACCCCCAACCTGGCATGACCAGGGAAGAGGTTGTGTTACAAATTCAGTGACCTCTCATTTCTGCCAGGTATGTCCAGGAAGTTTGGAGCATCTTTGTCCCCACCCCAGTCAGCCAGCACTACCTGACTTATCCTGGCCAACGCTGGGTTGAAACGACGAGTGCGAGTAGGAATATGGTGGAGCCATTCAGTCTTGGGTTGATATTGTACAGATTTCCTTTTCTTCCTCCTTTTTCATGAGCCATATTCTTAAAGCCCTCTTCAGGCTGGGCCCTTTGTTGCCCTTGTGCAATTCTAGTTTCCTGTTTTATCATAATTCATTATTTTGTTCTTTCTAGAGAAATGATTCATGAGCAAAAGAGTCACAACGTCTTTCGCATGTTTGGAAGAGTTGATTTTGAAAACCACATCTCCAGGCCTCTGTTCAGGGCTTAAATATTTCTTTTCTGAATTTCACACTTTATTCTTCTCTATTCTAAGGCAATGACATTAGTGTTAGGAGAATGAAACTTCAGCACTTTACTGTGTTGAATCACTATTGAAATGAAGGCATCTATTTGGGTTGTTTACTGCTGTGAAAAATAAGAAAGAGGCTTAGCCTCTTCCAGAGGCTTTACTCTCTTCCAGAGCATCTCTATTACAGTGCTCAAACATACTCAATAGATAGATCAGAATTTTCCAACTGCTTTGGATGAAGTGAGCACTGAAGTCCTGGGAATTTCTTGTGAATGGCTGCACACAAGTATTGAGTTATTCATCTGAGGAACGTAGGATTTTACAACTGCATGTGTGGACATGGTCTGTCTGTGGCTCAGTTGCCATGATCTCATTCCCATGATTTGTTTCCCAGCTTTGGAACCCATGGACCAGATGATTCTTGAGTACATCATACCAGGGACATCAATACCTTGAGGAGGCTCAAAATGTACAGAAATGGCTATGGCTTGTGATTCTCTTTTATTTTCACTCCATCATCCTCCACTCTCCTTTAATTTCCTTCTTAGTTTTAAATGAATTGTATAAAACCTAAATTCAGGGAAAACCTTCCCCTTGCCCTTTGCTTGCCCCTCTATGAAGCATGTTAGCAGAAACATCTTAAACCTGTAGATTAAACAACTCTCGTTCATCCCATTCATGCATGTTAACCTCCACAGTTAGTTTGTCAAGCTCAGCTGTGACAGTTTTTTATTGGTTTCATATTTATAGTCCTTTTAATCTTTCTATTAAAGTTGCTTAAAAAAACCTGTTATGGGAAATTTTGAAAAAATAAGTTACTTTTTCTAAGTATATTTGACAAAACACTTAAGTTTTTGATTAAAAAAAAAAAAGAAACCAAAAGCTTTAAAAATACAATTAAGGATTTTGTGAAAATATTTAGATTTCCATTTAAATGTTTGTGGGATTATTGAAAATCAAACTATTTCACAGGGAGAAAAAAAATTATTTCCAGTTTTTGCCCAGAAAATTTTAACCCTAATGAAAATTTCCATACAAATGTTTGCGTTGGTCTAAAAGCAGGTTTTTTGCCCCTCTTCTCCAAAAATATTTCAAAAGAAAACATTTCTATATGCTTCTTGATTTCCCTCTCACACCTGTGTAAACCAAATTCTATTCCATTGAAGTGAATGAAGTTATGTTGTTAGAAGAAAGAAAAAGTTTAAGTTTGTTGCATTTGAATAGATTGCTTTGTCTTTTAAGAAGCCTGGTTCGTTCTAAGCAGGACACCCTAAATCCAGAGAATCAAACACCAGGAATTCCACAGTCAGCCCTTCATCCCTGCAAACAAATGGTTCTCTGCAGTTGACTCTATGATGTTTCTTTATTTAAGAGTAAAAACAACTGAGGAATGAAAAGGGGAATGGACCTGGCAGATCATGAGCCATAAACCACTGACTCCTCCTGAGACGCTGTCAGTGCTGAAGCTCTTTGACACAACAATGTTGAGAGTCTCCACTGCTGCAGTTGGTGTTGAGTAGAGATGCAGTCCTCTCATCCTGCTCCTCTTGGAGTCCTGCACTCACCTTCTTACAAATATTCAGGCCTGAATCTCCCATAATGGAAAAATGAAAGTGATCGATATCACCATCAGCATTGATAATTTGGGAATTTTTTTTGGTAGGTAACCATGAGAAATGATTTCATAGGAATGGAGCTGAAAATGCCCTCAACTATGATACGAGATGTTAAAGAATACAAAGGCAATAGGATAATAATCTGGTCTTAACTGACAATGTCCAACATGTGCCATAAATCATATGAAATGCTGCTTTTCTCTTCTTTTCTACAAAAGTAGAAAAATGGATTAATCTTGTATTCCTAGCAAGGGAAAAGTATACAGAGATTCTGCTTCCAACTAGTGCTTTTCATTTTGCCTCTGGAAGAAAGGCCTGGGAAAGCCATCAGAGCTTCCAAAATATGTACCCAACCATTCTGGATACAGACATTCCTGGAAGAGCTGCCACGAATTTTGGTGGCAAAAGTACCTGTCCACAGTGTTGTAAGTGCAAGATCTGGAAGCAGGGCAGTGGTTAGTGGGGAATCTGCCTTTTAAGTTCAGGATCTGAAGACTTGAAAGTTGAGATTTACCCAAATTATACCCCTGAAGACAAGTTTAACGCCCACTGGTCTTCACCGCAACCATAAAACTACACAGAAACATCTTTGCCGCAGTCCTTTCTGCAGTGCAATTTGTCCTGATTTTTCCAGGAGTCCCGCCACTACTATTACTGAGCAGCTGAGATGACAGACAAGACTTCCATCCTCAGAGCTTCTTTCAGAGAGCTCCTTTAGCTAAGTGCCCTGTGGGTTTTCCTTCCTATTAAGTGTCTCCTTTTCCCCCCTGCTTCCCGCTCCTTATTTTTTTTTTAAATTTCACGAGGAAAAAAAAGAATGAAGGAAAATTAATTTTCATTGCAATGCAGTGAACTGTGAAAGAGACTCTTAGTTGTGGTCTGGAATGCAGACACTGTTGGCTACCTTCTCAGACCATGGCTAATCACACCACTGACAGACTGGAGCTCACCGGCTGACCCGAACGCCCTGTGAGCTTGGAACATGCTGGGTTGCTGAACTCCTTGGAGTGCTACATAAGGGATGATTGCTGCCAGTGGATCAGGAAAAACTCCTTTGGACATAACTAGTCCTGCTAGTCACTGTGGTGGTGTTTTTCTGCCATCTTTGAAATGCTTTGTTTACTCCCTTCTCATCAACATGCAGGTGTAATTTTTTAATTTGCTTTTGAAGGATGGCCTCTGGTATTTCCACAATAACAAACTGCAGAGTGTTATCCATATTAACCATAGAAGCAGTGGGAAAAACGTGTGCTAGTATTGCCCACGTCCCTGTGTGTTCCTTGTGGTTACAGCTGAGAGCACAGGGTGGAAAGACAATTGTGGAACATGTCCTTGGAACAATTCTTCGAAGCACTCTGGTCTCAGCATGCTTCTACCACTTTCCTCCTTTTTGACAGCTTCCTGAAAGCACCCAGATGGGGGCTGCTCAGCCTGTTGCCAAGTTCTCATTGTTCTTCTTGCAAATGCCCATGCTTGCATGTGGGCAAGGTACTAGTGTGTGAATGTAAATGCTGGGGATTAACAACGGTAATATCCTCTCTCATCTATCCTGTTTTACTCATTTCAGCACAGATTCGGAACAGTCTGACCAGAAGTGGTGACCAGTCTCATATGTAAAATTACGAGTGATTGGTCAGAAAAAAAACTGTTTTAAAAAATAAAAAGAACACTAGAAAGCTGAGCTGCACAAACACAAAATGTTCTGCAAATGATTGCAAAGAGCGGAAAACTCAACTCTGAAATAAACTGAACTCAAAGTCTTTGGCTAAATAATCTATGAATCTGAAGAATTGCATTTCTGTTCACTAAATCAACTGCTTGTTCTGCTCCAGATGCGTTGGCATTTTTTATTTAAAGAGGATGGGACACTGATGTGGAAAACCCAAGAAACAATATCAACAGTAACACGAAGCAATTAAACTAGCCATGACTATACTCTAATCATTCTTGATTTCAGATGTGAGGTACATCCTCCTCCCCACATCCATACCTAGGAGCAAGAGAGAGGTAGATCACACACTAGAAAGTCGCTCACCTGTGTGTATGGAACTGTGACAGAGCCTCAGGCACTGCCCAGTCATCAGCTGCTGGCTCTTAAATTGCTTAAAGACCAAAACCAAAGACTACTAAAATTCATCAAGTACTCCCCTGGTGAGACCCCTCTGTGTGTCTGCACTGTGTCCACCACATTTTGTAGTCACTGCTGGAAAAGCAGGTATCCAACATCTGCCCCTTGTGCATAGGCCATACAGCCTCTTCCCTCCAGAAATCTGCATTTGGGATACCCCATCACACATGTACCCAGAATGGTTCCAGGGACAGGCTGTGAACTTGAATTATTACCAAATCAGGATACCGACAACCCCAGGAGACATGGACAATGAAGACTGTCACTCTGCTGCTCTCCCTGTGAATTCCAGTGACTCTCTACAGTCTTTTGAGGAAGACCTGACAGACTGAATAATAATATCTTCAATAATCTCTTAATAATATCATAATATCTTTATGCCAACTCTGGAGCACCCCAATACCTGCTCTGGCAATACACACCTCCTATGACCGAAGCCCACTCTCCTAGATGGGAGTGTTGGCCTCGTTACCAGATGAACTCGGGAGGCTGTGGCATTATTTATTCTTCCACCCCTTGTGACTTCTCCCTGAGAAAGCAAAATGAATCATGCCAGGTCTGAGATTCCCCAGAGAAATGGCTGTGTTTGGTACACATGACTTTAAACTCGTCCCTTCCACCCTTTGGTGATTAATGGCCTGTGATCCTCCGTGATTCATGGCATCCAGAAGGTATTATTTTCTGGGATGTGAGAGCTGGACAGTGTGTTTTCCTCATCAGTTACCGACCGTGATTGTAAGCGCCTCATCTACCTTATCTGGGATGTGGGTTGTCAAAAAGGGAAACGGGGAGCTAGGGGAGAGGATCAAGGAGAAAGGCTGCTCCATCACTGACTTGCTCCTCAGTCAGGCCAGACACTTAGAGCTTCTCTTCGCCTCTATAAGTCAAGTTTTTCTTCTTGGTCTAGCCTGAGCCTTTCCTTGTCCTCAGGCTCTCTGAGACCCTTCAGGGGATGGTGTGGAAAATGAAAACCTTTCAGTGACAGTTTTTACCTTGACATTGATCCTATGCACACCTGTCCACAGAGCTGACTGTGCCAGATAGCTCCAATAGCCTGGTTCACACCTTGCCATGCAGAGCACATTTAGGCTGAATTACTACACTTAAACAAATTTTCATTTCCATGCACTTGATATACACTTTTTTCTCTCCTTTCCTCTCTCCCTATTGGCAACTTAAGGAGCCATTTTTCTTCCTGACGCCACCTTGGCACTCTCTCTACCACCATGTGAAAACAGCCGAAGTTGTACATATGGAGACCTCATCCTCAGTTGCCTAATGGATTCAGAAGACATCCTGAATATTCATCATTTCTCTTTTTATGAGCACCTTGGCAATTGCCTCCAAAGTTAAAGACTGTTGTAAATTAAGGAATGGCACTTGGTGAATACCAATTTATCCGCATTTCAAGACTTCCCTCACCCCCACCTCCCCTCCACACAATATTGAAGTTCCTGTAGTCTTTGTGAATACAGGGCATTGTTTCTGTGCTGCTGAGGCAGAATTGTTTGTGCATCCCTGAAGACTCTGAAATGTCTGCGCTGGGGCTGCTCATTTAAACTCTGTGCACTTACTGTACCCTCTCCGGAGCTCTCTTCCTGGAGAAGCCAGCAATGACCTTCTCAGAAGTAATGTTAAACACATGCTGAGGAAGCTTGGCTCCTAGACAGGCTCTTTTAATTATTAGTTGTAAATTAGCAAATTTTGTTTTTTCAGTTTCATATCACTGTCTGCTTTGCTGTGTGTGGGATCCTCCAGGTACACAGTTCCCATGTGCTGCCTGAAATGTATATTGGCAGACTTACCTAGTAATATCAATATTTGGTGCTTTTTAAATGTATGTGATTTTTCCACACACAAAAACTTCACCCCTTTGGAGTAATGACTGTGCAGAAATTAATGCAGAGGGTTAATTATGATTAATAGTCACTGAGTGTTTTTTGAACGTGTGTCAAGTTTGTGGGGAAAATCCCTGCTGCAGAGAACACCCTGCTCACTTGAGAGCAGAAGGATAGAAGGAGTAGCTTTGTGCAAGGTTTACATAGAGGACACGAAAACGTAGGCGATTTTGTCCTGCAAGATGCTGAGCACTCTCTCCCTGGCCTTCCCAAATTAAGTGGACTCTATGTCTTCAGTGAAACTAAACGGGACACACTGACCTGAAGTGACACAGAAATCCTGTGGCAAATTGAAGGGTCTATTCCAGATTTCTTAGGTCTCATTGTAGTCTTACCTCTACCTTGTATGTGGATATCAATGGATAACAATGGATAGGGTCCTGAGCAGCCTCGTCTAGAGGAAGGTGTCCCTGCCCAGGGTTGGGGGCTTGGACATAGATGATCTTTAAAGTCCTTTCCAACCCCAACCATTCTATGAGTCTATTATCCCTTTCTATTGTCTATTCATTCCTGGGCCTCGCTAAGATTTTCATAAATCCAAAGGGTGTTGCTGACACCCATTATTTTACTGGGAATGCTTGCCATTTTTTTCCCAAGGCTCCAGTTTCTGGAACCACATTTATACGACAAACTCAGCTGTCCAGGAATATGAATGGTTTCTAACCCTTGTTCTTCAAACAGAAAGCTTGGAAAGACAACCAGGAATGCTGGAAACCCAGAGAGAAAATGAAAACACCTCTAATATATTTCCATTTATAAAAATCTCACTATTTCTAAGTCAAGATTGTGTACTTTTTAATTATGGTGTGGAAAAAGCTGGTTCTTGCCTTTGCAATGTTCATGTCATGAGTAGTGTCTAGAGGGCGTGGAGGCTCAGGAGAAGGTGACCTGACATGGCTGATGGTCACTGCAGATGGGTCCTGTGGGAAGGCTACAGTTTTCTGACCTGCCGTGGGGCTGCTGTGGGGGTGTCAGGCCATGGAGAATGACAGTGGTGAGTGTGGAAGCTGCCAATGGACAAGGCAGGAGGCTCCTTTCATGCCTTGAACCAGGGCAATTCTCCCAAACTCTTCTCCAGAACCCTGAAGCTTTGTGTGAAGGTGCCACACAGGGAATATTTGCATTTCTCCTTCTTTTGCAGAGTTTGGAAGGAGCCTGGGTTGCAGTGCAGAGGGGCTGACAGTGACTGAGGGAGATGCAGGAAGCTGGACAGATGCTGTAGCATTAGCACTGGCTGAATGTGATGGGAGGATGGCTCCACAACGATCACTTTTGGGCAATCTTCAATCTTCACAGCTGCCCAGAGAGAAGGAGAGGAGGAGAGCAAATGCAAAAATCAGGAAGTATTCAAGGACGTCAGCATGGTTGCAGATGCCAAGAAGAACGAGGAGAGAGGCATCTCACAGGGCTAGAGAGGACTTTGTTTAACACAGTCAGAACATCTGGAGATACGTCACAGTCCAAAATACAAGTACACGTGTAAAATTATTCCCCAGATGTCTCTGCAAGCAGGGCAGGAAGGAGGCAAATCTCGATCCTTGCACTGTTGGTTTTTACTTTTTTCCATGGGCAAGTATAGTTGTGATCTCCTCAGATACCTGCTGGAAATCACTGTTGGTGTGACCAGACCCTCAGGGGACAACGTGGACATGGGAGAACACAAACCAGCTGGTCTCAGAAGGAGTGAGCTTGATGCTCAGGGCGGTCCAGGGACTCAACCTGTGAGACCTGGGATGTGGGAGGCAAAACAATCCCCTGGACTCTGGAGCCCATTCACAAGGCATGGAGCCTTTCTTTTTAACTTCAGTTGTCTCCCGGCTGTCTGGGAGATCATCAGAGGTCTCCTCTTCTTGAGTTGCATTAAGAGGTGTCCATTAACAGCTTAGCCAGTCTCCATGGGTCTGGACCAAAGAAAAAAAAGTAATTTTGTTTAAAAGTGTTGTTTTAGATATATGTATATAAAAATATGTATGGACACACACAATGTAGCCAGACATAGGACTAGTGAAAGGGTACAAAAAAAAAAATATATCAAAAGACTGTTGTCATTTTCCATTTACTTTTTACATAAAATAGAAGAAATTTTACCAGCTATATTATGTAATTCATTTCTGATCTGGATCACAACCCCAGTAATTAGGTCTAGCTTCTCTTTACTTTTTTTGTTTGTTTTGTTTGTTTGGTGTTTTAGAAGTATGCATAACGAAAGATACGCTGAGAACAGGCATCAGCTCCGAGGCTTCCTGGACAGTGGTTGGCTAGGAATAGTCCTTTGCCTTCAGGTTTAATATTTCTGCTTTTATTTCAAAAGGAGCTCATAAATGCCTCCTCAAATACAGAAAAGGCGCAATTATTGTGGTAGGAGGCAGATGACTGCTCACTTGTACAGAATATTGCCTGTGAATCAAGCTGCAGGAGAGCAGGTGAAGAAAAGCAGGATTAATTATGGATATGGCTAAAACTTTGTGTGAGTCTTTGTCACGCTTGCAGCAATTAATCTCCACAGTGACGAGAGACTGCAAATATAATTCTTCAGTGAGAGGTGGGATTTGATTGGTTAAACAGGAGAGATAGATGGCTGCAAAAAGTTTTAACTGCTATCTCCCTGGGTGATCGCAGAGGGAAGGGGGCAATATTTTTCACAAACAAGTAAAGAATAAGAAAATTAATGAGATCAGTCTTAACAAGGCAGCATGGGCACAAGTGAACAACGAATTTGGCTTGAGGTTGATGCCTGATGATGACTCAGGAAAGGGAAGCGGTTAGTATAATCTGAACAGAAAAAGTTGGATGGGTTCAGATTTCATGCACGTGTGTTTATTCTTCCTCTCTCAACGTGCTTCTTTATAGCTGAATTTCAAGTTGAGTAATTATATTCCAATGCTACAACCATTTGATAAGCCTCTGCATTGCTTTGCATTGGACCACAAAATGCTGTCCAGGCACTAAATGAACTTTGCTTAGGATATGAAGCTGGCCAGTTTTACAGTCCTTTCTAGGGGAAATGAAGCACAAAAATTCTAGAGCTAATGAAAGCTTTTCTAAAGAAAGGGGCTAGGTAAAGATTCCAGGCAAGAACTGGCCGACTCCCAAACGGCACCTCAAAACTTTCTCTAGAAATTGCTTTTTTTTCAATGTCAAATCTTGATCTTTTTTGAGGGTGCACACAGAAAGATAAAAAAGACGAGAGAAATCATCTGGTACTTTCTAGGCCAGAGTGTTAGCTCAGTGTCTGAATGACTCAAGGACAAACTCTGAAGTAAAAGCCAAAACTGCTGCTTAATCTTCTCTGTGAATGGTTCACCAGACCATACCTTCTACCTTCATTCATTAGTGCTCATTGTACATCATTGCAGTTGGAAACTGGTTTGCTTGTGGCTTGTATTTTTTCCTGTGACAAAGTTGAGGGGAAAAGGCTTCTTTCTTTCTCATTACAGAAATCTGTGTCCTTTCTATTGGGAAAAATCTGTGCCTGACTCTAAATCAACTTGGTCAATCTTTGAAGATATATATGTGAACATATGTATGTGACTGCTCCCAAAACAGAAATTGCCACTGTCACCAAAAAAAACCTATATAAAATTATGACTTCCTGATGAGAAAGGCTCTCTTAAATTTGTATTCATCATGTTAACTGATCATTGTAAGATATACATTATGCTCTTAATACCATGGAAATTTAGGGGAATATTTACAATTGGAAATAGTTGTTTAAAAGGTTATGTCTGAAGAATGCAGAGGAATGCAGCAAAGCTCTTAGAAGAACTTTAATTTGCTATCAAAAACCAATTTATTCAATGTCTCCTTCTAGAAAAATATATTGTTAGCTCAGCTGCAACTTCTTAACTTCATCATATTTTATATATTTTGGCCACCCTGCATTGCCACAAAGTATATTATACAGCGTGATTTAAAATATGTTCTGATTAAGTACACAGAAATGATCCTATTCACCATGCAAGGAATGAGGGGTACATAATAAGTACCCACTATTAAGGTGTAGATATATTTAACAATCATTTGCTAGCTGAACCTTTTAATCTTATGCCTTGATTATGTTATAACTTTATTTATATTGTAAGGCATTGCTTCAATTGCAGACATGAAGAGCAGACAACATCTTTCATCTCCCCCATTCCCATCGCACAACCATTGGAAAGAAAAATACAGGAAATGTGTCTTCATGGAACATGAAAATGAGAAAAAAAAAGGAAGGCTAAAAAAGCAACAAGAGAGATTGATCAGCTGAAAGATGGAGTGAAAGACCCAGAGAGTGAAATAAGGGAGTGTGCTGGGAGTATGCTGTTATTTTTATTGCTACAATGGTACTTATCCAGGACCTAAAATTTTGTTGCATCTTAAAAAAAATTTGGGTAATTTAGTAAATGTAGAGAGAAGGGCAGTATTGGATGTTTCTCTACAGGGAGGGATTATAAGGCCTTGTGCTCTTCAGCTCAGAAAAGAAATGGCAGAGCTGGAATCTGCCAGGTCCCTGAGAAATGCTGAAGCTGGCAGAGACCATGAAGGAGTGATTAGCTGCAATGTGCTCATACAAGCACCAGTGACAATGTGAGGCAGCAGTTCCAAAAGCAACGGAGGGATTCCTGGCTGCTGGCCCTCACAGAGACCAAAAGTACTAATGAATTCTGTGAGGGATGAGACAAATTCATTAAGGGTAGGTCAACCAGTGACTGTTCAAAGTGATTGGCTATGTGTAACCACTCCCTCAGGAAATCCCAAACCATTGCTTCTCGGAAACCACCCCAGTGTAATGGGGATGAATCACCCTGTGACATGTGCCCTAGCCTTGTGCTTTACCTAAACATCTGTTCCTGGGCCATGTAAGAAGTATGACACTTAGTCACATACACAGAGATTGAACTCACCGTGATGAACTAAAAACTCTGAGCCCCATGTCCTATATTGGCCAGTTTCTGCAGGTGATGTAACCACAGGAATCCTTCCCCTTCACAAGGAGCCTGTGCCATTGAAACCTTGAAGACAGGCTTGTATGATAAGCACTTCCTTCAGCGAAACTATTGATGGGAAAAACATTAAGAGAAATGAAGCAAACATGGATTTGGCCCTAGTGAGACAGGCAGAAGTATGCTCACACTCAAAATGCAATTATTAATATTTTAGCAAATGTGACAAAGGATATCTTGGTGCCCTTATCAACTTTTTACAACCCAGAGAAAGTAACCCCTTCTTCCCTCGAAATCTCCAACATCTAAACCAGCAATTGAGACTTTTACTTACAAGGGAAGAAAAAAGATTCTTTGGGAAAATTGTCAAAATATTTTTTTAATGAACCCTAGGCCTTATCTTGCATGTCAGCCATGTTAATGCAGATGTTTCCAATTTGAAAATGAAGAGTGAGTTTTGTCTGAAGGCTATGATTGTGGAGAGCCAGCTCTTCCCAAAGGAATTTGCCTCCGTTTAGCAGATAGAAATCAGAATCCAGGAGGGTTAAGAATAAGAAGAGATCAATGCTTAGGTTCTGATAATGAGAAAGAAATTTGATGATGTTGGAATATTCAGGAAAGACATTACAATGAGGACAAAAGAAGAATGCAAAAATGTGATCCTCGTTGTTAGAAGCCTGTCAGATGTGAAGAGTAGCTAAATCAGGCATTGTGAGATGGCAAAAGTGGAATCCGAAATCCTGAAATCATGAACAAGGACTAGAATTAATTGTCTCAGAAGAAGGACCCTGGTGTTTGACACCTAGACACAATATGGGCTGCCTCACAGCTCAAGCAGAGGTCTCTCTATTGACTCCAGCCTCATGTAAGAATGTGGGAAAGGGGACTATTCCTGAAGTTATTGTGTATAAACCACCACTAAAGCTCTCTGCTATCAGTGGTATGAGGCATTGGCAATGGGGACAAATCAAAAACTCTGCACATTTGCACCAGTCCCCAGAGATCCTGGAGATCACACAAGGGAGAGCATTCCCCATGTAGTTACAACAGGAGCATAGCCAGCCCAGGACAGGACAGTACCTTCCTAAGCAAGAACTGCCCCTCCAGCTATCCAAAGATTGTGCTCTGGGCCACACGGGAAAGTGGATACTGTCCTGTGCCTGCTGGGATCAATAATGTGATTGCCTATTCAAAGAGAGGACAATGAACTTCATCTTACCCATAAATTAGGTATACACAGTAAGAAAGCAAAGAAAATGAGTTTTTCCTCTCCAGCTGAAAATTCCACCCATTTCTTTCCTGCTCCAGGCCTTCCAGCTTTCTAACCTGATGAGTTATGGACGGTCATTCTTTCCAGCGTTGGCTGAATTCTTTTCTAATTATACATGTTCTGAATAGCACGAGGCAGACCTGCTCGTAGAACATTTGGTGCAGAGAGCATAATAAATTCCACAGAGAGCTTGACGTGCTTCATCATAGATGCAATATTCATTTTCATCACCACAGAAGAGATGAGATGCTGAGCCAGAGTTTAAAAAAACGTTGTGCTCCTTTACTGGGACGTGTGGGTGGGATTAACTTTGTTTGTTCATTCAAAAGTCTGTGTTGTAAGACAACTTCAGTAGAATTATTATCTAGACATTTGTAAAGCAGATTTTATAAACAGAAAAGCATGGAAGATGCAAATAAAATCAGGTCTATAAGATACAGAACCATCGCAATTTTAACACTGTTTTGGGATAAAGCTGAAAATAACACATAAAAGCATAAACTGTGTCAAGAAATTTTATCATGTGATCCTTTGCTCAAAGATAGTCTCTCTGGAAATTAGATTGTAAAGTGCTTACAATAAAAAGTACCTCTGAAAAGAGTGGGGTTTATTGTCAGGCAATGATTTACAGAACAAATATATTCAGATTTCAAGTAAAAACATTTCATTTTTTCAAACACCAGGCCTGCAAATCCACCTTGGGACCTCCAAGCAGATTCTTTTCTTGCTTCTCATGGATAGTAATAAAGTTTCTAGAGACCATCTGTGGAAAAGGCCCTACATGTACACTGAGTTTGCAAACTGAGTATTCGGATTTTGTAAATAGATGGAGAACACATGAACAGAAGTGGGAATTTCCCTTCCTTTTATAGTTTATCATATCCCAACTAATGAGATGATGGGAGAATATTTAGAGAACAAATCCCAAAAGAGCAGCAGGAGGGAAAGAGAGGAGGCGTCTGGTCTCGTACCTAGTGCATTAGGATACGTTACCTGGTAAATGTACGTCAGGATGTTGGTTTTAAGGAAGACCTCCCTTCAAGGAGAGGGAAGAATTTCAGTTCTTCCTTTCTATCCATTGCTGCTGTTTCCATGTATCACGACATGCTCCAGGGAATTTGGAGACTTGGAAGACTTAACTTACTTTAGTGAACCATGCTCCTTATGACTGCGATTCACATGACTCTGTTTTGCACTGGATGCGTCTCTACATTTTTGTCTTGGTCCTGTGGCCAGGGATGCAAGCAGTTTCCTTTCATGGCTGCTATCAGCAAGGAGGCAGCAGGCACATTTCATCCTCTCACAGAGATGTTACTTTTGTTCCCTCTAGCTTTGTTGTTTCCCTTTATATATAATACGAGTCATTCAGAGTCAGTGTAAATGTTTGTTCAGAATAGGGGATGGAAAAATGTAAGAATAATTCTGGTAATGGAAGTAGAATATAAACAAAGAGCTTAGAGAAAGTGGAGGAGCAGTGGGGAGGTTTCCTGTTTAAAAAAGGAAAATGGAAAAGTGAAAATGGCTACTTATGGAAATGTAGAATAAACCTTCGACAGCTTAATGTAAAAGGAAGAATTTGGATCTGCTCAGAGGTCCAAAGGTATTTTAACAGACAGTGGCAAAAAGGATAATCTTTCTTCTATTGGAAAAATTACTTTTGTAGTACTTAAAGACACAGGATTTTCATACTCATGAAGTAGTGTAGAAGCACTTGACGGCATAGTGGAGACACAGAGGTGTGTGCAGATTCCACCACTCCTGACAGTACTGGAGTGGGGAAGGAAAATCTGCACATTTCTTTTAGTCCTTGCCATTACTGCTGGAAAGGAACTTCCCAGACACAGGTGTGAAGGACATCAGTGACAGAATTCCAGCCATGGGTCCTCCCTTCTTTCTTCCTGAGGTCTTTGGATCACAGAATCATTGAATGGTTTGGGTTGGAAGGGATCTTAAAGATCATCCAGCTGCAAATCCTTACCATGGGCAGGGGCACCTTCCACTTGACCAGTTTGCCCAGTTTGCCCAGCCTGACCTTGACCACTTCCAAGGTAGGGGCATCCAAGATCCTAAGATCCTCCCAAGACCTAAGTCTTGTATCTCTGCAGGCTCGTGAGACCCTTGTTTTGGAGGACGAAATGTGTTTAAGAGCTTCATAGTCACTCTGATATTGCTGTGTTGACTGTTTCTAATGTGCTAAAGGAAAGAACATTTCCTAGGATTATTTTTTTGCTTAAGTGCATGTGTTTCACTTGTTATTTCAGATTTATTGGTGTTTACTTTTTGCTGAATAATGAGCCTGAGGGTAATGGAAATCTTAATAGGTTAAAAAATTGGAGCCAGTGTCATCAAAAACTTCCTGTTCTCCGCTGGTATAGTGTTGCCACTTTATTTGCTTACTCTGCAGGACAAATGTGTTTGTTGCAACATTTTGGCTGAAATCCTAATCACACTTTGAACAGGGCTGGGATTTCATCCTGTGAGCTCTGCCTGTGGGAAAATGTGAGGGAGGAGGCTGTCCGTCGGCCTTGCACCATGGCAGGGCTGTGGATATGTGTCACTACAATGCTCCAGGGATGCACCAAGTGATTGGTGTCACACGGCAATGGTGAACCCATGTTATCCTGACCAAAGCTGGACACTTCAGTGGTGCCAGCCAGGCCCAGGGGAACATGGTGTGAGTTGTGGGGAACCCCTGTGATGTGGTGGGGGCACGCAGAGGGTCATGTCATGGCTCACATGCTCTCCCGGTTGATCCTACTGCGGCCAAAATGTCACATGTAGCTTACAGATGTTCACTTGGTCAAGTCAAGGGGAAACTCAAAAACTTTGAGGGCTGGATGGTAATTTTACCACCTGCTAAAGGCAGCTGATCAATGTCTCTAAAAGATACTTCAGTTTCAGTGCTGCCATTGGCATCTGAGGGCACTTGGTTATTTCACCTGTGGGTGTTCTGTGGAGGTCACCAGCTCCCCACAACATGGAAAGGACTTCTTGCAGCCAGCTGTGACACAAAGGGGATGTGCCCTGCTCATTGCTTTGTGTTCCTTCAGGCTGGCTGACACCCCCGGGATGTGGGTCTCTCTCAGGGGGTCTCACTGCAAACCTGCATTGTGGGTGCTCACTGGGGTGTCAGAGCCAAGCAGTGCTCCCACCTGGCCCTGTGCACTGTGACAGTTTGGTCTCCCAGGGGGAACAACACAAACCCTTCCACCCATTCCTCTGACTGTTCCAGTCATTTCCATTTGGTGGAAGAGACAGAGAAGAGGAAGTGTGTACCTGCAGTCCTGAGATGAAAATTACTTTAGCCCAAATTTTTTTAACGCATCACCCAGACTGTATTTTCTAGCCCCTGTAGTTTCAAGTCTCTGCTAGCAAGAAGGTCTTCTGATGAGCAGCAGGAGTGCTTTGTGAAGGAATTTGCAGGCCAGAGGTGCTCACCATAAATTTCCTTCTGTCTACGATTACTATCATTACATTTTTGAGGCACTTTTAAAATAAACTATGCAATGATGTAATGCACACAAAAGGGCTGGGGTGGGAGTGCAGAGAAAGGAAAAGAAGCAGCATCTGGATTTTGCCTGGTATCTTCCATAGAGCATCTTGATGTCTGTAATTAGTGTCATGTTATGAGAGCTTAAAAAAATAAAGGCGCCACAGTTCCAAATAAAACATAAAATGGCTTTGATAGAATAAATGTTACTATCATTGTTTAAAAATGTTGTGACCTGTCTGCTATAGTTTCTGAGAAAGATATTTTCCAGTGCTGCTGCTCTTACTCTGACTCTTTTTAAAATTCTATTATTACAGATAAGGACAGAGGAAAATCCTCAAGACAGACTTGTTTTAAATCTCTGTAACACAATGCCAGCATTGTCTCTCCTCAGGCTGAACTTCTAAATTAAAATAGGCATGATCTTTAACAGAGCTCTGAAACACTCTGTTCTACAGACACTTTATCCCCTTTATTAGAGAACATTAATAATTCAAATGTTATGGCTTAGGTTAGGCAGACCCATTTGTCTGGTGTTGGAATAATTCAGCTGCACTCCACTCTTCAGAGCTGTTTTGATAGCCAGTGGGCCAAATTCTGCAGCCTCTTTAAAAGTCATGGGAATTTTACCTGCATCTCGGCTATGTACTGGGGAGGGGGACACAACTAAGAACCTTTGGCAACCTTTTCCTTGACCTTTAACATGCTCAGAGAACATACAAACATGCTCTCCCAGCCCAATTTTGCAGACTTCATAAGGCAACATTTTCAATTCAGCCAGTTGGATTTTTGCCTGAGCAAGTGCTATAGTTTTGGGATCTAAAAACTCTACATAAATACATTTGAAAAAACACATATGCAACCCACCTTAGCAATAAGACTTCTCCCCAACTTTAATTTTACCATGTGTGAAGCAGAATTTCTGCAGTGTGCATGTATGCCTCTGAATACATCACATTTTCAAATCACAGGGATTTACTGTGACTTTTTTTGTAGACTTTAGGAGCTGAGCCACTTTCTATCAACAGGTTAGATGTAGAACTCATTAGCAACAGTGATTTCCATGGCTACACAGCTATGAAGTCTTGGGTTTAGCTCAAATCTGCATGTAGTGGCAAAGAGATCAGTATAAAAGCTTAGTTTTTCAAGGTGGTATATTTCTTTGGCATTAGACCAGCTCTACATCCAAATGCTCCTGTATTTGAAATACTTAGGATATGGAGCTGACTCTAACAGTAATGAAACACAAGCAATGCCCTGAAGAGGTCTTGTTTTATCTCTTTCAGAAGAAGCCACAAGGATGGTGGAGTGGGAAGAAATGGATTCTGATCCTATTCTACAATTTATCTGGGGTGAAAGGGCCATTAAAGCTCTCCTAATCTTTGCTGGCCACTACATGAGATGGTGCAAACACCCCTTCCACATAATGTTGAACCCTATTTTCTGTTGAGACATTAACCTTGCTTCATGTTGCCATCCCAAGAGAAGTGAAATAATTATAAATAAGGGATATTAACATTAGCAATCTCAATATAGAAAGATTAGAAACATATTATATGTTACATAATATTATAATTTTGTGTTATGTATTACATGGATTTGTTTAAAAAAATGAATGTTTAGCTTCACCAATTTTCCACCAGAGCAGATAATTTATCTATAATTTAAGTGCAAGAAAACCAATCAGACAGACTTTCTCTTATCTGTTGGGCTTCTACATTATGAAACACTATAAACAACATAAAACTACATTTGAAAATGAGGAGGAGAGCAAAAGTATCTACATGTTTATTACTACACTCACTGAAGCCGGTCTGCCAAGTGCAACTAGCAGAGAAATTTTTTCTGTAATTGTATGGTAGAAAACCCATTTGGTTTTTAGTGCCTTCTGTTGGGTACGAGAAAACAGTATTCATCTACTTTCTCATCCACGTGTTTAAGTGGCACAGACGATGCTCAAGCATAGTTTCAGCCAGATTTTGGAGGAGATTTGGGAACTTCAAGTTACAGTTGATTTCTAATAGCCCAGTTTGACACCTACTAATGTTCTTGAAAATCCCTCCTGATACCTTTAGGTAGTCAAACACATTCATAATTTGACCCCACATTTCCCTGACCTGCAAAACTGAAGATACCACTCTTACTTATTTTAAAGATATTTTGCCAAGGAAAATAAGTCAAAGCTGGCTAACTGTTTCAACCATGGTAATGGGAGATTTAGACAGAAAAAATATCCTTAAAACCCTCCCATGTAGTACACCGGCCCAAATAAAAACCTCGTAGTAATGAAAAAGATTCCAAGTTAGCCCCTTTCTGCATGGTTTAGCCAGAGCTAGGGCCTGAACACATAATTAAAAGTTTAAATAGTTGTCCCTGGCACACCTGGCATTGAAGGGAAGGCTCCATGTGGAATTGCTGAAATGGAGGCAGTTCCAAGTGTGCACACCTGCCTTTTGGGGAGTATATGTTTGACTGGCAGAGGTTGTCCACTACAGGGCAGTAGATTAAGTAGACAGAGTCTGACAGGTATGCTTGAGTGGATTCATTGACTCTTGTGTGATTTTTTAAGATGTTTCCACCTGTTTCTCTGAAGAACATCAGCTCTTCTCTGTGTGTTAATCCTCATTTCTGTGCCAGGAGTTCCTCTGGGGTCTTTCTGTAAGTTGCAATGAAAGCAGTAACATCAAAGCACTCCTGGTGGCTGGGGCTACCAGCCCTGGAGCTGCCTGCTGAGCTTGCCAGTAGCCCAGGAAAGCCCCCACCCCACTCCTCACCATCCTGTGGTGCAGCTGAGGGACTCCTGGAGATGAGTTAACACTTGTAGCAATAACACAGAAATGTATGATGAGGCTCTGGTTGAAGAAAAGCAACCACTGCAATGGTGGAATGAAGAGGAAAGGGAGGAGACCCTGAAAAATTGAGACATGGTAACCCTGAGGCCTGGTCTCAGCCTGCCTGGTCCCAAGCTTTCCTGGGCCTGCTTAACATGTTCACTAAATTTCTCCATCCCTCAATTCTCAAGGGTTTTTTTAACAAAGCCCTCCACTAGTGTATGTGAAGTGCTGAAAGTGCATGGTTATCACAAGTAAGCTTAAACACAGGGACAGTAGGGAAAGGAGCCTGACACTTGTATATGCAATGTATAAGTCTCACAAATGAGTAGGCATACACAGTTCTACTAAATCTTTGTGGCCTTCAAATCTATTTAAATGAAACACTGCATAGTCTGTTCAGCTGTTCCTCATGAATCATAATTTTAGTTAAAAAACGAACTTCATATTTCTTCTGGGGCTTTGCTGTCCCATAGCCACATTTCTGGGACTGTTGCAGCCTAAGGGAGTCTTCCCTGAGGGAAAAGAAATCCCATCTTTGGATCTGGGGACTGGAGTCAGACTCTGGAAAGCACTCAGAACTGGGGAGGAGAGCTCTGGGAGAGGGAGAGAAATGGGAAGGACATGGTGTTAGAGCTCTTATACAGAGAAACCTGTGTAATCTGCAGTGCTGTCTTGCAAAATGCCTGTGGGAATTTGGTAAATGGGATGATCTGATGAAAAGCAAAACACTTAATAAAAAAGTTAGAATCAAGTCTTTGTCCTGTTTGGAAGATCCAGGTACATTTGCCAACTTTTCCCCCAACCCAAATTTAATGGTTTTTTGCCTGAAATGCTGTGGTTGTTTTGTGACAGCTGTGTTTGCACTTGTCTTTCTCTCTCAATACTTTACCCTGAAATGATTCCCTGACCTGGTAGAGGCACTCAAAGCCCTGTCCACCTCCCATCTTTCTTCTCAGAGACCCACTGAATTGCCTGAACAGCCTCTGGAAGACTCATTCCTCAGCCAGGAAAATCTACTTCATTTCCGGAGTCTTCAGATTTATTTGTGAACCCTTACAAGGTTGTCAACACCGCTCTGTTGCTCCTTCTTCTGTGACCTTTTGAAGGATGAGATGAGACCACAAATCACTTTCTCTTTGGTCAACTCGAGGTCTTCAGTTTTTGCTCCTTAACCCAGGCTGGATGTAAAGAGATGAACTGGTCATTGTCCGTAAGGGAGTCACTGCATTTTGCTGTGACAGGTTACAGGACTTCTAACAAAACCTTTCCAATAAAATAACAATGGCTATGAAACTGCATCACTAATATACAAGTCTTGGGATGTCTCAAGCCCATGTAAAAATCCTGGTGTGCAAAACTGTTTTTGTATGAAACTCAGCCCTAGTTTCACAACCATGATGTCACTTTTCCCACTGGATTTAATAAGTTCTGTAAGTCGAACTAAATGTGTGTGCAGGATCTGAGTTGCTGGCCTCCTTTGAGAGATGATGGAGTTGGCATGACAGGAGTTCCAGGAAACCCTAGTGTGGTCCCATTCTGTCAGGTGCTCTATCCATGGCTATGAGCAATCGCTGGTCTGAAGAATTTACAACCGTGATGCTACAGCTGTTCCTGTCCTTCATGTTCACATTGATAATTTCAAGTGATGCTCTGTTTATTGCCAACCTAACTCTCCTTCACACTTGCCAGTGCTTTTCATTGATTGCAAAATTGCAGATCCTCAGCTTCTTCTTGTTGAAAAGTGGGTCCAGGTGTGAGTGCATCAAGGAATGAGAGCTTGTCTGGTGCCCTGTTTGGGGAGAGATGGAGCAACTCCTTGCAGCAGGTAAGGAAAATCTGGTTACTAAATTCTTTGAGAATTTTACTATATTACCCTTTATGAAGATGTGGCTCTCTGAGGAGATAAAACAGAAGTAACATTAATCAGCCATACAAATGGTTGAAAATTAATCAACTCAATTTCAAACAGAGGTATTACAAACGTGGCAAATATTGTGTTCTTCTGCAATTTCTACAGCTCATAATCTGCTCTCATGGACAGCCTCTTTAACTGCTCTCTAGGCCTTCCCTGCAGGAATATCTCAGTTGCAGTGTCTGAGAGTTGCTTCTCTCCAAACAAACCATGAAATTTATTTTTTGCTCTGTTTTTGTTGCTCCCCACGTCCTTTGGCCCTCAAGCTTGACTCCATAACATGAAGGACTCAGTACACAAGCCCTCCACTCTTTGTGGCTCTCAGTGAGAGACATCAGGTGGTCACTCTAGTGGTCTCCCAATTCTCGGTTCTCTGCAGCTCTTTCCAAAGACCTCCCACTAAGCAAGTTTCCTCTTTCTCTATTTATTCACCCCTGAATGCTGCCACATAGTCTTAATTAGGTCCATCTGGGAAGCATATGTTCAGTTGCAGCGACTTTGGACCCACATTAAAGGGGCAAGTTCTTCATGACAGAAAGAGTTAGAGACCAGGTCCTCAATGTTTGCAGGAAGACAAATGGTGGAAAGAAGAGTTGTCCTTTTTGCTGGCAGTCAGGCATTCTCTGGAGGAATATATGCCTCTGCTATCAAATAGGATCGATACAGAGGAGTGAGAAGAGCTGGCAGCACTCTCTCTCTGATGTGCACAGTACCTTCAAGATCTCTTGCTCAATAACAATTCTGTCTGGTGGACAAACTGTGGCAAAACAACATCAAGTCACACAGGGGTGTTCACTAACCCTGAAGGCTTTCTGTAAAAGCCCACCAGACTCTTCCAGTCTGGCTCTATTAATAGCTATTACTAAGGGGAAATCTACCTATGACTCCTAGGATGACAGGCTCTTCAGACTTGGCATGTTGCTAGACCCGTGCATCAGTTTCTGACCCTTTCCTCTTGTTCTATTGCTTGGCATGGTCAACAAGAGTCTGGACCCATTCTTGTCATCACCCTTTTGGATACTTATAGACATTGATGAGGTCCCCTCACAGTCATCTCTTCTCGAGGCCCTGCTCCCTCAGCCTTTCCTCGTAAGAGAGATGCTCCAGTCCCTCAATCATCTTTGTCATCCTACACTGAACCTGCTTCAGGAGATCCATGTCTCTTGCACAGAACTTTTGCAATATAATTACTTTAAAGGAGATGCCTTGGCTATCTTTAGGAAAGTCTCTTCTGGTGAAATTCAATTGCCTTTAACATCTCCAGTGCAGGTGCCTACAGAGTAGTTTCCTACATCTTTCTAACCTCTTCCTGGAGAGATATGGGCTCTATGAAGGCATGATTCATTTGGCCAATCTGTCTTGGAGAGATTTAAGTCATGTTCTGGAAGAGCCTTTTCCCCATTAGGTTGATATTATGGGCTCAAGAAGACTAGTTCAGGGCAAATGTACCCTACCCTGACCTTCTAAACCAGCCTTTAAGATCAGCAGGTCTACAAGGATTTTCTACGCATCTTCTCAGGCAAGGCATTACCAGGAATAAGTGTCTGGCTTTTCTGACCTCCAACACATTACAAAGCCTCTCTCTTTGCCTTGGCTTCCCTTAAAAATAAGGTGGAGTAAGGAAGGTGTGAGTTTCTGTGGCATAGAGGGAATTCTTTCTTTCAAAGTCATCATTGGATCCATGTAGGTGTTTTCACAAAATAGTGTGCTCTTAATGGTCTACAAGTCTCACTTGAAGGGTTTAGTGGGTGACGTATACATTACAGTTGCACAATGTGTAGCTTGATTTTGCAGCCCTTGGAGACATGATTTCTCCTACACAGTGTGAAGGGACAAACCTCTGGCACTCCACCCCTTTTTATCAGCTGAAGGACTGGCCATATGTATGGTTAAGAGCCAGCCACTGTGAGTTAGGGTTGTGAAATTGCCTCCCAGAGAAGTTTGGGAGAAGCCTCTTTCCAGTCTAAAGAACTTTCCTTAGACCAGGTAGGAAAGCAGAGAGGGTAGAAAGTCCTGAGCCCACCCGTAATCACATTTCCTTGTCCAAGAACATCAGATCTTTGGGATATAGGCTGAAAAATAAAAACATCCTATAAGGAGACTGTTTAACAAGTTGAGGCAGCCAAGTATGTGAAAACTCCTGTGATCTTCTCAAGCCTTGTTGGGATTGGCAGAGAGGTTTCCGAAGCACATGGAGGTGGTCAGACACTTGAAAAGAGCAAAAGTGCCAAGGACCAGGTGGAAAAAAAATAATCTGTTAAATGTTATCACAGTATCTCTTCTTGGTGAGGTAAATTTCCAGGCACTTGTGACTTACTATATGGTAACTTCATGTGCTGATTCTGGCCATAAGCAGCCTGTCTTTGTTCCATGTATGTCTGCTTCCGGATTTTATGCAATTCCATGTGAACTCATTCCATGCACCACACTCCATCAATATATGTGCTCTGCATCATTTAAACCAGTGCTTTGTGGCATCGTATTCCTAAAAATTATTGTGTAGCAGATAACATCTTTCCTGTGCCTGCACTGCCATGATTTCTCTACCTGTCTAGAGGCTTGCAGGAACAAATGTGTAGAAGGAAGCCTCTTTTCAGCTTTTGTGGCTTTTTAAAAACAACCACAGGCTACCTGAAACTGACGCTGCCTTAGATGAGCTGAGCTAAGCAGTGCAGTGTTCAGTACAGACGTGGTCATATTGTATTAACCTCATCAATAAGGTAACAGTTTCTTCTTCAGCTAAAAGGCTCCATGCCTTGCACATCAAAAACTCCTTTGGGCACTGCCTGGTAGTTGTTGTCTAAAGGCCCAAATCCCAGTACAGTTACTACAGGAAAACCTTTCTGACTTGATTTTACAGCGCTTTTCTTTATGAATCATATACCTAAATCTGCAAGATATAATTCAGGGAAGACCTGTGGTAAGCGTAGACAAGAAAAATAGTCTCTAATAACTGCAGTTTATAATTAATGGATCTGTGAAAGTTTGTGAGGTTGTTTAATAAGTTGGAATGGTTTTGGTGTTGGTGTAGACACACAAGCTGTTCCGTCATTTTACTGTAGTGTACATTGGTATGCAGGTCTACTGGCAAGAACGCTGCCCAGAATGCAAATTTTAAATTATAATTAAAGTGCTGAGAGTCAGTGATGGTATTTATAAAGATACAATGAATCAAGGAATTCAAGAAGCCATGAAAGTTACTGGCCTTAAGGAATTTGTTAAATCTCTAATTTCATGATCTTGATTCAGCACTAACATTTCTCGTGCCTTCCTTTTGCAAAGATGAGGCCATCTTACTGCAAAGAACTGTGAGCAATACAGTTCATCAGGTTTTGAACATACACAGAAATTGTACAAATTCAACAGCGCCTTAATAGCATTTAAGTTTCTCCACACTCCATATCACATTCTATTATTAATAATTTATTATTATCAACGTATCACATATGTTTTAAGGTCTGATTTCTCTGGTTCAGAGGCGAGTTTAAGATCACAACATACCTCTCTTGAGATACTTGCACTGTCAGGATGATGCATAAACTGATCCTTCTCATAGAAGATAAAACTGGCTCTGTGGATCACAGTGAAATTCACAGGCTCAAATGCCATCCTGGTATTCAGAGGCACCGCTGCTGGAGATCCGACCTTACTGTGGAAGCTGGTGTTTGCTATTTTCAAAGGGGAAAGCCTGTGCTGTCTAAGACATCTGGCTTGTTGTTGTAAACCTTAAAATTCCAGAGAGTAAAAGCCATTTTCAGGTACTCAATCACAAATCAGATTTGGGGTTATCAGTGTGTACATGTAAGGTTTAGGATACCTTTTAATCTATGTAAACAGTGTGCTCAAGAGCTGCATGTATTTATGTAGAGATCAAAGAGGTGGCAATGTCTATGGAGAATAAGCAGCAAGAAAAATCATAGGAATGGTAAATGATCAGTTGTGAGAAGGAAAACTTGAAAAACTTGATTCTAGATATGGCAAATAGGTTGCACTAAGATGTGGCTCTGACATGAGCACAAGGGGGTGGTGTATCACCCACTGCTTGCAGCTTCTCATTACTGTGGCTCGCTGCACTAAGTCCTGGGAACGCAAAGCAGCTCGGCCTCCAGCTTTCCCCTACCAGCAGCTTCCTGCCTTTTCATCAGCTGCTGCCTGCAGCTGGAGTTGCACCATGCAGAGACGTGACGCACTCTCCCATGCCAGGGCTGGGCTTCTTTTCACCACCAGCTTTAGCCTTCTGTCCTGGGAGCATGAGCAGCTGTATGGTCTCTTCCCAGAGCTCCCACTTTTTCTACTGTCCTGTCTTCCACACTCACACTTTGAACATGACCAAGGGCATGCTGAAGTCAGTGAGGAATTTCCTCTGGCCCTCAATTCCTTTCTCTGATGGCTTTGGGCTGGTTCTGCTGTGGCCTGAGAATGCCCAGTAAAGCATCCTGCAACCTCCACATCCATGGAGATCAGCATGCTCCCCAGCAGCCTGACTGCTGGAACAATACTGGGAATTGCACTGGGAATACAGCAGCAGTGGCTGGCTTAGCCCCGTGTAATGTATGGGGTGAGGACCGGCTCCAGGGACAACAGCCTTGCTCATCTCTGCTCAAGCTGTTCAATTTCTGGCTCCCTGAGAAGAGTCAGGGTGAAGGAATAAACAACCTGCATGAGGACCAAGAAGCCTTGGTTAATGACTGCTGCACCCCTTAAACCGAGCCTCCTCTTGCACCGCTAGAGTCTCTGGAAAAAGGCTCCACTTGCTTTTCCATTTGTGTCCCTTCTCCATGCTGCTTCAGCTGCTAGAAGATTGTCTCCTCCATAGCAGCTCCTTTCACAGAGAGCTGAGGGTGGCAGGGCCAGTGTGATGAAAAGCTGCTGAAGTGTACTTTTTAATGAGAAAATGAAGTGTTCTCCATTGCGGTATGATTACTCTTTTTTTTTTTCTCAAATTCAGCAAAAAAAGAGGAAACAAAAAGAGGAACATATGTTCATTTGTTGTAACTGGAGTTTGTGAAATGAGGTCTTCTTGAGAAAGCTACTAAACATTCATTTCAAAGAATACGGACGTTTTGGCATCCAAATATTGTAGTGTGTCCAGAATATAATTAGCTCCTGAAGTGGTTTGAACTTGTAAATACGTCCTTAGATCATAAATTGGTCCAGTAGCTGTGCGAGCTTTAAAGCTGACTCTTGGAAAAACAAGACTTGGAAGGAGAACTCAAGCCACAATAGACATGCACTGAGACCCGAGAGAATTTTCTTTATGCATATGGTTCATCTATTTACATATTTTACTGTAACCTTTTCAAAACCCCTGTGCCTCGGGCAGTGGATGAGATTACTACTAGAACAATATAGGTAACTGTGGATGGTTTGAACTGTTTAGCTGCCAGTATATATTTCATTCACAATTTTGCCTTTAATTTTCACCAGGCAAGTGAGGAAGAATGAGAAGCATCTGCGTAGTAACTGTTAGATGCAACATTGAAATTAAATCTCACCTCTGCAAATAAGGCTGGGAAGCACGTTGTCTGTTGGGTAAACTGAGGTAAAAAGAAGTGGAATGATTTCCTACAAATAGGCTCAGTGGCAAAAATTGAAAGAAGAACCCAAAAGATGCAAAGGATATTCCTGCTTCTCATTTCTGACTTCTCAAATATACTTTCCAGGCATGAGAGAACCAATTCAGATCAAACAAGCTGGTCCAGACCATTGCCCAAAACCTAAATAGTTAAAGTCTCTATAGTGCTTTCAAACTATGAAGTACACTGTAAGTGCTAAGTATTATTATTACATTGAATCAAACAAAACCCAAACCTGTTTGAGAGGTTCAAAAATATTTGCTTAACTTTTATGTATTTATTTTACATTCTGGCTTGACTCTGCGCTTCCTGTTGTCTCCTGGGACTGAAAGTGCAGATACTCCAGTGCCACAAGGTGGCTGTGCTAGCAGTATTTCTGAATTGGCTGGAGACGAGGCGCTCTGGAAATCTCACAAAAAAAGCCTTCTGTGAGACTCTTTGCACACAGCTTAATCCACCTGGAAAGAGGTGGGTGAGGTGTTTGCTGCAGGAAAAGCCCCTGCTGAAGGCAGAGCAAGCTGCTGGGGGGCAGCCAGGATGGTATTATACTTTCCCAGCAGGAGCTGAAATTTTGAAGGTAGATCTTTCCAGAGCAGGGAGCTGATGCAAGGGTTTTCAACAGGGCCTAGATGACTTAGGGACATAGTTACCTTTGACTGCATTAAGGGTTTTAAGACTCTCACACAAGCTGTGATCAATGACTCCCTTCCAGCCAGCGTATGTCTTGGAGAAAGGGTGGGAAGAGCAGCATCTGCACACGAGACAACCTCTCCTGCAATTAGTCAAATCATCACAAAGTCTATCTGTTTTCCTCATTCGACAGCCATCTGTTGGGCTCACCTCTGAGGTTTGTGTGTCGTTTGAAGTTGGATTGAGTCTATTAACCTCTTAACTGCTTCTGGCCCTACCTGGCAGAGCTGTACACTGCACTGATTTCCGTGGAATGCCAGTAAAATGTTGGCAAGGGAACAGATGCTGGTGGGACCCAGCAGAGAAGTGGTTAGCCGCATGGATGTTGTTCAGTGCAACAGCCTGAAAGCTCATATTGTGAGAAGCACTTCTCACCATGTGTAAAGTCTGACACGTATTTCAAAGGAAAGCTTTTAATTACAGTTGGCAGGTCTGCCCCCACGCTGAAAAGTGACTTAATTTTTGACCCCAGCAGCAGAAGAGTCTGTAAATCAGGCTGCCATTGCAGTACTAATTCAAATAAAGAGCTGCAGCTTTGTTGCCTGCACAGGAGTTTTGTGCGGTCTGAGAGTGACCTACCAAAATGACTGTTGAGCTGCAGACTATAAGTGGCTTGAAATAAGTCATCTTATGCCTCAGTTTCCTCATTTGCAGAATAGGAGGAGCAGGAATGTCCCTTCTTATAAAGTGCTGTAGGACCTAGGGTGGAACCCCCCTGTCCCAGCTATGATTAATTACAGTGTATTCAGGTGATGGGGGCCACAGACACACCCTAACTGTAAATCTAGGTCCAGATTTGCACTAAGACTGAGTTCAGAAGAGTTTCAACTCCAGGTTTTAGTTCAGCCCAGTAATGTCTCAGCCAGGATTAAAACTGAGTCTGGGTTACTCAAAAAGTGGGAAGTTGGGAGAAGAAGAATTTGGTTCAGGATTTCCTTGCTGTGGGACAAGGGGCAACCTCTTTGCCACACAGCAACTCTGCAGCTGAAGTTTGAGCTGTAGCACACATAGCCCTAATTGCTGTGGTGCTCAGCACAGCATGTTTTCACTCAGTTTGGCACCTCTCTGCACTCCATGTTTTGACCCCAGCAAACTCAGTAAAGACTGGAGACTTCATGAATAGCACTATGCCAAGGAGAATTCAGACCCTTTTGTTTTCAGACATAACGGGAAACCCAACTTTTGGCTTATTTCACCAAAATAATCTGAAATTGAGCTATTCCCTTTTTCTTTTTCCTATCTCTGCCTTGTGCAGAGCACCAACTTTTTATCTAATAAAATTAGAAGAATGAATGCTGAAAAACTGAACTGATGAAGCAAGAAAACATTAATCTAGGCAAAAAAACAGTAAAGAGGTAACTTCTGAGAAAACTTCGGGTGCCAGCAAGCACGTTTTTAAGGTGTCCACCTCAGCAAGACAGAAACTTTGGGGATTGTAGACAAGCCAATTCACATACTGACAGAGAGCTTGTTAAAACTAGGTTGTGGTGTGCAAGGGTTCTAGGAGCCCAGTCTATCCTGGAGCTTGCACCTTGTCTGAAGCCAAGGAGATTCATACCTTGAGTCTGTGACCATGATCAGTGTTTGGAGGAAAAACAGAGGTGAGGGCTGACTCTCTCTGCCTGCTGTCACAGTTGTGATATTTTAGGCAGCCCAGCTAGTCCAGTGCTTCCCTGAGCAGCAGCCTGGTGTAGGGAAGCCTTCTGGAATTGTGGGTGCTCCTGGCCGAGGGATGTGCTAAATTTGGAGTCCTCAGGGACTGCTGCCCGCAGAGCTGTGATTGGTACTGCAATGCTGTGAGTGCTGATTTCTAAGTGCAGAATACTGGATGATGTAGGGTTGGGTGTAGTTTTAGTTTCTCCAGCTTTTTTCACTTGTCTTTTCCAAGCCTGTCTGCCAGTCTGTCTCCAGAAATGAAGACACCAAGTAGTGCTGTCCATCCCTGCTCTGTCATGACTTGTAATTCTTATGCAGTGGGGTCCAGGCACTGGACTCTTCCTCTCGTCCTCCCACAGCCCATTTATTTTGCACCAGAGGAGGGATGTAGCATGGTAAATACACTGGGACAGACCTGGCAAAAAAACCCCAACTGACTTTCAAGAGAAGGAGAAGATAAATTCCTCCTAGTGATCATCACAGAAATCTGATATGGTTTCGTTACTATCTGAGGAAGGAAGTAGCAGTGCACAGAGCAAGACAAACGGCCCAGCTGGAACACCTGGACACCACAGTCACTTTCACCAGGGCTCAGATGGCAAAGTGAGCTTTCAAGCTACTGCCAAGTATCTTTCAAACTGTTGTTCCTCCAGGACAAAAAGACCGGCTTTGCAAGAAGCCCGTTGATGGTTTTGCACTCTGACTGTGGGGTATGTGTCCTTCAGTGTGCTGTGCTATGTACATACACATACTCCACAGGCACAACTTCCCATAAATAACTCCCTGTCAGCATTCCACTTCAAACAATGGGTTTGCACCAGGAGCACCTCAGCTCTCCACTGTGCAGAGCAGGATGTGTAGCTGCACATGCTTGCAGCAGCACTCAGAGCAGGATGGATTGCAGCAGGTATTCACTTTGAGGCTGGTGTGTTTCTTCTCTTTTTGGTTTTTGTTTCCCAGAACATCCATGCCAGCAAGCATCATCTGGTCTTGGGGGATTTTAAAAGGTGCCAGGAAGGAGCTTGGTGGACAGTGTGATTTGGCTGTTAAAGGCAAAGAAATGCCTAAACCTACAGATAGTTTTAAGATTTGAAGACTGCAGGACTTTGGGTATTTAACATTGATTTATTTTTCATGCGTGTGCAAAAAAACTTTATTTCACGTTTAAGGTGCCAGAAGAGGATGCTGAAGGTGGTGTAGCATCATGGTCTCTGTAGGAGTGGTAGGTTTGTGTGCCAGATGGGCATCCCAATTTCCTTCCCCAGGGCAGCGGGGCTCTGAACTGCCAACAGGAATCACTGGGAATGCTTTAGAGCTGAAACTTCGCTTTTTGTCCTTCTGTGTGGAGTGCTTCTCAAAGACTAGGTCCATTTTAATGATCTCTCAGGAAAAAACAGGGATCATTCCTACCAATTGCTTGTGTGAATACCATATGCAGGAGCTGGAGGACACCATCATAAATATTTGCGATAGATGCTATACAGGGACAGTACACGAGAAGAGTGTGAACTTAATTTTCTTAATAAAAATCTGCAAGACCACATGAGAAAGAAGAAGTCTTTTCAGTTAGGAAATTCCAACTCTGCATGGTGCAGTTTTATTACCATAATCACCCTTTCATTGAGTTAATTCCATGGTTTACAAATGTGCTAAAACCCAAATGCATGATCTAAACCACATCGAACCACTTATAACTCGCTGAAGCTTTTGAGAAAAAGCTGACAACCAAAAAAATCCCAGCTGAAGGGTTCCAATAAAAAAAATCCAGCAAAACAAGAAATTAGGGTCAGTGTGGACAGCAGCCTACTAAATCACTGCAGCAAGTATTGCTGTTGTGATGAACACCCTAGATAAGGTGTGGGTACTAAAAATAAGCCAGAGTTCCTTGAATAGCTGTAGAGCATGTAAATGATTTAGGAGAGAGGCTACATTTATTAACTTGTTTATTATAACAAATCTGGTATGACTTCATGCTAAAATGTTGGCGGGGTGTAATTCTTCTCTAGCTGAATACACTGAAGTTTATATGAGAGGCTGAGCTTTTAGGGTTTGAGCTTTCATTATCCTGCAAGCAATTGTAGCTATGCACTGACACCACTAGGACGATAGCAATGATTTAACATGATAGTAATAGCAATGCAGTCAAAGCTCCGTCAGAATTTCCATTTTAAACTCTGTTTGTTTAGAAATAATATTTCAACCAGTTAAAACAGCATCAAGCACAAACTTGGCATTTGCAGTCAGCCTGGATGCCTGGATGTAATTACTTTCTTCTATTAAAAAAAAGGGTATCTTGATTCTCTTCATTATTTTGGAAATAATTTTTTCTCTGTTGTTGTTCTTGCTGCCATCGTCCAGATGAAAGAAGTTTAATCTTAAAAACCATGGCTTTGCAACCACACTGTCCATAAAGAAAACAAATTGCTTTTGGCATTAAAAACAGATGAGCAATTTAGGCCTGGATGAAGCTGATCCTGGGGCCCAGGGATCAATGGGAGCTTTGTTATCCACGCCACGAGATGTGGGAACAGCCCTGTGCTGTGGGAGATGGGACATCTGAGCTCCCAGTATGCACCCCAATTTTACCCGATCCATGCCTCATTCCCAGTGGGTGGAAAGGAGGAGGAACTCCCCACTCTGGGAAAAGGTTTTGTCTGCACATCGCTAGTACACCCCTAAGCTCAACATGTATCAGATTCGGGTATGGAAAGCATTCCTGCTGCTCTTCCTGGACCTATTGATGAAAAGACAATTCCAAATGCAGGATGGAAGCTTGGAGATGGTGTGACTATGGGATCCAACCCACAGCATTTGTCATAGTGGGATAAATTCAAATTCTGAATTGGAATTTGCTGAATTTTTTTGAAAACATCACATTTAGCCCAACCTTTCAAGGATGTATCTAGGATACATTCCCTGACAGGAAAAGGAACAAAACCTTACATCAAAATGAAGCCAAGACTGAGAACATGAATCCTTATTCAAAGGATAAAAAGCCCAATGTGGCCACACCTTAACTCAAGCATTGTAAACCCCAGTCATGACTACACTCACAACAAATCCAAATGCATGAAGGAAAAAAAGAAAGGTAAAACCACCCAGGCAACATTAAACCTCTCTGAAATCAAATCAGAGTTTATGTGCTATTTCAGAGTTTATGACCTTAAATGTGAATGAATTGATATTAAAAGCCTCATTGCTTTCTAAAATGTCCTCCCCCCTCCCCCTTTCCCTTTCCATGTGCCTGGACTTCAGGGAAGAATTAAGGCTCTTCAGGTGCCTTGAAAGTATTTACTACCTCTGACGCATAACTTTAATTTTGATTTACCAGAGTTTAAAAAGTCAGTGCAGAGCTGATTGCAACAACTGTGTAAGGAAATGCACAAACTCTGAGCTCAGATGACTAATTTTTATGCTTGATTTGTGATTTAGCAGCAGCATATTAAAGTGGTGATACCTCTAAATGCAACCGGAATATTTTCTTTTCATAAGGCTGTTTAATATATAACAAAACACCATAGGAACAAGTGGGAAGCTTGTCTCATTGATTTTAACGGGACTTTCTTTCCCAAGAAGAATTTGCTGGTTCAGTATTTTCCTAGTTGTGCAAAAGCAATTTGCATGGAAAATAGATTTGACTTACTTGGGCGTTTGATGCTACGGAAAGAGGGAAAGACATATTTTGAGATTCTTGTGGGGCTTCAAAAAGCCAGCAGTCCTTTGCTGTGATGACTGCAGCATTTGCAGAGTTGACAGCATTGGCAAATCAGGCAAGCGTCTCAGATCCCATGGTGGGACAAGAAGCAGGAGTCACGTTTTCAGGAGGAACTAACCCTGACCCTTTCTTGCACAGCTGGTCAGCCCGGGGCTGCAGGCACGTGTCTGGAAGGAATTGAGTTTGGGTATGGGTAGGGAGAGACCAAACATGTTTCCATCCACTTCAGCCCCTGCTTGACCGTACACATTGAACGTACAGCCAGGAGAGTCCTGAGGCAATCAGAGGGACCATTCCCCTCTCTCATTTCAGACCACCCCAGCACATACCTATTCCAACAGTGCTCTAAGACTTGGAATTTGGGTTGAAATACTGTCACAAACTGCTGAAAAATCAGGGTTTCCAGGTCAAATTTTCATAGGAGGAGAACGAAGTTGTGCGTCATAATGACACTGCATAGTATTGTGTAACACTCTTTGGAATGAAACCTCCTCTCGGCCCTGAATTATGTGGTTCTTGATGTGTTTGGTGAGAGTCACATCTTTCTGTGGACAGCTCTGGCAATAGCCACACTGCTGCCTCTTCTAACCAGCATGTCAGGCCCCATCCTGCTGATATCTGTGGACTTATGTCTTCCGTCATCTCTCTTTCCCTTCCTGCCTCCCCAGATAGAGACACGACCTTGACTGTGTCCCACACCTACAGCACATCTACAGCTTTTCTGGTGCCAGCTGGCAGCAGTTTTCTCCTCAGTTTGTTTTCACTCATCCTTTAGCCGAGTAAGGACCTCCGACAAATATCGGAGCCTGGTGGAAGCAACGTTCCCTGGACATCAGCCCATTTGGTCTCTTCAGTAACATGCTGGCATCATTCCTCACCCCCTGCTGGAGTTGAGCAGGACCCCTGGGATCATTCCTGCCCATTGCAGCCCCAGTTGTGCCTGTGCACACCCAGGACATCAGTGTGGTCCCCTCCTTCTGTTTTGAGGACAGTTCCACCAAGTGGAGTGATACTTCTGCCTGTGGAGCTCCGATTCCCACCCACTGGCATGGCTGACAGTGCTACTCCCAGTTTCCAAGGGGTTGTGGTTTTAAACAACTCTTCTTTTCATTGTAACTTGTTTTATTTAATTTAAGACTTAGCAAATGACACTGGTGTGATAGTTAACGGGCAGGAGCAGAAGAGATGGGTAGAACTTCATAACCTTTGGACTTCTTTCAGATTTGCAAGTTGATGAAAATCCTGGGGGAGGTTTTCCAATATTGTTTTCATACTCTGTGTAACTGGAAAAGTGAAATTCTTCTGAATGAGCAGGATGAGGAAAATACTTAGCTCTGACGATGCTGGGAAAATTCTGGGGTTATTTTTATCCACGCATATAATTTCTGGTCGGAAAAAAAAATTTGCCTCAAGAGTTCTGAATATGTGAATTTCTTATCTTCTGTTAGAAAACATAAGCACTGGCAGGAGAAAGCAGACTTTCTTCATTAGTGCCAGAATATTTAACTTAAGTTCCTCAATATGGGAAAAAGTAGTCAGAAGAAAAACAAGAAAAGTCATTATCTGTTTTTTTCCCCTTTTAATAACCTTTTCAGTAGCACAATGCATTCAAAGCTAGGCACATTCCCCTCAGTGCAATATGGTCTCAAGACATGATTTAGATGGAAAATTTAAGTAAGATTAATGCAATTTATTATCCGCCAGGATATCCCTACAAACCACATTGCTTGGCTGAATTTTTGATTCTCAATCTAATATTTCAGATGAGATTTCCAGATGGGTGTCTTATTCCTCTATTAGTATAGTGAGGGTGATATAGAGTTTGTAAAACAGGAGAGGTTAAGCTACTTTTAACACTTGATTAATCATTTAAATTACTTTGTTACTGTTTGAATCCATTGACTTTTGTTTACCAAGCAACTCCCTGAAACCCAAAGCCAACAAAAATGGCAGGCAGCTTTCCAAGTTGTTAATTTATTCAATGAGTTCTTCAAAGGAGTTCTAAAAGGGGAAAAAAGGAGTAAATTTATAGTTTGCATTGAAAGCGTAGAGCAATTCTTGTTCATTGCTTGCTAAAAATGTCTAGGTTTTTATGACTCAGAAAAAAAGCCAATATTCAAATATGCTGGCCAGCTCCTGGAGACATATATTTTTTTAAGCAAATCAAACAAGAGCTTAATAGAGCCTGAGTGCATGTCCATGCAAATGCTGATTGAAATAAAATCAGCTTGTGTGACAAGCCACACATTTCTCTGCTTTTTATGTGCAAATGTGACTTCATCTGAACTAAGATTCTGTTCCCCCGCAGGAAAATTCAGTGGGAGCAGGATCAGGCCCGTAGGAAGTCAAGAGCACAGGGACAAAGCTTTTTCAAAAGCAAGTATGAATGGGTGATTAAAAAGCCCCCTTCAGTTACACAATATACATGTGTACAGTTTGCAATTGTCCTCTGGGGAAAGGGGAAAAAAATCCCAAGCCCTAAATCATGAAAAAAAGTCCAGTTTTTGATTCTGCATATTACAAAGTCTGAGTTTGGTAAATTGATTACAATTTCTTTACAGAGACCTATCAGGAACAAACCACTAAGTCTTAGACATAAATTTGAATTCCAGAGTCTCCAGCTAACCCAGCTCATAAATGAATTCCTAAATGCTGACTGTGCCAGAAGACCCAGTGCTGCAAAACCACTTGGCAGAAGCCATTAGTTTCAATGAGATGAACTGCTCTATTTAGCTCTCATTCAAAACTTTACAGAAATGCCAGATTTCCATAAACACAGGTTTCCTTGAATTTCCAGGGCTTTGATTAACTGGTAGATGAGGGTGTCTTACAAATATAGATTTGTATGCAGAGTTCAGCTCAGAAAGCGAGAGAGACTGGAAATGGACTATGGGCTTTTCTTTCTTTCTGACTTTTTCTCTTCCTGAACTAACAGAAAGCAGGAAAACTTCTTTAGAATATTTTGGAACTGAGGCTTTAATAATTAATAATTACTCTGTGGTTTAACAATGCTGTAGATCATTTTTCTGCCATTTATATCATTGTGTGTTAAGCTTTTTATGGCAGATTAATATCCTTCAGTTTTTACAGTATGGTTTTAAAGTATTGAAGCAATGAAAGACTGAAAGAAAAAGAAGAAAAATCCTTATTTTTTCCTCTTAAAATAAATCAATTTGTGAAATCTATTAAAGGAAAAAACTACCTCTTTTTTCAAGGGACATTTTAATTTTGCTTTTTCTTCTTCTTCCCTGTATTTTCTGTGACCCACCAGTCAGTCGGGTGTGTTGAGACCAGCAATGATTTTTGATACGTTTAAATTTATGTTTATGCAGGTTAGGCGAGAAGCAGATTTGGTGCTTTTTTGAGGGTTTTTTTGGTGTTTTTTTTTGTTTGTTTTTTTGTTGTTGTTGTTGTTGTCATTTTGTTTGTTTGTTTCTCAAGAGTTTAGGTTTGGGGCCAAGTTATGGACCAATGACTTTTATAGCCTGGATGTAGGAGCACTAAAGATCAGAAGATCAAGTCCCTCTCTCTCCCTGCATGTAATTCTTTCCCTCCACCAGCAAATGTTCCTAAAAAACACGTAATCTCTGTAGTACTATGGTGATCATCATAAATCTATGAATAAATGGCACTACTAGCAAGACTGCAAGAGCAGCACAGATAATAATATGCAACTATGGTTTATTAACCTGAAACCCTCTTAAATCAGTCATGGAACCATAGCAGCCAAGAAAACTATTGTGGTCAAACGCCATGAACTCCAGCTTGCTTTTAACACTAGGAATATTTCCTCTCTTCTCCAGCTTTTCTACAATATCTCTGCTCCCATCCAGAGTTTCTATAATAAAAAATTGTAGTTTATGTGCCTGTTTTTTGGTTAGGCTCTGGGAGTCTGATTCAGCATTTTAAAATTTTTTTTCCCCTTTTTTAGGCAAGAGCTGGCTGTGTGGGTGCTGAGCCACGGAGGCTGTGTGTGGCCCCGCGGCTTGGCGCCCACACAGCCGAGCCCTGCTACAGCTGGCAAAAACTGCTGGGATTTCAGAGCTGCAAAGCTCTACGTTGGGCCTTGGCATTACCCCACCCTTCCTGAGCACTGCCTTTGAAAAAGCCCGTATCCTTTGGCCATCTATGGATAACGGGCTTTCCAGGGCATTCTGCTCGGCCGACGAATGAAAAAGGTTGCTGAAGCCTGTACGTGCAGAAGTAAATGTGGTCTGGCTTTTCATTGAGAACTCCCCTTGTTTGCCGTTGGCTTTTCCTATGGGGCTTGCTACCAAGAAACTGAGTTTGGGTGTAGGTGATTGACAGGAATTGTTGTGTTGACAGAGGTAGATTCAGCCAGCGAGGAGAATGCTGCCACTGGAGCAACCAAAGCAAGCACAGCGAAATCAACGGGAAACTGAAGGCAAGACTAAGGAGCATTAAATTAACCAAACTATGCAAAAGATGCTAAGAAGCTGAAGACCTGAAAGGAACTCAGAAAATAATGAATGATCCTGCTGAAAATGAGAGCTGCAATGTGAGGATTTCAAGAACTCCAAAAATGAACTGAGAAGTTTGATCTCAAACAGAATGGAAAAGTAATGTTTATAGAGCACTTAGAGTCATGACATGTATTGGGATACAAAATCCATGCCTCAAATATTCAGACTTCAGGTCGAGATAAACATAATATTGAGTATAAACTTCAATTTGACTATTGAAACTACATGATCTTATTTACCAAGGAATGACTGGTGAAATAGAAAAAAAACCCCTAAACCCCAAACCCCAACGATAATTTACTACTGTTGTATTATTTCTCCTTACAGAAAAATCTAACAGGAAGAAACCACTGAAACATAGTTTAGGTCTGAAGAACCATGTTTCTTGAGTATCTGTAAATCTATGAACATCCGGCTGCTTTGACTGGTTTCTGTGAACCCTAAAGCCCCAGCTTTGATGAAAGGCCACACACAGATCACAGACCCTGCAGGAGAAACCTTGCCTTGGCATGGAACAGAGGCTGTCTGTCCATCTGAGACTCGGTGTCTGAGAGCCAGCCACAAACCTTGTCTTTTGTAAGAGAAATGGACCGATTTTTCTTCTTTTAAAACAGTCAGAGTAAGTTCTGCTCCTATAGCCGATGGTCTGGTGTGCAGAGCACTCAGTCTGGGGGATCTCTAGCAGTGCCTTCCTCACCTGGGTCAAACATAAACCTGTGCCTCCTATGGAGCCTGGGAGCAACTTCAACCTCAAGAGATTCTGAGGTTTGTTGTCAGAGTGAGAGTGCAGAAGTACAAGTCAGGCTGATCTAAGGGCCAAAGAGCAAAGGCACGTAAGGGAAAATCCTAATCCCCATTCTGAGAGCTGGCTGCAGGTTTCCCAGTGCAAGCTTCCCTCGTACTGCAGTGCTACAGGCAGGATTGTGAGCATCATCCATCTGGTATCAGTAGCCAAATCACTCTCTGCATTGTGGAAGCAATGAGTATTGAGGGGGTCTTCGGAGGAGTTTCGAGAAAAGGCATAAATCGTGCTCTCCGTTGAGCAGAAACGTGTGGGAACCATGGTCAGAGTATTTAGTACATCATCTATACCATCCACAGGTGGCAGAGATGCCACAGAATTTCCTTGACAAAGATTTTGTGTCTCCCCAGGATTAGGGGGCTTGTGCAGAACAGAGGGAATGGAGAATAAGAGAAAGGCAGGATTTGCCATGTATAATGCCCAATGAGCCATTATTTCACTTTGTATGTTAAATCCTGTGCCCTGCCAGCTGCAGTCTCTCCCAAAATTAGGGACACCTGCCATCTTACACTTCTTATATTTGCAGAGAGATGCTGGTGACAATGGATTATTTTTATTGTGCAAGTGCACCAAATCTGGTGGAGTCCCACAGGTATGCAAGCACAGAGGCACGTGCACACACACACAGAGGTGCAAATCCATCAGTGGAGCATTTGTTTCAGGGGGGGATCCACCTTACTGTTTTAGGAGAGGTGTAGGGATGTTTTCACTCTCTAAGCAATAAATGCTTCAGTAAAACTGACGTGAAAATGTATGCGTTTATAAATGGTTCCTAGTGAAAAGAAAAAGAAAAAAAAAAAAGGGAAGAAAACCATAATTTTCGGTTTTTCTTGCACACTTGAGTACATGAGGAATTCTGCCAAGAATTTTGTATTTCAGATAACGGATTCCAAGACCTCATTATCAGTGTGGAGGAATTAATACCCTCTGTTCATGTTTTTGCCAAAACCAAATGTGGAAAATGCTCAAACCACACCTGTTTCAGTTCTACAGCACATACGCTTCTGCTTGCCAGCTCCCTAGCTGTTAAAATTAGTTAGGGGATTTCTGATACTTTTTTTTCTATTTTGTTTTCTTTTTTAAGGCAGTTACAGGACAACAGTAGCAAGGGTACGTGGTTAGCTCATAGGGATGTGAGAGGGAAAGCAGAAACAGTTTAAAACTCCAGCAGCAGTTATGCTGAGGAAGATTTGGCTCTCATATTGAATGCTAGTTCCTGTGAGGGTGCTAGGTCCCTGCTGTGGGCATCAGCGAGGGAATATGAAGTTACTCACCTGATCCAAGTGGGTTTGCTCAATTCTCTTTTGAGGTATTGCCTGATGGGGCTCAGCATAGCACCTGAGGATATCCATATCATAAAGAAGAACAGAGAAGGAGAGGGTTTGTTGAAAGAAATGCTCAGTGTAAGGGACAGCAAGGTTAATGACAAATGGTGTCATTCAGATGCTTTAGGGAAACTGATGCTTTTGGAAATGCAACAGCAGTGTTCATTTCAATGTCCTCTTGTCTCCTCAGGAATGCAAACTTGAATTTAAAAATCACCCGGTTATTATGTCCCCAGGCCCTTGTATCAGTCAAGTGGATAATGACCCCATTAGCACCCTGGACTGCTGCTCAATTCTCTGGTAGCCAGCCACTGGTCTTCCTTGCTTCTAGTAAGCAAGTGAAATCTCCCTGGTGACCAGATTTGAACAAACTCAGTGCCACATGATATAACAACCAGGACTTGTTTGGTCCTCCCCCTAAGAATTTCTATAGAATGTGCACTGTCTATAAAATTTGGGTTACAAAGAAAGATTTTTGTACAGCTACTTTTTAGTTATCTATATATATTTTTGTCTCTGTTACACAGATTTCCTGGTTTAAACCTACAATAAAATCTTGTTAAAGAGGCACTGAAATGCACAACATCAAGGAAAAATATTAACCAATGAATTCCATGTCATCTACACTACATGAGCACAATACATTACAAAGTCAGTATTTCTGCTACAGAAATGAATAAAAATAGCTTCAGAAAAAAAATAAACACCTTTCCCAGGAATTTTTCTTTTTTTAAAATTTTTTGAAAATTGCTGCCTTTTGTTTGCTACATAATGTCTGCTGGAAATATTCCACTCTCTTTCGCTTTTGTTTATACTCATATTATTCTCAGGATTTTCACAATGGTACTGTGATTTACCCCCTTCTATGGGAGGGACCTTCTGCTATTTTAAAATTAAAACACAAGATGCCTCGTGCTCTCCTCCACAAAAACCCCTTCTCATTTTGTTTGCAGTGTAAGCAACAATAAATATAATGAAAGAAGCTCATGATTCACTGGTTATGCAGAACTCTTACCCAGAAATTTACTTCATGTTTTGTGAAAGAAGCATATTAAACTCACAAGGCTGCTAACTGTGAAACACTGAAGGAAAACTAGGGAGCATCAGTACATTGGTATTATAAAGGCAAAGAAGACATATTTTTACACAATGGTTTTCAAATGGTATTGGCATTTGAATTCAGGAAGTTCAGATCCAAAGAACGGCTCTAGGAGCCAAACAAAAACCAATTTGCATTCATTAATGTTTATTCCTCAAACTAACAGGTCTTTTCCTTTTTTCTAATTTGAGAAACTGAATCTCACTTTCTCTTCAATGACTTCCCAAAATGGTAGTTCAGAAATATCCAGGGGATAATTTAGTTACCATTGTCGGCTAATGAGTTTGGGGCTGGGTGAGTGATATTCTTTGCAGATATTTAACAGGCTGTATAAACACCTGGCTAGTTTTTTCTTTCCTGAAACACAAAGATTTCAGCAGTCAGCCTCTTCTCCTGACTAATCAAAACAGGAGTTTAGAGCACCCCACCTCCCTGCCCGTGCCCTTGATAATGACTGCTTTTAGGGCCCGGATGTTTATTTGGCTCCTTACACTATTCAGTACCTCACATGCTCTATTCTATTGTGTAATTTTTGAAAGCCTAAATGTCGTGCAGTAGTAGTCAAAAGCCTTAAAATCTCTCTTATATTTATGTAGTAATTTTTATCAAGCAAGTTTATAATCTCACCAGAGGATGTAATCAGATCTGTCCGAGGAGACTGATGTTCATAAAACAATGTTGGCTAACATTATTTCTTTTCCAGGCTTTTACTTCTTCTTTGATTATATCTTGTGTCAGTTTTATTCCTGGTTCTGCAATTGGAAACCCACAATAACAGTGCTATAATGTTTCACAAATCTGCTCATGGTCAGCTCTCCTGTTGATTCAAACTGTGAGCATTTAGCTTTTTTATATTCTTTTTTTTCCCTCCAAGTATCCAGAAGTTATTTAAGTAATTCAGGAATCCTCTCAAAAAATGCATGTAGAACCAAAGCAGGACACTATGTGCTGGCATACAGAGATGAGTTATGGCAACAAAACAGTTTACCACCCACCCCTTGACAAGCTGTCTGTGCACTGTGACTGTGATGGGCTTATCCTGAGGTTAGAGTTACACCACACGAGCAGGATGAGTTCTCAGCTCAAGCATTCCAAGGTGGTTATAGTGCTTTGGCTGAGGATTGGCAGCTCCTTTATGGTGTTGCCATGCCATTGTGCTGCATCTGCAACAGGGGGTCACTTACAAAAATGGGGCACAGGCCCCTAAGTCCTTTAGGTTCATCGAAATTGTATCATTGCTCATTGAAATTGTATCCACCACCTCATTCCGTGATCCAAACTCACACACACACGTGCAAATACTCTTTTTTTCCATTGACAGTCAGTCAGGCTGTGTAACATAAAGCTCTGGTAGCTCTGCTACTGAGCAGGTATGTCCATGAGCCAGCAGAGCACACCCTACACCGGCTGTACGACCAGATGGCTTCCAGAGCTCTCCTGCATATGCACCATGTTTATCAGAACTGTGAAAATCACTGTGGTACTTCTTAAAAATCCTGTTTCCCTTCTCTCCTGGCTATTTATGCAAACAGCATTTTGAAAAACACACAGAAACCGTTCTTTCTTGGCAAAAGTGTTGGAGTTTTTATTGTTTTTTATATTCTATTGGTTCAGGAATGCTTTTGCACTTAACACCTCTGTGAACTTTTTTTGTGACACAGTATCTCATCTGGTAGGTTCATTCTGAGATGGCTGGCTGGCGTGCCAAATACAAGTTCCAAACCCTATCTTCTCCAGGTGCTAAATTACCTTTCCTGATAGTCTGAGCAAAATCTGGGGAGGTGTTTGGTTTAGGCTTGAATGGTACACTCAGATCCCAGCCATTCCCTCTTCCGGACACCCAATAGCCCTGTGAATATTCCAAACTGATAATGTCAGTCTTGAGAGAGAGGTGGTCTGAGAAAGCACTTTTCCCTGCATTTTTCCTGAGCAGAGATCAAATGCGGATGTTGTAGGGGAAAAATGAAGAGCAGAGGTCTGTGTGGAAAGTCAGAGTTGTGGATGTGCTCCGGCCACAGCTGCCCTCAGTGTGTCTCCTGCTGGAACGGGATAACACATTTTGAGCGTTCACTTGAGCCCAGCCTGTGCTCTGCCACTTCATATACAGCTTGTTATGACTTCCAAAGGGCACCTCACAGCCCAAAATGCAGCACAGAGGCCATCCAGGAATGCCACCAGCACACCAGGAACTTAGCCAGGACAGTTTTAGCTGGCAGCCTCCTGGTGAGGGGGCCCAGCTTTGTGCCCTTGTACCACCCCTGCTCTCTGTCTCAGCCCCTGCAGACCAGCACTGCTGTCCTTCTCCTCCCTGGCACAAGAACCTCAGGCCAAATCTTGTGCCAGGTACCTTGGGCAGTGAGTTATCCAAACACTACCCAAACCCAGCACTGTGGGTGTATTCCCATCTTCTTGGTGGGAAGAGATGAGATCATTGCTCCTCAAACAACAGCTCATCTCCAGGTACCTGGGTATCTGCTCTGATTCTCCTTGCAAAGAGAGGAGACTGCTTTGCTTTCATTCTTGGTGTTTTGTTCTCTGTTTTTCTTTCACTGGTGTTTCATGCTCTGATACAGACGTATTTCTCCGGAAAAGCTCCTGTGCATCAGGATTTCTGTTTTCATTTATGACCTTAAGGGAAAACATCTGTTGCTGTTGCTCTCCTACCATTTGTCTTCAGCTTTCCTCAAAACTGTTGTTTTACTTGTGGTATCGCTGTTCTTTCTGTATCCCCATTATCTTTCTGCACTGTATCTCCCTGTCTCTGTGATAGGTCACATGCTGGTGTCAGTGTTTTCCGGGACAAAGTCAAATTCTTTATTTTTAGGAGGTGTTTAAGTTAATTTCTTCTCTGTTACTGCTCTTTGGGGTTTTAATGTCGTATTATCTTGTTCCAGACTAAATTTTCTCTTTTGAAATAGTCCCAGAAAGATAATATGCCTCAAAATCTGAATTTTCTTGTTTTTCTCTACAATGGACAATTGCCGGACTTTCTCTGACTTGTTTTTTAGCTTTTTTAGCTGCATTATTGATAACTTGGTGATGTTTGTTAACAGCTGTTGTAGTAAAATATTGTAAACAAAACACAGGCCCAGATTTTTCTGATTTATTCTGTTTCTCTGAGTGCCTAGTCATTGTTTTATAAAGCCAGTGGGGAGAAAAAGAGGACAACTGAGATCTTAAGGGAGTGAATTTGTCCTCACTTCTCTTTTGAATAAACCACCACCAAATTACATAGCGAGACTGTAGTGCAACCCTGCTCCTCACTGAGGCAATTCAGGAAAGGGTTAGAGCTCGATGAGTGTCAGTCAAACCACAGAGGGAAGATATAACCCTCACCGAGGGCGCCACTGAGGGGCTCATCAGCACAATATCCCTACAGAACCTCTCTTCTGGGTTTTACTCCAGTAAAGGAAGAGCAGGGAAACACAAAGACAGGGAGCCGAAGATCAGCAGTGTCACCAGCTTGAGTCAGTTCTGTTTTACCTTTAGGTGACTTTACTTGAAATTAAATAGTGAATCCAATGCAATTCCTTGACATCTTAGGAGCTACCACTGAGATATGCACAAACCATGAACACTGAGATATTGACAGTGAGGGATACAGACATTGATTTCTTTTCTAAGCAGGCTATGAAGGGCTTAATATAATTAAGCCACAATTGTCAGTGCATGACAAAATCAGATTCTCTTGAAAGAATATTATTATATTCTCTGAAGACTAATGTGGGTTAGCAGCGTGCTTCTCTATTCCAGATAGTAAAATATAGAAATTTGGCTTCAGGAAGTGCAGTGCAATCTTTTTAGATGCACAGGCCTTAGCTGAGTATAAACAAAAAGAGACATTGCTTGGAACAGACAATATTGATACCACAGATCTTTGAGAGATCAAGAGTAATGACGACAAGGCCTTCCAAGACAGCTCATCTGCAGGTCTCTGCACATCCCACATTCCCTTCAGCTATCTACCATTCTCTCAAACCAAAAAGGGCACTTGTCCGCTTCTGATTACAACATCCTTATAAAAGGCATAATTCACAAACCATGTTGTGCCTGTTCTACAAGGGGAATTGTCAAATGTCGCACCACAGTGGCCTTTCACCTCTGGATGAGCTGTGGGCTAAGATTTGGATTTTGTCTTTGAAAATGAGCAGAGGTTTTACATGGGGTTTCAACTCCTCCATGCTCCTGTCCCAGGGGCTCTTTTTCTGTGAGATCAAATGCCTTGCAAGGCTGGTCTTCATGTTATTTCCATCACTAGTTGCTGCTTGCGCTCTGCAGGCTCCCTCTAGTTTTTAATTCCACCCAGGATTCAAAAACAGGATTAGATTCAAGTGGAAATCTAGAAACACTCATGTCAGTCCCTTTCCTCCTAAAGTTATGAGGAGAAAATGACAAATGTTATTGCTGAGACACAAGCCAGTCTCTGATCTCAGTATATGAAATGTTTTTCTAGGGATCTCCCACAGTCTTCATACAAAGTGTTTTCAAATTTCAAGTCTAAGTTGTGAACAAAAATACTTTTCTAGGTTTCCTAGATGAGAAAAAAACCCCCTTACTTTAAATCTCTGATGGCCAATCCTTTTCTTTCTCGTAGTTCAGCAAAATCCACCTGAGTGGTGCAGAAGACAAAGAAATCCCAATTTTATCAAAACAAACCTATGAAACTCTTTTAAAGGTTTTAAAAATCTTTAAAGGGGAGAGACACCTGCATCCACTCAAAGAGCCCCAGCTGAGTAAAAGACACAGATTGTGTGTTGTGGAAGCTCAAGTCAAGCAGTGAATGATGAAAAAACCCCTCATTTAATTTCTTGGCTTCTACAGTCTTATCAGAGTGTTCTGCCCAGCAGAAATGAGCCCTGTGAAAAATGTATATCCCCAAGTTCAAATGTGCGGTGTAAAACAATATCTAAAAGAAGTTAATTCCATTGCTTGTTCCTTAAATACTTTTCAGTGCGAGAGATGGTTTTATAATCACGTGTCTATGATCAGAGACTTTTGGATAGACACCAAATCAAAACATCAGCAAAGAGAATGGGCTGATGTGGAAAACTGATTTATTCATTCAGAGTCAATAAAGTAAGCGTGCAGTAGCTGGATTGTAAATAGCCCTGTGGAGAAGATTTATAAATCTTAACATGGGGAGACAGGTTTATCCCAGTTAAAAGCACATTTTGACTGGAAGAACCCTTCACCATGTTTATAAAACGGGGCCTTGCATGCAAGATGTAACCTTAGGTCTGTGTGAATTTGAAATGGGCAAACAACGTCATCTGCAACCATGTTTTTCATCTCTAAAGTGGAAAGCTAAAATTGACCTGAAAATATAAAAAATAGAAAGATAAAAATACTAAGCAAAATAATTCTAAGCCTCAGCAGTAATATGTACAGTGCTTAAAACTTCCCTTTGCTCCGGATTGCTGTGTTTATAAATCAAAATTATATGTCCAGTGGGGAAAAGGGAAGTAAAACTGTTTCCAAATGAAAAAAGGACAAGTGATTCATTTCTGTTAAAATCATAATTGAAAATACAGAATGTACAAATGCTCTTGGTTTACTCTTGTTTTTATTTGTAACATTTGCTTTGTTGCAGTTAATATAATAGAGAGACTGAAAAAGAAACCATTTAAAGAAACCATTTACCACTATAAATCTTTCAACTATTTGAAAAATAATACACATTGCAGGCTTTCTTCACCCTATAAAACAGAGCTTCATCTTTACCAGGGATAAATGCACTTCCTTCGATTTCCTGATAGAACAGGCCCTTCCAGTATTTCATTTATTAAACAAAAAATATCTTTATTGACTGTAGTGTATAAACAATTCTGAAGAAACTCTAGTGAAATCTAATGAGGTATTTCCCTTTGCAGCGTGACAAGGTTCAAATATGTGCCTATGTGCCGTAAGGAAAATAAAATTGACTCTGACAATCAGATACCCCAGCGAGCTTCTATCTTTGCAACAAATGTGCTCTAAATTCCAATGTGCTTTGACAATCACCATTTATTTCAATGCATCCTCCCCAGACACTAATTCTTGAGAGCCAAATTCCCGTCTCGTGGAAGTCAGAGGGAGGTTGGCCGAAGGTATCAGTGTTGGAAAGATTTGATCCTTACTATGTTTAAAAGCAATCAGATGGATGCAAAATGAAAGGAAATGAATGCGTTTTACCCCTTGAAGTTCCGAGGACATGGAAAAAGCATATGTCTGGTATTTTTATTTTGGAGCTCTCACATGCTGACAGAATAACAACTGCCCTTCACAAGTTAGCAAGATACCTCTTCAAGGCCTTCACAGGCCATTTAGGGGTGCAGACAATTATCTTGCAGTGCAATAAGTCAGATTCCTCTCCCTAGGTATGACATGCCCTTCTGATAGTAAAATATTGCTCTCATGAGTTCATCTGTGCTAGAGACTCTCCTAGGGTTTTGGCTAGACATGGAATGGAGGTTCTTGGATTTAAAGATGTGCTGCAAACATAGCCCAAGGCACCAAGAGGTGGATAAGGCTCCCTTGTGGATAGGGAAAACTTAAAAGCAAAAGAAAAACAGAACTGTTGTGGGCGTCTCTGGACAAAAGGGGGACAATATGTGTGAAATGTGAAATGAGTCCTTTTCAAATCCAGTCACTCATATGACTCTTATTATCAATAATGAGAAGTTATTAATAATGGTAACAAAGAGATAAGGCAGCAAAAAGAAAGATAAGGACAACTATATTATCATAGGTTAATTTTTAAAAAACATTTTCAACATATATTGAAAATAAATATGGATTCACATGCTAAATTAATTTAAACATTTAAATAGATATCACTGGTCTTCTGAGACAGTTGTGTACATCAGCAGGCTTAGGTCATAGGGTGAAGATAAAGACTAAGCAACCAGATTAATGCCACAGTGCCAGTCATCCTGTAACTCTGGGAAGTCATATCAGTGAAGGAAAAAATCTCTCAACTCTCAGTGACTTTGCCTTGCAGGATCAACTCCTCACTTTCTCCATGTGACATCCACGGCTGGTCACAGCTCAGCACTGCAGGAAAAATTTTGGACATTTCCAGTCAATTCGGAGAGTAAACAAAACACAAACGAATTATGATGAAACTAGGAACATTCTTCAGGCAATCCCACAAATTAGACAAAAAATCAAGAAAAATTGCTTACTGTACATGGATCACATAGCTCTGGAGAAAAGCCAGTTTCCAGGAAGAGAACCTGGATATCTGTGAAGAGGTGAAAATAGAGAAAAAACAGTTCTTTCCTTTTAATACAGAAAAAAGTCTTGAGCAGCCCTTGAAATGCAGTGGTGTGCTGTTGATTCCTATTTCATGGTTTTCATAAACTCTGAAGGGATGGTCCATGTGTCTGCTGTTGCTCTACTATTGCTGAGCTGTTGAGACAACGTATAAAAGGAAAAGTGTGACAACAAAGGAGGAGAGACTCCCTTTCTCACATGTCATGTTAGTACCTCCAAGCAGCCTTTTCAATTGAGGCCTCTTGTATTTTATTCCTATCCCAGCTGTTCCTCAGAATGATTGGTGGAAAGGTGTGACTCCAAGGAAGGCTCGAATTGCTCCTCCAGCTTTTGGGTTTATTATCTACATTTTAACATGGGCAAAGAGAAGACCTTTAGTGGCACAGCTCCAACATGTTGGTTCCACCCAGCAGAGTGCTGTGCACTGCGGGTCCCGTGCGCTTATCTCAGACGGGCTGTGTAATTACTGCATGCCTGACAACACTTCCCATTTCCTAGAACTGCTCCAGTTTAAAGTTTGTTCTTTTCACAAAACTAGGAATACAATTGGTAACACTTTCATCAAGTTGTTACCACCCACCAGGGGGGACATGAGCTCGTGGAGTGGCAGCTCAGAACCGTACCAGTTCCTTGTTGTACTTGCAAGTAGCTAAAAATCTTTTTGTGGGTGGGTTCTGGTTACTCAGGCTGATTTTTGCTGTGCAGCTCACAGTGGGACATTAATAAGTGTGCTGTGGATCGGGATGTGCTTGGCAGGTGTGACAGTAGAGACGCTTTTTCAGAGAGATAAACAGAAATGCTTCATTTTTTCTCATAGTCAAAGCACAGATGAGGAACTGGGTGACAGAAAGATTGCGTGACTTAGCCAGGGTCATACAGGAAGATTGTGTCAGTGCTGGAAACTGAATGTGAAATTTCCAGCTCCCAGCTAGCTCATTAATTATTTTATCATCTTCTGCCACAATAGGAAGATTACTGAGAGTGCAGTCATTCCTCAAATAATTGCTGGGAATGCTGAATGATTCCAAGTGTACATAAACACAAAGGGAAAGAGTAGATTTGAAAAAGACATTGCACCCTAATCTGTATTTCCTCCTCTATGTCTTCAAGTGGCCTGGTTGTAATGGTACTAACATTGCATATCAAAACCCATGGGTGGGAATCCAAAAACTCTGGAACACTGCCTTCAATATGTTTTTTATTGTCCTCTGTAGATGGTAATTTCTGCCCTCATAAAATTGTGGCTTGTTTTTCATTTATGTGCAGCAACACTCCCCTCCCCCTGAAAATATCCTCTTATTTCTCATTTTCTACTAAACAAACCACTCAAAAAGTGAGAGCTTGTGGCACTGGTCAGCTTTGAAGGTGAAGCAGTTATTGCAGATTCCTACCTTAGCCAGCCTTCATATTATTTATTACTTTGCATTTCCTTCTTATGTTGCCACCTTTGCTTTTGCTTTGCTTTAACATCACTGCCTATGCTTTTCTAAAGGTGAATCCATTCCAAATATACTTGGTGGGGCTGTGCTTAACATTTGCCAGTGGTTTCAACAGATTTGAAGTAGATTTGAAGTGTCATAAAACCAGAAAGGATGAGCAGACTATCCAGTCTGACTTTCTGTGCAGCCCGTACTGTGAAATTTCACTTACTGGTTCCATGACATCCAAAGTTCTTAACTGAATCTTTGGGATTTTTGGTAAACCAAACAAAGCCCCACAGAGCCCCACCTTCTAATCATCACTCCTACCCAACCACATTGTCTCTTGCTTTACCTTTTACTTTCATAGTTGTCTTTGCAGTGAAACAGTAATAAACAATGCACAAAGGCAGAAGAATATCAGCTGAAAAAGGGTCACGAGTAGTTGGACTGTGATACATGATACTCCTGAAAAAAAGTCAAAGCAATTTGGGGAAAAAATGGTATGATGAATTACAGGAAGTAGTAAATTACAGAAAAGTGTATTCTCTGCTACTTTTTCATAAATCCCTTGAAACTATTGTCATGAGATGATGATTAGAAATTTCACTAACAGAGTGGTAGAAGCAGCCTGACTCAGAGACTGTATTTTTGGTTTTGTCTGCAAAACTTCCATTGCTAAATGTGTGGAAAGTCCAAGAAAGTGTGTATATGTGAATTAACATTAATCCATGCAAACAACAAATAATTTAATCATTGTCATTTATCTTCAGTTAAATTATTTGTAACTTACAAGTCAGATTCATGGAGCTGCACTCATATAGAGATCAAATTTGGTGTCCTATTTTTATTATAAACCAGCATTACAGGTAATAAAATTGTGTAAATGAGTTACTCTCTTATCATATCCCTTCAATCTGCCCATGTTTCCTTGAACGCAGTTTTCTTATAGAAGCACCCTTAGCATCTCGGCCATCTAAGTATAGCTACCAACCAAGATTTCTCCAGCGCTGTCATTGCAATCTCTCACAATTTACTATGCTTTTACCCACTGTTGTGCCCTTTGGTAAACAGACAGAGGTTTACAGTTCAGTATTTACTTACTCAATCTCCCATGCAGCAATGAACTGAAGGAGATAGTCCTTAACATGCGTTCCTGCTGGGGTCTGAAGTGCAAGTCTGCAGGGCTTTGTCTATTTACATGGCACAAAACTCCTACCAGAGAGGTGCCTTCTGCATGACAGTGGATTCCCCATTTTCCCTCTGTTTATTTTTGCCCATCAGAATCTTATACAGTGCTCCCCAAAAAGGACAGAAAGACACCTATTGACTAGCTGGGTTTTCTGCCAGGCTCCAGGAAAATGAGGAAAGCATATTGATTTTTCGGTTTGCTGTTAAGACACATTTTGAAATTCTGTGGTTTTGGCTGACACTGTAGCCTTGGCAGGGGCTTCAACCTGCAAAATTAAAACCTAAAATGTGCCACTTCCCCAACTCACTGCTGCTCATTGCTCATACCAGGAGTGCTGTGGTTCTCCGACACAGCAGCGGGCAGCCACCCCAGGCAGATTTTCAGCTGCTGCCGTGGCTCCTCTGGACCCAGCCCACCGCGTGTCTGCTTTACAGCCTCCAACACCAGTTACACTGCACTCGAGATGATGGCAGCAAGTGTGTGGTCTGTCACAGACAAAAAATAATTTTAACACATTCTCCTTTTGTAAAGGAGGAGATCTCTAGTATTTCTCACAACAAAATTCCAGCCAGCTCCCAGCTTCTCCTGAAACATTTCACTTCACTGACTCTTAAATGACTGAGCACACAACAATGCCCACAATAGCATTTCCAAATCTAAGTGCCAATGCTGGGATCCTGGGAGAGGTTGATGGGAATTATGCCCTTAACTTCCCCCCATCCAGTGAGACATGACCACATAATTTGCATTCCTACAGCAATCTCACCTCAATTCCATGTGTGTCAGTTGTAGGCAACAAAACCTCAAATCCAGCACTTCGTTCAAGCTTATGCTTAGTTTATAATTATATGAGTGTTCTGCTTGCAGTCCCTGCCACAGCCTGAGACTCTCATATCACCTATTTTGACTGTGCTGGTGAGTGGGGTCCTAATTTCAAAGCCAGGCAACCAAAGAAATTAAAAGTATGGTTTCCACAAATGCTTCAGCTGGTTCCCTTTAAAAATGAGGCTACTTGCAATGCATGTCTAAATAAGGATTATGGTGGGTTGCTATGGGCACCAAAATTTGGAGATGTTGGCCTAAATGACTTGGATAAGCAGAAGTGTTTTTTACGTGAGGTGTTAAATAAAACCCTTGAGTTTCAATAAATAAACACAGCTATTTAGGAAGTGGTGACAATGTGCAATCTGCAAAAATGGGAAGCCTCAGGGGTGCTGTGGTAATAATGCAGTTACTTGAAGCACATTGAAGATACAAATATCTCTGTGGTTTTTTATTTGCTTCCACTCTTTGAGTCATTCTGAGAAACTTCACAAAGCTGTGCACATTCCAGTTATGGCCAAAGCATGATGCACTCCTCACTGCATACACAAAGCTTTGCTCCAGAAGGCTGCAGCGTGGGCTGAGAAGAAGCCTTTTCCAGGCACCGGAAAATGCAGATTTGAAGCACAATGTAATGGAGAACTTTGTTTCATGGGTATAAAAGAAGAAGAAAGGCAAAAATTCTTGGCACAAAGAGACAATTAAAAAAATAAGGAAGTAGCTACTCTCAGGACTGAAGCATTTCTGTCATAACATGTGCTGCTGAAGTCACCAAAATGTGGTGGTGGTGATGGTGTGGTTTTGTCCTAGCTGGGGAGAGGCTGCTTTGAGAGTAATATTTTAAATATTTATTACAAAATCATAAACACAGCCAAATCCCTCAGAGGGTTTACCTGAACCAAAATTAGTTAATGAAACAACAGTTAAAAATAATTTTGCATCTCCTGATTTTGAAAATCAAGGAATGGATCCATTAATTTAATAGATTAAATTAAATTAATTTCCAGAAGCTACTCAAGACCAAGGTAGCACTGGAAAGGAGATGATTCTGCTCTAAAAGATTCAAAGATAGAAGAAAATCAGATACAAATATCTTCAAATAAAGCAAACCACCAAAACAATAAACATGGTTTAGTTTATATTGCTTAAACAAAGATGATTTTTTTTTTCCTCTGGATGCACTGTGAAGCAGCTGTCTAGTTTGTGATCAGGATTGTTAGATTATAGATCCAGATCTGCACAAAACCAGCTGCCAAATGCTTCTTAATGCCTCAGTTTACTCAAGGCCGCCAAAAAAAAACAAAACCAAAACCCAAACAACTTATAAATATATCCAAGATTAATGAATAAAATAATCAGCACAAGCAGAGATGCTCATGATCATTACTAAAACCCAGTATTTTCATTCTGGTTTACTGAGGTCCACAGGACCCTGCAAATCTAGTCAGAGTTTGCGTTAGAGGTCTGACCATGTCTGCTCCTGCTCCTGTCAGTTATTCAGGCTTTTTCTAGCTTTCCCAAGGGAAGTTGCTAAACACTCCCGACAAAGTCTGACTCTTCCCTCACTTTTCTCTGAGCCATCCATCTTCCAGCAAGCTCCATGCTGATAGATCCCTGAGGTCGTCCATAACCCCAGAAAGAGCCCAAGGCTGCCATGCAGATACAGGAGACTGCCTGGGGAAGGCAGGGTGGTGTTATCGCAGGAGGAAGGTCTCACAGGTCATTTAAAAGACCAGCTTGGGGGATGCCTTTGAGTCTAAAAGGAAATGCACTCCTGTGTAGGCAGGTTAACATCCAAGTTTGCAGAGGAGCTCAGTTCCCAAAACCTTACTGGTAGCAGTGCTAAGTACCACGCAGCATTTCAGTGAAACCCTATGAAACTTCTTCAGATAACAAAGCCCAAGCCTAATTTTCAGTGCTTGCTGGAGCAGGCCCAAAATCTGAAATAAAGGCCTGACCCCTGTGACACACACATGTGACCCATTCCTCTGACAGCTTGTGGAGGAAAAGGCTGGAGGTATCGAGCACGTCAACACTTACCTAGGTTTGGAGGGGAGGGTGCTTTCCCATAATCAGAGGGAAGTGTTGGAATGTGTTGTTGCTATGTTTTTTAAGTCCTTTTGAAACTGTGGCCCTAAGGAAATGAGGAAATACTGAGGATGAGGTTACATTGTTATTATTATTTCACATTTTTTGAACACAGGATTATATGGCTGGATTCATATTATATTAGCTTTCTAAATCTTTAAAAACACAGGGCCTGCAGTGCACGCTCAATGCTTTATTCATTAAATTAATGTATTTCTATTTTTAAAAAATCCTGTCTATCTAGCAAGCATTCCCTTCTTGCTCTCTTGCTCTCTCATAATCCTTGCAATATTCTTGTCTGAAAATACACCTGTAAAATTTTATATATAAAAATTTTTTTTTGAGTAATAAATCAGTTTTCTGTGCTTTCCTTAATTTTTGACTTGATGTTGACAGCCACTTTCTGACCAGGTTTCCCAACACTCTAATAGAATGAGGCGACACTGCCTCAAAAACAAGTGGGATCAGTCCCTTCAGACATCCAAGTGGCTGTCCTGTTTTCCAGAGATGTATTTTCCACACAGGAATGTGTTTCCAGGTGCTTCAAGTGAAAGAGGTAAGAAAGGCATGTTTCCCTTGAGACAGGGAGCCTGAGCCTATATCCACATACATCAACTTATGTGATTATCAGGTTTGTTGACTACAGTGGAACTGTTCCGGAGTTGTGCCACTCTCAGGAAGATCAGAGAAAGGCTCATTAGGTTTGCTGTTCCCTAAATCCCAGCACAAGAAAGATTGTGATATTGCAACCACAAGAAACAATCTGTTTGCCGCAATGACGCTGCATTGTCTCTCCTTCTGGTGTTTTTTAATGCAGATGTTAAACTTTCCTATACTGATTTCTGATATAATCAGAAACATCTTCATATATGCATTTATTTTTTAAAAAGTCTTACGTATGTTTAATAGTGTACAGTACATAGCAGAAAATCGTTGAAGAATCATCTCACTAATGTTAATTAGCCAGTCTGGCCCCGTTTCTCTTCAATGGAAGACCAGACTTGGTTGACTGCCTTAAAATGTTTCAATGCTGTTGCTGTATCTTCAGGTAGCTGCAGGGATAAACGGAAATGACAAAATATATCAGGTCTTTCTTCTGACAGCTGGTCTAGGAGCTGTTAGAAATCGTCGCTTTTCTGCCCTAAGATGTATGGGCTTATATGGCAAGAAGCCTTGCCCCCTTGGATATCTTTTTCTTCCTTTCTGACTATTGTCTTAACCTCCTGACAGCTGTATTTGTCCTGATTTGACTCCTTTACTCCACTTCTCCAGTTGCCAGGATTGCCATCACTAGCAAATTTAAATTTTCTGACAGCTTACCATCCATCCCAGCAGAAACACATTTCTTCAAATATCATCTTTTTCTTCTCTCATTTTCACAGATGAGTGAGAGTACAAACTAGTTGATTTCTGACTGCCATCACAGTATTTCCTCAACAGTCCTTAGGCAATCACTTTTTTAAAACACTGTAAATAAAAAAAGAAATTGTTAGGATGATTTCTAGATTCCAAATAGTTGTCCACTACTGCACATCATGTCCAAAACACCACAATAAGGTACATTCCATGTTGCTGGAACAAGAACTATGTGAGCAAGTTGATGCTCCTGCCCAGCAGAATTTCCTCCATAATACATGGGAAAATTCACAACATCCAGAGGAATCACTTGCCCACTCTGCTGCTCCTTGAATAGCTACTGAATAAACTCCTTGACTCATCACTGCGAGCTGAGCGAAGAGGAGGGCCCGAGCAGCACTGGAGTGCAAGGCTGTGCCAAGCACCCTTTACTCTGTGTCACAATGGCCTCTAGTGGATTAGCAGCAACTGACAGACAGTCGTATCATCCACCCCCACCTAAATTTCCTTTATGGCTTCCTTCGGGGTTAAGGGAGGGCACCATGCAGACACGTGCACCTGCTGCATGTAAAGTCAGAGCTGCAGCAGGGGTGCAACAGAAAGAAAACTACTGTCTTCTCCCAGATGCTTTATCAACATCCCCTCTTGCTTTATCAGTAGAGGATAACTGGCTTCTTAATGAAAAAGAAAATAAAATAACAAATTCTTTTTTAACAGGCTTATTTGGCTTTGATCTCCTGCTGTTTTTAATATCGTCTGATGCAATTCCATTGGTATTGCTTCTTCGGGTTTGTTAAGAACAATGAGTACAAATTGAAGAGATGAGGAGTAATTCAAAGGAAAATGTGTTCTGAAATCAGCAAATGTCTTTCACAATACTGGCTTTTAAAGGTCCACTGTTATGTTTGTGTAATTTATGCTTCCTGCTTCCTAAAACACACTGCCTTATCACTGGCGGTTTTGTGCTGCTATTTGTCTGGTAATGGCAGAGGAGGGAAAGCATTGCCAGACACAGTCGTCCTGAACGACTTAACTGCCTGTTAATCTTCCTTTCAGGAATCACCATGAACTCGTTTTTCAATAGTGGTTCACCCAGGGTACAACCAGCACCATCCCCACCTCCAGAGAGCTGCCACGAGAGTAGCTGAGACTGGGCATAAACAATCTCGAGGAACTTTCTAATATGGGTTAGGGAAAATAATGACAGCTTTTCAGAAAGAAAAGTCAAGTGAGCAAGCCCCTGTTCATCAGGGTCCAACCTGATCAGCTACTGCAGTGAGGAAGGTTTTTCTCCCCTCAAAATGCAGTATGACATTCTAATGCACCTGGTATTCTTACACTGAAACAGAGAAGAGAAGAGAAACCCTGGTTTTGTTAAAAAAAAAAAGAGAATGCTTAATCATTAGCTTCACTGAGGTCTTTGAAGGCATTAATCAGTCTTCTTGCAAGATACCAAGACTGAAAGAAATGAGAACTAAGCTGCTGCTTTTGCAGCGCTGTCTCCTTTCTTTGGCTGCGGGAACTCTCAGCTTCTTCTTAAAGGTTTGAGGTACAAGTCAAGGTGAAGTGTTGTCCTCTGAAGAATGGTGTATGGTCCCTCCCACAGCACTTCCCACAAAGATCAACACCAGGGATTTCTTAAGGGCAAATCAACCACGGAACTGGAAGAGGGAGCAGCAACCTCCTTTAGGAAGTGCTGGAGCTTGGTGTAGCTTATGCTTTGTAGGGGCCCTCAGGCAGAGCTCAGTCTTATGCAAAGGCCTCTGCATTGTTCAGATTCAGGCAATCACCTACGGAAAAAGGCAAGTCCTTAAGGAAAAACTGCTTTTTTCTTGGCTTCAGGAGTGTGGAAGGTGCTAACAGCACCAGCAACTGCTCCTGTTCCACAATGATGGTGATGGACACAGGGAAGGCCAGATGATTCCCCTTCCTCTTTTCCTTGGTAGTTTCTTTGGCTTATAGAAGGTGGTTTCCACTCCTGTGCAACACGCTTAGATGTAGGAACCAGTATAAACACTTGTAGGTGAAGCATCTGATGTAAGAAACCCCTTACAACAGCTATATTGACAGGGAACATTTCCACAGACCCATGTCCTGGGGGAACTTGCTCTAGCACAGTTGTTCCTTAGTTCCAGACATCTTGGGAATCTCTCAGAGCACACGAAGGTCCTGGTGTGAGTCAGGACCAGCATTTGGACTCTGCAAAGAAGGCTGCCATGCAACACAACGCCTTTAGACACCTCAGATTGCTTGCAAATGAGAGAAGCTTAACTACGTTGAGCAGCTATGCTCCCATGTTTGGCTGTTTTGCTATTGAGACAAGTTCTGTGCTCTGCTTTACCAAGGAAATAAAAAACTAAAGTCTTAATTTTCTATCAGAGGGCCTCCACAGCAAAAAGATAGAAGAGGAGAAACAGAAAACACACAATACAAAGGCAGGCTTGTGTCTTTGCTGAATATTTTCGTTGTTTTCCCTGGGGGGCCAGTGGGTTTTTACACACAGCACTAGCACATTTCATTTTGACAACGAGTCAGACTTTCCAAGTCACTACACCTTTCACAACATGCTGCAAACTGTCAGTGTGGTAACTTCCTTAAGTTTAATGAAGTTACCTTATGAAATCTCTTGACAGAGCTGGTCAAAAACAAAAACAACCAAAAAAAAAAAAAAAAAAAAGAAAATGAAAAAAGTCATGAGGCTACTCAAAAAATAAGAGGAGTCCCTAATGAAATGTGATACATGCAATCTGGAAAACTTCTGAGAGAAGAAGGAAGAGTTGTGTGCTGACAAATGGTGCAAACTTCTGGCTAAGATTAGATTTCTGCTGGCTGGATTTAGATAACTGGCTCAATTTTCCAAGGCACTGAATGCCTGCTGGCTCTCAGTATTGGCCCTGCAAGCCACAGGTAGATCACTAACCTTGTGAAATCCAGGCACTAAATTTGAGCCTAAATAAAGTTCCAGGGCCGATATGTTCTAGAAGGCTCAAAGAATTGTTGCTATTTGAAGGCTAAATCTCTGGGAGGTCTTTTTGCACAGCCCCAGAACTGTTTCTAAGCACCCATTTAAAAAAAATTGAAGTCAGTCGAATTTTTTTTATGGTAGCCACAGGATGAGCGGAGAGAGGTATCTTCCCATTCACTGTACAGCTGAAGAAATTCCAGGATAACAGTGACCAAAATGAAAGCATGTCTGTCAGTGACTAAAAGCAGAGACACACACTTAGACCAGATTAAAAAAAACATATATAATTTAAGGATTAGCAGGCTAGCAGAGTTGGAAGGATTTCAAGCTCTTTACTGGGCTCAGGAGGAAATCTCTTTTAATATTCTGTGTCATTCAGAAGTAGTCAAGGATTAGTGGTTTCAGAGGAACAGGTCAATACTGATGCATGAAAATGCTGAGGAAGGTCAGCACTGTTTGTCCTGGGTGCTGCAGAAAGGAGCAGGAATTGTATTTTTATCTGTATTGTTTTAAGACAAAAAGAACATGTAAAAGGAGTGATTCCTTCTGACAAGCTTTGTTTAAACTGGAACATTGTTAATTTACAGATGTCTATGCTGAGAAAATCTGCTGCCTGCTATTCAGTGCTTTTTGATGTTCTCTCCATTATGGTCTATTTTTTTTTTCTGTAACTTTGTGTAGATTATTCCTACACAAGAGATTGTCTAGGTAAATCCACATTTTGATCACTTAAGGACTGATCATGTGCCATCTCTCCTGTTGCCTTCAACAACAGCAGGTCCGGGGCCCTGTTCATTAAAAGCTAGTTGAAAATTTTTAGCAAAGAGGAACTTTAAAACAAACAAACTCAGTCTGAGGGACAGTACTTGAGGTTGCTAGCAAATTAAATATGGTTTTGGTTTTTTGGAGGTTTTTGTTTTGTTTTCAGTAATTGAAACAGCAGGGCTTGGTAGGCTGCTTTTTCTGGTCTTTGACTGTGGATGATTTTGCTGAAATAAAAAATGTATGCGTTTTTTTCAGAGAAAAATAAATTTAATTTCCTGAACAGTTCTATAAATGATTGCAGATCCTGATCTAGGCTAGAGAAAAGCCCTTTGGACTAGTCAGGTACAAGCAGAGAACTGAGCCATCTTCCTGATAAAGTCCACTCAGATCTTGGCAGGTGGTTTGTGCACCTGGAAATCAATCCCACACTCTCAAGTTTTTATGTACCAGCTAGTGAAACCAAGAATACCATGTTTCTCTCAAAAATCTTGTGCTTACATTTAATCTCTGTTGCAGTAACAGCTGCAAGGAGGGGGAAGGAGAGGTTAACAGATGAGCACATATTAAAAATGGCTTTGAAGAAGGCATCACTGAAGTCCTGTTTCTGTGCTGCTGAAGTTTGCAATAACCCAGCCAAGAGGGATGAAGATGGAGGTGCTAAAATCATGATTAGCAAAGTCGAATTTCACTGTGGTCAGGAGGCAGAGACTTTCCCAAATCTGGAGGAAAGGTAAGGGGGAGGACACAGAAGAAATTCTATGAGTTTCTGAGTAAGGTACAGCCCTCACTTTGCAGCTCTGTATTGCTTGAATCTACGCATTTATTTCATGTAACAGAAAAACTTCAGGTGAAAAATAGGGTGAGACAGCTTCCCCATCTGCAACCATCTGATGTCAGGTCTGGTCTTCAGCAGCTGCTTTTTGAGGAGTTTTAAGTCCATTCTCAATTTCTAGTAACACATCTTCCTTTTGATGCTTTTCTACAGCTTGCTGACGGCGACAGCACAAGCACTGGAAACTCCTGGGGGTTGGGATGAGTTCCCTTGGCAAGCAGTGAGTAAGATGGCTTAGTGACCACAGCCATTTCTGTGAGCTACTCTGACTTTCTGTGAGTAAAAGGAGTCAGAGTTTTGCTGTTTAAGCAGCAATGGAAAGGCTGCCTGTGTGCCAGCTGGTTGATACTTGGACAATTAGACTCTGTATTTATCTCCTTTACTGGACTCGATCATCCTGGGTATGATGATAAATAAACTCTGATGAAATACTGCCTCATTTGCTAAAAGCTTGTTTTAAGCATAGAAACACTTTTGTCAAGTGCTCTTTAACCATAGGGCTGAACTCCCAAGCTAGCAATATTTAAGGAACTTTACCTTCCCCTGTTTTTTAATCAATATCCTCTATTTATCATACTTATTCTCACGGGAAGGACTTAGTTTTATAACTCCAATTCAGAATAGAAGAAGAACACTGCTTTTGAAGCCAATGCCAAGGCATGGCAGAAATGTGACATGATCAAGCTGTTATTCCACACGGCACATAATCATAACTGCTGCTGTGGTGATAATACTGAAAACAAGGCAAAGAAGACAGAAGATAGCTGCCAGGGAACTATTTGTTATTGTGTGCAACCTTCCACATCACGTGGTACAGAGCCCACAGATACTGCTCTGATGGAACTCTGGCAGGAGTTCTGCCAGGTAGATACTGGGACAAAATTTGACACTTACAATATATTTTCTATTGGCTGGCTCCAGACACCTTCAGCTTCCCCAAGTTAACTTGTACTTTCCATTTTGCACCACTAATCCTTCTGTCTTCCTCTTTTGCTATCTGAATGAATTCAGTGCATGACACTGAGATCTGGCCAGATGGATTAATTCAGGGGGACGTGAAACTATGTATGGTTGTGTTTATTTGTGTGAAAAAGTCTCTGTCCATAAACTAAAATCCCCTAGAAGAAGCACATGCAGACACACATGCTCTCACACACACTTAGGATTTTTCACACCCTGTATAAGAGAATCTCAAGCACTTCACAAATCTTTAAGAGTGCATTGCACTCCCTTAAAATGAGTAATGATGGAGAACACGTTTGTAGGACCTCAGTTTGGCCTGCATCACACTTCACATTTCTGTGTCTGCTCTAGGAATTGCCCAGTGGGATTCAAGAAGTTCATTTAGTCTGATAGTCAATCTAGCCAATTGCTAGAAGATGATCAGTTGGCTCTTTTGAAGTATAAAGAAATGCAAAGCACCAATATTCTTTATTCCTTCTATTAGTTTTTAAAATGATTATTTCTTCTTAGTGTTTCTTGTATTAGCCTTTCTCCTCTAAACAGAACAGTTCCAACCTTTTCAGCCCTTCCTATCTGGAAGTCTTCCAGTAATCACTGTCCTCCTTTGAATAATGCATGCATGTTCAGCATCAAGTTTAAATTTATTATGATGTGAAGAAAAGATAAGATTTATTAAAAAAAATTAAAAATATATTAAGTTGGTATACAAAATCAGTATTTATAGAGCATGCTGCAGAATTCTGTAGGAGCCACGAACTGAGGGAGTGCAACATTAGCAGCTGGATGTTGTACAAACCATCACTCTTTCAGAATCAATTTGTTAAGTACCTAATTGATGACTTTTGAAAACCTGGACCTAAATGTTTGCCTATAGAGCAACGGAGGAAATCTGCAATAGCGTCTGAAATAGATTTCCTGAATAGTCTTTTCATTCCACTGCTTGCTGTCTCTCCAAAGCATTTGCAGCTCTGAAAGCCCAGAGACAAACTCATAGAGAACTCTCTCTCTCTCATAGCAGCACTTGACCAGAGAACCAGTCTCTCCAGGACAAAATGAAGATGGGACATGATGGCCCAATATACCTGAGCCTAAAATGGCACCTGATTTTTTTTAAATTAATGTTTTTTATCTCAAACACAAGCATAAATGGAAGACTAGCTCAGTCTTTAAGTACTTCCAAGATAGTTCCGTCTCATCAGAGTTGGTGGAAAAATTCTTAAAAATAAGTATGGAGTTAAAGTGACATATTTATGAGGTGAAAAAATCAGTGGAGAGACTGTCACAGGGATCCCTGTTTATTAGGTAAGCGTTCTCACGCTCTCATGACACCTCACATTCAGGGCTCACTCTGGGGAAAACCCCAATTTGGAATCATGATGCACTCCTGCCTAGTACAAGAAATCAGTTTACCAAACCTTACATTCAAGAAAAGCCTTTTTTATTGTTCTTCTTGGACTCAAAATGCCCAAGGGACTTCAGCAGGTGTTTGTTCCATAAATGTGAGGGACTCCTTCATACTAAATTTTGAGGGAAAGATCACAATAGAGCCAAAATCAAGACAAAGTCAGGACAAATAAAGCCAAAATAGACGTACTGGGGCAATATACTAAGAAAGATTTAAGTGGTGTAATCCTAGGTACTAATAATTACACATAAACCAATTTGGAGTAGGTTTAAGAAGCTGGGCAGCATGAGGGCTTTGAATGGCACAGATGGACTTGCATCTCATGTTTTGATCTGCTTGACCAAATGATGACATTAGTTATTGAAAGCAGTTTTAGGGGGCAGTTTTGTAACAGAGTAAAATTTAGATGTGGTTTCTACATGCAGCTTCTACAGAGGTGTCTTCTCATTCCTGCCTGTGTGTGACCACTACTGACCTTCAGTGCGAGTACCACCTGTGTTTTTGTGAGGTACCACTCAGGTTATGCACATCGTGTTGCCATGGTTAGAGCTGTGTGGTACAAGGTTCTAGGCACCAGGAGAACTGAGGCCATTCAGCATTTTGTAAGAGAGAGTGCTAAAAGTGGAAATTTAAGCTTTTGCCAAATGGCAGATGGCAAATCTGTGTTAGAGAAGAAGCCCTGCTCTCCTTGTACTCAGAAAACTCTGAAATCAGTCCTTAGTTAAGCTTCATGCAATATGCACTCACGTTTGGATACTTCTTAACACTTGAATGCAAAGCAAGATGCAATAAATATTTATATCCACTGCAGTGCAGAACTGCGAGTAAATTCCTAGCCCAGAATCTGCCTTAATGACCAGTCTCATGTCACTTGACGTTTCTTGCCCTATTTCTTCATCCTAAAACACTGCAGATATTCCTTTTCATATCACTTGCATTGGTGTAAATTTGTCATTTACCACAAAGGTCTTTTGCAGTGAGAGAAACATCAGTTTCCTCATGCATTTGTAACTCCACTTTCTAGTTTGTCTCTGCTTGCAAATTTAAAAGAGGAAAATGACCCTTTATTTTTACTACCAAGGAGCCTGACAAGTCACAAATGAAGGGTAAAGTCAAGGAGCCAAATGAAGGTCTTATTAATAAAGACCTGTGGGGCAAAAGTAATTTTTTTTTCCTAGGGAAAAATACATCCCTGGGACATAAGGATTTCAGAGGAGTTTTGTCACTCATAAAGAAAGCGTTCCTTTCTGATGAAAGGTGATCTTTCCAGCAGATGTGCTACAGGGGTTGGTGAAAAGACTTCATATCTCTCTCACTTAACAGCGTTTTAATGTATGTGAATAGGTAAAAAACACATTTCAGATTATGATGACTACATATTTTTGGATAAAACAGATGGATAAATCTCTTGAGTCTGAGCCTGATCTTCCATCAGATTCACACTGATATCAGCAGAGCTACTTCTGTCTTTTGCCAGAAACACAGTCACATAACTGTAGTCATAGGTCTGGAAAAAAACCCTGAAAATTTTCAGACAGAAGCTAAATTCATTCTCTGGCCCCTATTTCAGTTATCTTAGCTTTCACAGCTGTATTTGGATTCCTCTTACTTTCCATTACTCTTAATGCCCTACAGTTTAGTAGTAAGAAAAACCCTCGGTAGTCCCCTGGCCTGGTGTCAGATCTGCCTTGGCAGTGCCCTCTCCCTTGTGAAGCACATGAGCTGAAAGAAAGTTGTGGAGATGACAGGAGTGGATCTAGCCTTGAGATCAAGGCCACAAAATGAGGGTAAGGCACAAGATTGTGGTCAGTTCATAAACAGAAGAGCAGCAGAAGCAAGGCAGGGCAAAGAGAACAGTGACTGAGACGGAGTGAAGGGGCTCCAGCACCTGGGCACTGCATTGGTGCCTTGCATGGGTGTATGGCACCCACTGGGACCTCCTGGAGGCACAGCACCCTGTAGGAATATCTACCCTACCTCTTAGGGCATTCTGAAACCTAGCTTTCAGCCTTGGACTTCAAGTGGTTCTCCAATACAGGACTGGCGTTGTTCAGACTGCGTAGAAGGCGTGAAACCACGTATTGGGTTCTTTATTCTTACATCACTTCGCTCTCGGCCTCGCATATCCACGTAAGCCAGTGCCATAATATTTTATTCATCATTTTTGAAGGGGCAAATCTCTGGTAGCTCTACCTGCATACATACACGTATCATTTGTAATGAACTCATATGTTCCTATGACTTCACCATAAACTTAGGTTCACTTTTAGCATGAACTGAAATTTGCATATTGCAGCCTGTTTTAGTCTTTTTCTCTGTTAACTGTTCCCCTATATGTAAGTTCAGGAGGAATAAGTTCCACAGCATATAGGAACTTTCATTTTTTTATATGAATGCAATTTCTTACATTTATGGTGCAACTCAGTGAGAAGAAAAGATTCTTTAAGAAGAAGATAAAAGCTACTGCATAAAAGATTAATTTGCACAAATGTTTATCATCTGGAATATCATCTGCCTTTCCCCCTTTTTTTAAATACTTTCAGTGCAAACAGATGTCTAAGGAATCCCCTTTTTTTGTATTTTTCAGCAACATGTTATAGATATTCTATGTGCAGTGAATGGAAGAGAAGCAAAATTGACTTTTGGCAGCTTCAGTCTATCAAGTTCATAAACTTTACTGTGTCTGTCTTGTCCAAGATTACAGACAACCTGCTCCAAGTCAGTTTCCCATTTGCACTTAATTAGGGAGTTCATTTTAGAGGTCAATGAAAAATAGCAGAGTACGTTTTCATAGTAACTCTCCACACAATAAAATTATTTCTCAGGCACTTGTCCAATTTTCTCTGGAACAAGGGCAAAAAAAGTGGGAACACAAAATAGAGTTATTGGATACCTTATCTGGAACTACCCAACACGTTGTCCATTATCCAAGGAACACATAGTACATTCTGGATTTGAGGAAAGAAGCCAAACATTGCATCTTTTCAGACAATTTTCCTATCCTCACAGCTTCATTTTCACTATCAACTGGGACAGATATTTTGGAAATGTTCTGAGAGGTAGGAGACAGTCTGCACAAGAAGTTCCTCAGTATCAGCCGTACTTCCATACATTAGGATTGCTGTGGGTAACAAGGTGTCCTTGTGGGAAATGCTGGAAGCATACTTGGATTCATGAGGAAGAAGCAGTGAAGAGAGAGTTGAACTACACAGGGTTGCTTCACGCAGCATCAGGGTGGTGGCATTGCTGGCAGGAGGAGGAACAGTTGAAATGATGCCCATTAGCCACTCCATAAAGTTCCTCAGAGGCACGTTCAGCATGAACTTACTGTTATCAAGCAGATGAGAGAGTGGCCAAGTTTTGAAGATGTTCCTGAATGTCTACAAGAGTCTAAGGCTGTATTGAGCTTGGATTTTGAGCTGATGTCAGCTCTGTTTTATAAGTTTTCCTGAAGAAAAACTGTTTTGTAGAGTATGAAATGTCTCCTTAGAAGAAGACATTCCCAGCAATTCTTGGTCAGACAGATTCAACTCACACACCCAGTCAGTAGAAAAAACAACAAAGTGCAGGAACTTGACATGAAGTACCTTGAATTTGATCTCTGTGTGGGATGAGAAATAAGATCATTTATGCTTTGTCATAACCAATGACCAAGTGGTTTCAGATTCACATACATGGAAGTATGATTTCTTGGATCAAAATCTGACCAGGCAGGTACAATCTTCATTTCTCTGCTGTGGTTCTTGCAACGGTGAATAAAGAAGGAACAAACTGAGAAAAGCTTATAGCCTGTTGGCTAATGAAAAATTTGAGCAAAAGTGACTTATCATTTTCATACATGCCATGCTTTGACATATGAATTACAGGTTTTTTTGGCATTACAGGAGATACATTTGACCTGTGCAGAACACAGAATCACAGAATGGATCAGGCTGGGATGGATCACACTGGGTCATCTGGTCCAACCTCCCTGCTAGAGCAGGGTCATCCCAGAGCACATGGCGCAGGGTTGTGTCCAGATGGTTCTTGAATATCTCCAGTGAGGGAGACTCCACAACCTCTTTGGGCAACCTGTTCCAGTGCTCAGTCACCTGCGCAGTAAAGTCAGTTAATAAATGCTCAGACAACCTGCACACTGTCCAGATTACTGGTTTGTGCTATGGGGAACATTCTACAAACACGTTTACTTGTCATTTTAGATGACATTCTCTTCTAAAAAGCTAGTTTTTATGTCATAGAGAGCATAAATCTTAATTCACTTTAGGCCTCATTGTTTGTCTCTTTACAAAGACCTTAGCTAAAAGTTCAGTTGCCCGGAAGCACATGAAATGTAGAAATAAGTGTAACTTGTACCACTGTCTCAGACTCCTGCCTGACAATGGTTTGCTCCAAAATGGAAACACAATTATGTATAAAGAAATTCAGCAGCAAAGGCCTCAAAGATAGATCACTTGGGGACAAAGGCAGCCTAATAAACTGTGGCCAGAGGAAGTTACTTGGTGGTTCTTTTATTTTTCCTTTTTATTTTGGTTTTGTTATGAAATGGAACACAACATAGTAGTTTTATTTGGGACACTGAATCAAGGCAGGCCATAACTGTTGTAGGTGCTTCCCTAAATCAGGTTTCATTTTCTTTTTTGGCTCAATGTAACCCCTTCTGAAGAAAGGAAGAAAGATGTAAAGAGTGGTTCAAATCATCTTGCAATGCTGTATCACATTTCAGATCATTTACACTCTCAGTCATATCAAGCAAACAGACATTTCAAATTGATCAATGCAGTAATTGAAACAGCAAAAAGAACTGGGGGTTATTTTGTCAGCAATAGAGTTCTTTATGAGACTGAACAGTGATGCCTTAAAATGGGATGTATCAAGGGAAAGCAAACTTCCTGAAAGTGTTGTAGCCATTACTTTAAAATAATATTATTTAGCCTTCATTCTCTATCCCTTGTGGGTTCTCAATTCCCTAGAAAACTTTCTTTCCAACACATCTTTGATCCTGGTCTCTAAACCCTGACATTTTCATTTTGCGAAGACTGGATATACAATGGACTAGTCAAGAATAGAACTAGGTGACCCAAACTGGTGCAAATTGGTACTGCTCCATTGCCCTCCACACTGATCTACAGAAGACAGGGATGTGGCTGAAAGCCTTCCAAAGCCTGGCTGCTCTGCTTTGGTGTTTTCATGTAAACACTTCAGTTTTAGTCTTGCTTCCTAAGGAAATGGTGTTAATGGGATTGTGTTCTCTGCGTGTGTTTAGGGGTGTCAGTGCACAAGTGAATATTTGCTTGTCCTTCCCATCAATTATTTTTGAATCTGGCAGTTCAACTCAATAGCAACTGGAGAGGACAGAAACTTTTAAAGAGACAAAATTCCATGCTAGTGTTCTTATAGAGGAAAAGCTAATCAGCTGAGTCCTTGCAGCATTCAAAAAATTTGCACTGGCAAGGACCCCTTGGACTTGACACCATCAATTCAGGACCTCTTGGAGCCACTTTCTCAGCTAAGTGGGTCTGCCACATTAAAACTTGAGCATTCAAATCTCAGATCAACCCTGTTTAACTGGGCCAGTGTTTCAGAAGAGCTTGGTTAGCCTGGTTTTCTCTATTTGCATCGGAGCATATGAACACCAATTATCTCATGATAATTAGTGAATTCCTTAATCCTCACCTACCATTCACAAGTTTAGCACCACTGCTGAAGCCTCTCCTTTTTCTTCCAGCTGTTGAGTAAAACAAAATCAGGCACAGCATTTCCCATGGTTTTGTATTCCCTTGCACTCATTCGCTTCTGCTCTCACCAAGGGTCTCAGACAGAGAGAGCAAAAGACAAAGGGAAAATTATGGATGATAATTCATGAACAATCTCATAAAACCATCCTTATTAATCCTGTAAAAAAGCAACAGTATAAAATGATAACTGCTTCACTGTCGAATCTTTGTGACTAAGTGATCCTTGTTCGGGGGGCTACGGAGAGGTAACAGGCCCGATGTATGCCCTGATGCATTTAGCAAGAGTGAAAGAGAACTGGAAAAGAGAACAATGAAAATTATGTGAGAAAAAAATCTTACCATTTGCCAAATAAAAAAAAAAAAAAGAATAATCTTTGTGGTTGTCAAAAAAACCCCACCCCCCCACCAAACAAACAAGACCCAAGATGCTAGATAAGCCTTGTTTGATAAACGTGGAATGGGGAAATTATGACAAAATATAAAAATGGAAATGTAGGATATACTTGAATAAAATATGATCTGGAACTGAACAGTAATCTGGTATGCAAACGATGTATTTATGAGATACAAAAGGCTGTGGGGAAAAAATCAATTTTTTCTTGCCCACTGAAAAGAGAAGAGCAGGTGGAGCTCTTCAGCAATCCTTTTTATTTATTTCATGACATAGTTTATGTGAGGAAAAGAAAACACTGAGAGCACCCTGACCCACAGAAGTTCAAAAGGCTCTTACTCTGTGAGCAAGGCAGCTCCTTTCTGTATGAAGCAGCAGGTAATGACAAACTAAACCTATGATACTTTCACATCCTGAAGTGCCTTGCTGAACTGGGAATCAGCATCTTACAGAAACAATATTTAGATCACGTGTATTTTTTTAACCTATGGACACCATTAAGTTAAGACAGAAGCACAAAGTAGTCCACTTGTGATGACTGCCTGACAAGGAAATAGGTGTGCAGTGGCCAGACTGTGATCCCCTCTACTGAACTTACCCCTCTACTGATTCAAGCAAAACGTGAACAGATTTTTTTCTTGCATAGCAAGACCTGCTGGCTGCTCAGGGTGACCTCATTCATTTGGCAGACAGTTAAAACTTTTTAAAGGGCCTACAAGAATAGTTTTATGAGGTTGTTTGTGAATTAGTATCATTCCTTTGCCCTTTGCCCTCTGGTGTCCTATTTAGCTTGGGCCTCCTGTTAAGAGTTGGACAAAAGGACAGGTCAGCAGAAACCCCTGGGAAGTGCTGTGCCTGCCTTTCCTGCTTCCTACAGCCATAGGTCTCCTGGTTGTTAAAGCTTTGTGGATGGAACTATGCCTGTTAAAACCAGATAAAGATGTGGCCCTTTAAATCATGATGCAAAGTTTGTGAGTACAACCTTCCTGTACCTCTTGACACAAACAGGGGTACAGAGAAAAACATGTGATCTACGCTGAGATGTGCCAGGTCAAATTTGACTGAACCACTCTTTGTATCCATAGCTAATCAGTACTTTTGTAGAAGATTCAACATTCTCACTGTTCAGAAGGAGAAATTGAGACAGAGGAAGCTGAAATGACTTGTTCAGCTTGGTCTGTATGCGAGCAGTTCCTATTTCAGAAAGAATGAAAAAGTTTGAAAATAAAACTGAATGCAAACAAACTGCAAAACAAGTATTCCATATCTCTTTTAAAAATAAAGAAATGGAGGGGGGAAGTGTAGTGCTTTAGCTTCAGAGCTTCCTGGATAGCTGGACATTCTTAGGATGAGGAAGGTACAGCTGATGCAGGTGTTTGCCTCACCTGAGCTGAGTGCTGAGAAACCTCAGGTCACTTCTTTATTTTGCTCCTGATTTTCTGGGTAACTTTCAAGACCTATATTTGTTCAGCTCTGCAAACAGGTTTGAAATTAAAGGCACCAAAATACTCAAGATTGTGAGTTTTCATCTCCCTGAACCTCAGCTCTGCTTGGGTGTAATGGACATAGTTACGCTGCTGTACCTCACAGTCATATCAAGTTCAAATATGTTAAAATAGATTTTTTTTACCTTAGATTTGAAATCTACAAGGAGTTTCACACTGATAAGAAATTTGCAGGAGTGAAGGCACAATTCTCCACAGTCATCCAGTCATGGTTGGATATTTGGGGATCTTTCATCAGCAAATATTTAAATGCACATTAACAATGCAGGGGTGCTTTGATGTGACTGAGCACCTTAGAAAAAAAAAAAGAATGTTTGTCCAGATAATCCAAATTACTTGGAACAGCAAAACTGAACTATAAATTGTCAAAGTTTGGTGGACAAATTTTCTTGCAAGATGTCCAGTGTTCCCAGGAAGAGGAAGAAAACAGACTGTTTCCTGTTGTGGCTGTCCTTGCAAAGCAATGCAAATGCTGTAACAAAGCTGATAGCTTGCATAGCAAAATACATTGCACAGCAAAATAGATTCAGTTCTGCAGGAAATCTCTGAGATTCTCTGAAAGGTCTATTTAGATGAGAAAAGATAGGGTTTGAGTGAGTTAAAAATGTACTATGGAATGCAATCAGTGCAATGTTATTCATTTTGATATTAAACGAGATTTATTTGACAGTAACACCATATGCTCAGTGGTGCTGTCCACAAGATGACAATTCCATTTTGTAACAACTGTTGAAGTTAAAAAATTGTTTTCATTTGGCTTTGGAATAAAAACAAAAAGGCCTTTCAGATCTTTATGGAACGGAATTGCACTGAAATGGTTGATTTCAGATAAAAACCCCAGCCTTTTCTTTTGTAAGGACTTTTTGCTTCTAATGGGTTCCTTGGTCACCCAACAGAGGACAGGAGGAACTGGTCTCAAATCACAGTAAGGGAAGTTTAATTGGATATTAGTAAAAATTCTTCACTGAAAGAGTTGTGAAGCATTGGAACAGGCTGCCCAGGGAAGTGGTGGATTCACCATCCCTGGAGTTATTTAAAGGACGTGTAGATGTGGTGCTTACAGACACGGTTTAGTGGTGGTGGCCTTGGCAGTGCTGGGCTAATGGTTAGATTAGATGATCCTAAAGGTATTTTCCAATCTAAACAATTCCATGATTTTAAGGGGCAGGACCTTGGAAGAAGGCTGGAAGACCTGGGGCGTGGATAACCTGTAACTTTTCAGAGACCCTGATACTAATCAGGAGCACTGCTTGGTGAAGCGTCAATCTGCTGAAAGCATTTCCATCAGCACTAGTATTTTGTTCTTGATACTACTAAGATTTTTTGTATTGATTAGGCATGATTGTGGTATGCAAGCTTTGTAGAGGGTGAGACTGGAACCCTTTTCCGATGGGAAGAAGAGAAACTGAGGATTTTGGCAACAGGAGAGCTCTGGAAGCAGCTGAAGTGAATATGGCAAAAGTTGGGTGTCAGTGCTCAAAAACATCACAACAGTTTTGGAATCCAGTGGATTAGAGGGATGTAGTCTTTTACACCCCCACCTGAGGTTTTCTTTCATATTGATTGCAGACTGAAAAATGTAGGCACAAAAATATACAAATACCATTTTTCCATTAAAAAAATGTGTCAAAATACTTTTTTTCTCATAGACGGTTGAAAACCTGGGTTTTCATCTAAAGTACCTCCAACTGTGAAAACCTCAGGGTTGGGAGGTATTGGAAAGAAGGAAGTTTCAGCTAGGAAATGCTGTCTATGACATCTTGTGGGGATTAGTTGCCTCAGGTGTCCATTTGTGTGAATGGATGAGCACATTCCCAACTGACTGACACTGTGCATTCCTCCCAACCTGCAAGCACCGCCTGTCTTGAAGGAAGGATGTCATGGTGCATTGTGGCACTCCTCCCTGAGGATGATACTGGTGGTGGTGTTTAGCTGGGACTTCCAAATCCTTGACAAGATTGAGGCAGGCAAATTACTTTTCCTGTGGGCTGCCACAGTAACATATTTTAGGAAAAGTTAAAAAATCAGCAGAAAGTATGCATTGTGACCAAAAAAAAATAGTTAACATACAGTCTGCTACTAAAAAAAAAAGTTTGACAGGAATGATCTTTTTTTAACCAGTTCTGCAAATAATTGGAAATCTGTGCTGAAGGATTTTGCTAATTCTTGCAGGACACATGTCACCAATGAGACTTCAGCTCTTTGGGCTCTCAACAGTGCCTTTTGCCTGCAGGATTGTGCCCTTCCCCACCTCTCTGCTGCACTGGTGCTGCTCACAGTCAGACACAGGGCACCCTGTTTCCCAGAGCACACACCGGCACACGTTCTGCCAAGTTTTTAGCCAGACTGGTTTGACACTCTTGGCTCTGGTTGTCTCAAAATTGGGCACATATGGTTAATAGGCAGCAGCACCAGTGGAAGAGTGGCACTTGCTTTGAACTGGCAGGTGACAGGAGCACAAGTGTCTGGCAAGAAAGGCCCCTTCTGGTGGTCTCGTGTGTGTATGTGTGTTTCAATACTGTGTTCAGTTACTCAGCAAAGCACACAGATAGAGGAAGATGCCTGTACAGCCACCACACCCTGCTCCCCCTGACAGGGAGCTGGGACAATGTCTGGCCCAAAGGGCATCAGACAGAGCACACAGTCACTGGTACCCAAGGAAGTCCAGCCCTGGCAGGTGCAGAGAAGGTGTGAAAACTCAGTTTGCTTGATGGAGAACATGTGTGTGTGTGTCTTCAAATTGCCTAATAAATACATTCATCCAATTAAGAGGAACAATGATTCATTAACAAATCAGGTACTAAAAAATTACTCATTTAGGACAATCACTGCTACTTCCTCAGCTTTTCACTTCATTGCTGCTTATGCAAGTAAGAACAACAAACTAAACGGAGACCTTATGGGCACCAGGGACCAATTAATGCCACGTGACTTCCTCCCAGGCTTCCATGAAAATAACTGTATTATAATGGTCTGTGATATTAATATCGGCTTTGGGAAAGTTAGGCAGCAGCTCCATAGGGAAGGATGTAGCATGAACAAGCACTCTGGAATGTGCAGTATTTGACAGAAGAGAAGTGGTATCTTTTTATAAGTTGCATCTCTTCTTTCTATTGAAACAGAAAAGCCAGCTAGAAAAATACAATTGCCTGAGGGAATCGGAGCAATTATTTCAAGGGGTACCTTTCCAGTATCTGTTGGTATAAACTTCAGAGCCTCCCTGCTTTTAATACATTTATCAATCTACACATTAGGTCTAAGGATTAAATTCTGAGGTGAGTCTGGGATCCCAAATTTATACGGCTTTGGAGTTTACTTTTCAGGTTTTGCTCCCTCACAGCTTAAATAATTTTGTGGATTTGCTTTTAATCTCGTGGCTATGTGGAACCCCATCAGACTTTTGCAGCAGAGTATGTGGCTCATGACTGTGAAAAGCAGTACCTCAGCAGATATAACTGCTAAGCTATGTGAGGACTGCTTCACAAGAAGAACTTACTTTGCTTCTTAGGCTGGCCTGGCTGGTTTGAAACATGGTTCTGCTATTTCAAACTGCATCTTGCACTGAGACATGCAAGGGATGGAATTTACTGCCCTTCTTACATTGGTGATGCAAAGAAGCCCTGGGCAGAACCTGTGGATGCCAGTGGTGTCACTCTGGGGTGAAAGCAGTAATCTCCCCATCTCAATCTGCCCCTTGGACTCCACATTTCCTCCTCTGTTCACTAGGCACTGTGCCTGTGTGCTTGTCCAGCCATGGCTTTCTTATGCTGGACTTTCCTTGAAGAGGAGGCACACACAGAGACCACTCTACCCCTGCCACCAGGGCTGGGCAGTTAAAATGCAAAGGCAGTGGGTAAGAGCCACCAGCAAAGCAAGAAAGCACCACAAAGCACAGAGATCAAAGGTCTGGCATGGAAAGAAGCAGCCACAGCAGCCTGGGAGAGTGCAGCTGTCCAGCCCACGTCCACCCTGCTGAACCACGTACCTGATTGCAAAGGACAGACAAAATAGTCTCACGTCAAAGCACTGAGTGGAAAGAGTACAAGGAAAGCAAGCAGGAGGAGAGTGTGTTTCAATGCCTTTCACGATAACTTTGGCCTCAGTTTCTGCATCCCCACAGTAGGAATATTAACTCCAAAGATGCAGGTTAGTAAGCAGGAGCAGACAGGATGAAGGCAGGCTAATAACTGAGCATGAAGTGGGTTAACTGGAAAAGTGGATCTAAATAGCATCACATTTGGAGGAGTGATTTGGGTTAGAGGTTCAGTTCAGCTCAGCTCTGGAAAGTTCAGATACTGGTTAAAATTTGGATAAACTTTTGACCCCTTTTTCTTGTAGAAATCAGACTGGGATCACACAAACACAGACTCTCTTGTGAGCTTTCCAGTACTGCTTGTTTTTGACTGAGCCAGTAATAGAAGAACAGATTTCTTCATGATACTCCTGCATTTCTACTTTCAAACTCACCCAGTTTCTTTTTCTTTTCCAAACCTGAGACATTTTTCATTCTATTCCATATAAGGCTCGGATGTTAGCTGAGGGCAAGTCCAGCTCTATCCTGACTGATTTTCTCATCTCTGGGAATAACTGTCATCTTTGCTGGCTTTTTTCCCATCCAGTGTTAAATGTTTTCATTAATGACTGGAGAATTAGTCCAAAGACAGAGATTTTGTTTCCCAAACATCAGCTGTTTCTCTCCTCCCTACCAGAAATGCATGGCTCTGGTGGCCCTCAGCCTGGGCAGCTCTGCATCACCTGATGCTCTACAATTTTTTCATTCTTTCTCTCCTAGTCTTCCTCATCTGGAGACTGCCAGTCAGCTTTCCTGGCTCTTTATGTCTTCTGCTCCTTTCTCTGTGCCCCTGAGTCCTCTCTCCTCATGACTCATGAACAGAAGCTCCCACCAGTTACATGTGCTTTCCCCCACCATTGCTAGCCAAAAGGGGAAGAAGGAAATGTCTTCTGAAAATATCAGCACTTTCTTCAAACCCACTCAGATCATCTGTTTGCTGATTCCTATCCTGTAGCCTGTGACCTCAGCAGTGCAGGAGTTTTAGTTCTGTTTTCTTCATCAGACTGATTACATTGTCAGCACTTAAAATAAACAGGAATTAATAACAGTAACATTAATCAACACTTGGGAGTGTAACCACCCTTATAACTGATGGAATCAACTGGTAGGTGATAATTAGAACCAGCCAGAAGCTTTTTCTTAAAACTTACATGCAAACTTCCTCCATGTTAGAAGCCACACATTAAAATACTCTCCCACAGCAAGAAGATTTCCTTGTTCTTCTTTATATCCTTACAGTGTAGAAAGTCCTGTATAGGCCACAAAAACAAAGTAAAATTATCCAACCCTCACCAAATATTGCTTTCACATATTTCTGACTCATCCAGACCTAGCAAACCCCAGAAACACAACTGAGCCTGAACTTTGGAAATGCTGAAAACTGTTTTCCAAGCCCAAGAGAGGAAGCAGGAAACATATCTGAGCTCTTGGGTTCTTCTTCCAGATGGATGTTTCTGTGGTTTCTCTGCCAGGGAGTGCTGCAGTGACTGGGACTAGGTGCTGACATCAGTATCCCTTGTGCTGCTCGCTCCACCTGGGTGGGGAATTCAGTGTCAGTGTTCAGCTGGGGGGATCCAAGCCCAGCACTATGTTGTGCACCCATCCCTGCAGCCAGAGGTCAAGTTCAGCTGTGCTGGAGATAAATGAAACTTATTTAATGATTTCCATTGCATCCAAGCTGTGTGTGCCATCAGAGAAACCCACGTTGTTCAGCTGTGTAAAGGACCAGATTTAACTTAGGGGGTTCCCTCAGTGGAGGTTGGGGTAGTGACTACAAATGGCTTTGATTTTGTGCTTCATTTTCCTTCCCTTCTTCTTCTCCTCTTTAGATGAGGAGGGGTAAGGTTTTTTGGCGCTGCTGTTGGTTGAAGTGAGGAGAATGTTTAAATCCTACAGGCAGGAGCAAGATGTGAGCACCCCTGCTCAGGAAACAAGTGTAGCAACTTTGCAGTGGTGCAGGGAACATCATCTTCAGAATGACTCGGTGTTGTGGCTTTGATGATTTCTTCAGACACTGTAAGTAGACTGACAAATTGACTTTCAAGTGAAAGGTCATTGAAAAGAATTGTGGATAAAAGCATCTGGATTTACAATTGAAAAGCTACAGAAGTTCAGTTTACAGCTCTACTGGGTTCTGTGCGTAGGAGTTTCTATCATATAATTTGGCAGCTTCTTCTGCCTCCTGATTGGGGTTGTAGAAAATAAAAATTCCTTGTGGTTTCTTTCTTTTTCTTTTTTTCTCCTTTTAAACACAGTGGAGAGTTGTGGTGTTTTGGCAAGTCTGATACAAAGAAATATTGTACTGGCATTGTCTCATATTGTAGGTGACCTCAGGCCTGAACTATACAAGGGAAAAAAATAGGTCTCTGTTGAATAGAGCACACATGTGCTTGAATCAGATTATAGAGGGAGTGTGAAAGGCAGAGCACACACACAAACACACACACACACAATACATTTATTACTGATGTTGTAGGCTTAAATGTAACGCCCAGTTCTCATCCCGGGATGCAAATCAGGAGTAGCTATGTGGTGTTAAAGCCTGCTCTTCTCTGGTGTATAAGGTTCCTCCTGATATTCCTCTCTCTAAGCTCACAACTATAATAAAAGGGTATTTGCAAGACAATTAGGTGGCTGAAATTGCTTAATCTGTCCGAACACTCACAACACATGACTCCAGTGGGATGGTTGCCTTTCAGAGTGTTTGTGACAAGAAGTTTATGGACCCCTTTTTTTTTTTTTCAACTTCTCCCCTTTTCAGGAATCAGGATGGGAACTTAAATCCTGGAAATCCTTACCAATAAAAGCAAACACTGCATGCAGAAAGGCTCCCTAGCACTCCCTCCTCCCTTCCCCTTCTTTGTGGGACATAAAACTAAACTAAACAGAGATTTGTGCCTATCAATATTGACTTGACTGATTTCCCTTTTCCTGACTTCTCTAATCCTGTGGTAGATTTTCTGTGACATTTGCTTCCGGTAGCAGATTCATATGAATGTTCACTCTAGAAACAGAACATTTCCAAATGTCTATTAAAAAGCAAAACAATGTGGTAAAGAAAATAATGGGGAATGTTTTTCTGCACAGTTTAATTTCAGCAGCTTCCGCTGTTTTCTTTCTACTTGAAAAAGTAGTTTTTGTCCAGTATGTAAGGGTTTCCTTGAATAAGAAAGCTTACTCAATAGAGCTATTAAGGAAAATAATGCACCAAGGCTCCTTGCACTGTCTTCTTTGCAGGAATTAGTCACCCAATATGCCCCGAAGTCCAGACTGCATTCATTAGCAGAAGCCTGATGACCCAGGTTAGTACCTAGGGTGGAGCTGAGACAACTGCACTCATTTCCTTCTCTCCATCAAAAGATTGCTTTGTCCTCAAGGGATAAGACAGGGAGCTGCCCTGACTTTGCTTCCAGGTGCTTCTCTTGGTCTTTAGGTGTCAGGAACTAGGCCTTCCTTGGAGCAGAACTCCTGCTGTTGGATAAGACCCGTCACATTAGAAATATCAAGCTGTTGCCAAAGTAGAGAACTGGATTCTCTAAGTTCCTCCACTGATGGCAGAGGACATTTGAGCAAGGTGTTCTACAACCACTAGAGCTAGAGTGGGAGAAGTCTGCCTGCTTCCCCTTCCTCTCCCTTGCTCTCTCTCCTTTTGATGCATCCACATTGCCCAATGTGTGCTACATCTGTACTGCACCCAGACTAAGTGAGAGGGAAGAACTGATGACAAATTTTGAAACGTCAGCAAAGAACTAAGCACGAATCTTTTCTTGTTTTTTGGGGGTTTTGGTGTTTTTTTTAAGCAGTACATCCCTATTTTGTTAGTGAATAATGTAAATATGCCCAGAAGTGGAACAGTTCCTATTTGTGTGAGCTCAAGACCTCTTGTGCAGGACCTACACTGATACAGCCCTCAGAGAGGATTCAGTGGTCACTGAGGGACCATGCTGCACATCCTTCTCTCTTCCAAACTGTTGCACACAAACCCTGGCTAAGCCCTTTTTTCTAAGGGAGGGAATAGCTAAATATTACCTTCCTGCTCTGAACCAGCATTGCTGGGAAAAGGTGCTGTCAGTCACAGGGCACACCAGCCCTCCTACAATCCTTGCCAATCTCATAATTATGTGTCCACTGCCAGGAGCAGATGATATCCAGCACTTAGAGCTGGGGTTGATCTCTCTAGGCATGAAGTTGCAAAGGTCCCAGCTACTCCACAGAGTGATGGGAGCATTAGGGCCACGTATGGGTCTGTGAGGCTGACACAGAACAGCTGACAATGAGATGCTGCTATTTTTTCTCCATCCACTGCTCTGCAGATTTAAATTTAAATGCTTGTTGTTATGCAGTGATGTACTAAAAGGCCATGCTTTCACTGAGGACCCTAAACATAAATAAAAATTACAGTGATTTCATCAAAAAGAATCCCATGGGTTTGGAAATCACCCCTTGAGATGAAAGTGGCCCCTGGCAGTTTGCCACAGGCATTGGTTGTTGTGGGACCTGTGCAGGAAAGTAATGTATGTTAGCACAGGGTCTCAGGGTTTGTCTCCTCTCCTAGCTTCTCTCTCTTTCCTGCTCTAGTCCCATCCTAGGAGTGAGCAGTCCTGGGAAATACATTCCACTTGCAGGATGAGGGCCACTGAATGATCTGGGAAAGCAGAAGAAACTTGATGGTTTGACTGACTTGCAAACTTAACGCTTTTTCCACGCAGAAACAGAGTATCACTAAAGTGAACAGTCATTGAGATTTCTGTTTGGTTTCTCACCCTCCCCCTTTTACCAGTTTTCCTTCAACTCTGTTTTCTAGTGTCACTGAGTTATTATTACCCAGATCCAAATCTCACAGTTTCACTGAAGGAGAACGTGTATTAAAATACCAGATCTACCAGAAAACATCTGCAGCTTGCAAGTCTATTGTATTACTATTATATGAGCAAGCCATTGTAAATTCTTTTAAGTCTGTAACTTATTTCACGTTAACACACTGTGTGTTTTACAACACCATTTCAAAGTTTATGGCCTTTTTTCTTTAGCCGCTTGTTCCAATTGCATCTTATATTTCATCAAATATGGTAAAGAAACCATGAGAATAAATTGATGCTCCATACGAACCCCCCTATAAATGGACGCTGCCAAATTGCTGTAAAATGGTTTTCCTTTTGAGCCCTCCAGAATTGTTAGTAGGTTTCTGAGGCTAAATTCTACAGGGAAACATTATGACCATTTAAGGCCTCCAAACTTTATGCTTCAGTACAAAAGGCCTAAGGGCGAGGATTTAAAATGGATGAAGTGGAGAAATTTGCACTTCCTTAAGAAAACACAGAGCATTTCCTTCCGCGTGTCAGAAATGAAACCAGAAAATACAAAGCAATTTGTCAGGAAATTTTCCTTCCATAGTTCCCTCTTCAGCCCTTCCTCTCCCACCCTTCCCTGCTCCCACTGCAGCCCTGCAAGCCTCATTTTCTCCTCCTTGCTGTCAGCTTTACGGCTGCAGGTCCCAGCTCCGGGCGCAGTGATGGACGGCGCTCTGCTCCTCACCTCGTGCGCCGGAGCTTTGCTGTAACGTCTCCTCATGTTCACAGCTTGCTCCTGCCACCCTCTTCCCCGCTCACCTCCCCACCCAGGCTCATACCTGCAGACAATCCTTCAGGAGATAAGTACCCTTCAGGGACACCCGCTCAGCCGCGAATGACGCGGCATCATTTGGGTCTAATTGGATGCTGGTGTAAAAAAGAAAAAAACACTTGTCATATTTATGAGTTACTGTGAGTTCATAATACACTGGGATCCATTAGTTAAAGCACATTTGCTCCAAACATGTGGCTTCAGCTTTTTGTTTTTCATTCAAGCACCATTTTTTCAGATGAAACGCAGTTGCCGTTTTTCTCCCAGGCACTCAGTGAGCCTCAGGGAGTTACAGCATCAATTATTTTTCTCCCCATATGTGGAACAAAATAAAGAAAAAAACCTGAGTGTCCTAGCCAAAGAAGTTGGAATTATTATCCAAAATAATAATAAAAGAGTATCAAAACATCCAGAAATCAAAAGCTGCAGCCAGCTGAATAAATGTAGTCAAAATTGAAAACATAAAGTCTGCAGAAGATTCTTTTGCAAATAAAATGGGCTCTGCTCTCTCTGTATTTTTAGCAATGTCCTGTCCTGCCTGAGCCAATTCTTTTTTTTCCAAAGTCTGTCCACTTGAGTGACTTTTCTTTGACTCTATTTTGAATGATAAATTAATTAGTGCCTTGAAGGTGGATTTGCCTGAATTTGAAAACTTCAGGAAGGACTAAAATGACGAGCAAAAATAGAGCACGAACAGAAATTTCTTTTCATACTCTTGCTTCAGAGATGGTGCTGCGTTTGTGTGTAATAAAAATCAAGATGTTCATCTTTCTTCCTCTCTCCCTCTGCAATATTTTTTCAGCGCTGAAGATGTCAAGAGCAGAATTTACCCTTCCCTTGATGCCATCTTTTTTTCCCCCTCCTGTTTCATCACAGCTGCGTGGACTGCAGCCAACTCAAACTGTACCTTCGCACTTTGCTGCTTAGGACTCTGCTGCACGTTCAATTTGACAAGACTTTTTAAAGTAGATAACTGAGCAGACAGACTGAAACTTCAGACTGGCCACTGCGCACCCCAGGATGCCAACACCTCACACCTCACTGCCTTGTCCTTACACAGGCTGATTTCTCTCACATCGGGAAGCGGCAACGCAGCAAACTCTGAAACCCCGCTTGCTCTCAGTACCTGTGGCTTAATTTGGAAGCTCCACCTGCTCTTTGGTTCAGGAGGTATTTTGCTCACCATACCTAGGAAACATTTATGGAACATTTTACATATTGCTGCTGCTTTATTAGTAATAAGTTTTCCTTTCATTTATAAGCTCGAATTAAGCAAACAGCTCCTCCGCTGCTGATCCAGCCTCCAAAGCTGCACTTTATATATGTCAAACAACATATATAAATTTATAAGGTGAACAATGGTTGTATTTAAGTACTGATTTAGTAATCATGAACTTCGCTGGCAGTATCCTTTGGAAACTAAATCCATAAATTTTATTAGTATTAAATGTTTCTAATGGGAGTTGACAAATACTTGAACTGAGTTGCTTTTTCTCTGCACTTGGCAAAAGAAAGGGACAAAAATTCTTATTACACAATGAGAAATGCATTAATACTAAAACCCATTCATCTCAATTTTCTACAAATATAATTTAAGACCTTTTACAACCATTGGTGAAATTACAATGTGCTGTGGGGAAGTTGCAAAAATTTTATGAGAGTAATAAAATTGTCATTGTAATACCATTATAAGGTGCAGGGACAATATAGATATTTGAATTACCTATTGTCCTTATGCCAGGCTGAAAAAGCTACATGCAGGAATTATAGCATGTAATGGAGACAACTGTTGATACAAACCAGAGAAAGGAAATCCAGGTCCACTTTAGCTGGCCTAAGACAAATCCTCATTAGAAACACGGACTCAGAATACCCTTCCCACTTGTGTCAACAACAATGAAATTTAAACTGGTGGACTGTTTTACATTTGTGTCAATGGTAGCACAGAGACCAACTAATTAAGCGGAGATTATGTGCAATAAAACAGTGTCACATCCAAAGCCCTGATGTTTTTAACTTCTGTACCATACTTTCTAGGGTTTGCACTCAAGCCTGACTGAAAGTAATCATGGTGGTCCCCCTCGTTCATAGCCAAAAAAACTTCTCAGGTAGCTCATGGCAAAACCACAAAATCTTACCTGGAATTAAAATGGTGTAAATTTTCTAGAAGTGGAAATTCCTTTCTCTGAAGAATAGTGTTGCTGGGCTATATCCAGAGCAAAAGTATTGCTTTCTCCCTGCCTGTCCAAAGGACAAACAAAAGGAAAAAAGACCAAGAAAACAAGAGAGGCAATTGCAGCCTTGTACATTAGCAACATTTCACTGGCTGCGTTCAGGAGAGTAATAAAAGAATTGAAATAGTTCAAGCATCTGCCCTTGGCTGAGGGACTTATAATTACACACTACAGACTCCACTCCCTTGGAACAACTGTCTTTGATTCCTATCTCTTCTTTTATTACAGCTGAAATCCAAAACTCCTGATGAAACCATTACATTTCCATGTGAAATTCACAACTATAAGGGGAAACCTCTGCAAAGTTGCCAGACATTTGAAGGGGGGCAGAAACATATGGGCAAAGGTTGTAAAGTTCCCTTCCAAGTTTCAAAGGTCCAACCACTCGGGGCAGCCTGCTCTGGAGTTAGAGATTTATTCTCTTCATTTCAGTAAACATTTTGGAATGGGAGTAAGGAAGTTAATTTTATTTCCTGTTTATTAAGAGTTACCATACTGTGAACTCCTGAAGTTCAGCTGATCGCTCTCCTGGAAGTCTCTGACTCTTTATTCCTCACCAGGATGGTGAGAACTAAGGCAAAATCAGCCAGTAGAACTTTTCACACACCCAGAGACTCAGTGAGATCTCCTATGCTTTTAACACCCCTTAAGGTTTTTGTCCTAACTTCAGATGACGTTCCTCCCACAAGTGAGAAAAACTCATAAGCCTTGTTAGGACCATCAAAGTGACATCTGGAGCTGACTCTCTTTGCCCAAGTCTTCCCCAGAGGTGGGCAGGGAAAGAAGAGGCAGAGATATCAGTGGGTCCACATCCAGGCATCTATTTTGAAGTCCCCAGAAGGGTGCATAGCAAGCGTGAGTCCTGCAAAGAGGGTTCTGGTCAGTGAGTGTGCTATTTTGGGTCTTATTGGAGGGAGCACCCTGAGGACTTCACTAATGGTTTCTAAAAATGCCAGCTGAGGTAGGGCTGCTGCCTCTCCCGTGTCCCACAGGGAGGTGGCAGTGCCAGGACTGGCGCTCACCAGGGAAAGCTGCCTCTTCACTGGCCACAGACAAAGCCTCGAACAGAGCCCCCTCTGCCCATATCCACACACTTGATATGTTTCTGAAAGCAAATTCAGAGCACACCTTTCTGTGCTCAGACAGCCTGAGCCTGCCCCCTCAGCCAGGGAAACTGCTCAGCAGCCCCAGCTCCCGTCACGCTTATTCCCATGTTTCGCACGTTGCCAAGAGGCAAGAAGGTATTTCCCTACACTGCAACCTTTTATTTTCTGTTCTTTTTAGTCTGGCTAATATGTCTTCTTGGTAACCACAGTATAATAAATTTCATAGAGCATGACCAGCATACTTAGTTCATATTATTCATTTGCAGTCATTTATTTTTTCCAGCTCCTCTTCCACTCCTGGTCCCCTCTCCCCCAGCGCTCACTCTGTGGAATGATAACAATACACATAGAGTGCCGGCTGGCTGAGAAGGACTTAAAAACAACAAGTAAGAGGATCTTTCTGTGCTCACACCTGTTTTAAGATTTGTTATCCTTAAAAAGAAAAGCTGTAGGGATTCACTCTCTTTCTTCCTTGTAGACCCCAGTGGAATATACCATTAAACCACAGGGAGGAGAGAAAGCCTTCAGTGCACTTAAATATACTTATGTCAAATCCATCTCATTCTTCCTGCCTTCTTTCCTCAATCTAGCCACCGTTCCCAAGGGCTGGAGAACATTACAACCCATTCACTTTATATGAATGGGCACAGACAGACTTTTTCACCATTTCGATATGTCTACATTTGCAGGCATATCCTGTAGGCCAACAGAAACAGCCTTAATTTCAATTTACTGTCTCCCTGAGGAGCATGCCATTCTCCTGAAAGTGGAAAAACCCTCAACAACTATTCCCTGCCCCCCTTCCCTCCACCTCTAGTCAAGATCTGAATTGGAGGGAAAATTTCTCCGAAGATTAATGGACTGCCATTCTGATGTTTATAACAGGGCGCATGATCTTTATTAAACAAGTAATGAACAACTTTCACCAAAATACTGTATTTGGAAGGTGCTCAGTGTTACTGGACACGACTCATCTAAATCTTTTTCCAAGTCCCTGTAGATTGGTGTTATATTAAGAAAGAGAAAACATTCCTCAGTGGTCACTTAACTCTGCCTTGTTTTTCAGTGGTGCTATCAGTAATGATAAAAACAAAACTAATAAAAAAGTAGCCAAGGTCTTGGCATGCGAACTTCAGATGCAGGCTAGGATCAGCCCAGCAAAGCATAAATGGGAGATTCTCCCACCTTCCCAATTCAAGTGTTGGAAGCTAGCTATTATTGCAACAAACCAGAAACAAACCAGATAACAAATAAATATTCAGTGGATAGGGGGAGTATGAAAAACAACCAATACAGCTTGCCAGACCTTGATGGTCACAGCTTTGATTTACAGTGAAGTAACATGTAGAAAATAGATTTAGGAGAGGAAAAAGTTTCTTTGCAGAAGCACTGATGCCTTACTGACATTCAGGCTCTGCTGGTACCTGGTATTACAGGATTTCACTGGGCCTTCGGCAGTTGTCTGGAAAAACTGCAAACACAGAAGTCAATGTGTAGTGTTACTGTGGCGCACAGCTCGGCAAGTTTATAATTAGCCATTTATCATCTAATAGCCATGGCACAAACCTAGCTGTATCTCCCAGTGCTGTAAATACCAGGATATTCCAACAAGCTCCTTAGGAAAGTATCAGACAGCGGAGCAGATGGCCAAACAGTGATTCATGTTATTACACTGAAGCCGTTCTAACCTTGCTGATGTATTGCTGAATACTTAATATTTTCTCTGCAGTCTCTTTAGGGGGGATGATAGTTCAGAGATTGATGGGCCTGGTCCAAGTTGTCCAAGAGGTCTGATGCTGTAAATTTGTTCAAAGAAGTGCTGCATTTAAGGCAGCTCTTTCTGGTGTGCTCGTATTCGAAACGCCTGGTCATGAGCAGGCATAGGTGGGTATAAAGGGGAGAATCTGCTGGTCAAAAGAAGCCAGAAGGATTAGGAACAGTCATCTCAGCCTCCCACAGATGGGCAAGTTACAATGACATTACCCATCTCCGTTTTGGAAGTTGAATCTGTTCTTTTTTTCTGTTGTAGGCAAGCATTTTATTTATTTTAGCTACATTGCAATTAAAAATAGCAGCAAACCAAGAAGTGGTTAGAGTGAAGACACAGAAAAATTGGCCTCAGTGGAGAAATGAGTTTTGCTTCCCACAGTTACAAACAGCCTGTGCTTAGCAAATTGGATGTCTTTTCAGATTGTAAATGACTCCAGAAAAAACAAAGTCCCAACTGCAACATGAAGGCCAGACTTAAGTCTGCTGTACGTGACCATAACTAAGGAAGGAAGGCAGCAGTTTCAGATAGCATTTTCTTCTCTGAAAATGCCCATCTTTTGATCTGCTTTTTGAATTTTCCCATTATCATTTAATGGGAATGGTAAATCTTTCCAGGGAGTATCCAGAGAAATTCTTAGACACAGTCAGATTCAGGATATGGCAGAAGGCCATCTCTTAACCAAATTAATAAATACTTTACAGCAAGCCATGAAAAGTCTTTGGAGCCATTATTCTGAAGGTTTGTTCTGGTCATTGATTCTGTGTTAGCATTACTCTGTAGTTCCATTGCAATCACAGATGCTTGCATAGAAGAAACATTATGCTGAGACTAATGCTTTTCATACTTAGGAAATCTTTTTCTTATTAGTAGCAAGCAATGAGGAGAGTGTCCCTCTCCCGTTTTGTTCTGGATGTATATCATGGGTTTTTTGAAGAGAAATATAGTTAAAGAAAGGCTAAAGCTTGACCTACAATCTGTCAGAGACAACTTTCAATGCTGCATTTGCTTGGTTTTGGGTTTACCATGGACTGGAGGTGTTGGGGGCTGCACCTGAGAACTGCACAAGGAATGCTGCTTGATCTCACAGCTGCTTTCAGTGACCTGGGTGGGAACTGCCCTTTGCAGCTTTCTGCCAGAGGAGCAAGGCAGTGCCAAGCTCCTACAGCAGTTTGTACTGTACATGTGACCTTACAGCTGAGTGTAAAGCATTTGCTATTATTAATCAACCCAGGTGTTATGTTAATTGGCTTGATTCTTAGCTGAAGAGAGACGGTTTTTCAGACATCCAGGACAAAACCTGTTAAACCTCAATTAGGATGCAGCCAAGGAAAGTGCAGATGAGTCTGGAGTAATTACCAGACAGTGGCTGACAGGCAAGTTCCTGTATTTTCAGCCAGAACAGGTGATTTTGAAACCTGACCTCCAGCAGCTGCCGGCTGGGCAGCACATTTGCTCCACAGGGGCTGCCCGGGATGGCCTTTGCTCTGCTAACAGCTTTCTGCTGCACATCATCAACTTAGCACTGAGTGGCAGAGTGAAGCTCTCGGCTTTCATACCCAGAGGGTGGCGAATGGCAGGACCCAATCACAGAGACATCACTGAAGGGAAATGGGGGACCAGGGCTGTGATGGAGCAACCTCTGTGCTGCTGACCCACAGCCCTCCTCAAAACAAGCCTGCAGGATAGGGAAGAGTGATATGGAATTGGGTGACTGGTCTATCTTTGCATCCATGAGTGGAGTGCCTACCTTGTTCCAAGGGATCATCCTTGTCCACCTGTAGCAACGAGCTGGCATTCCTGTGCAACACGGTCTGCATGCTCAGGGAAGGGAAGATGGGGTTGTGGCCTTTTGAGACTGGCTTTCTCTTTAATTGGAAATCAATTTTGTCCTCTCTATGATCTCCTGCTTCATGCCAGCATGTGAAGATAGACAAAATATGGGGCTCTTGGGAGAGGCTACATCACTCCTGAAGAAAACATTTATGCCTTGAAAAAGGAGGCAACCTCTCCTGTGTGTTACATTGCAGCTACTGACATGGTGCAGTACCGGGGATAACGTGCACACTAACACCCTCATGCAGGGCTTTCACATGAGCTTGGGTAGTTTTTTCCACATTATCCGCTTTTCACATTCAGAAACATGAAGCCTAGGGTAAGGGATGAACTTGCTGAAGTTCACCTGGCAAAGCACAGGTATAGAATACGTTTTGTGTACTGCCTGGTCTCTACAGCCAAGGCAAACATGTTCGCGTACATTTAAAGAGAAAGGATCCTGTGAGCAGACTTGGAGCTACAGACTTTTCTTAAACACATACTCAAAGAAGAAATCATTTTTGAGGAGGAAACTATGCACCTGGAAAGCATACTGAGTTTTAATGGATATTAATGTCTTGCAAAAACAAAACAAAGCCTAGAACTTAATAATTTGCCTAAAAATAAAGAACATTTTGTTTTTAGTATTAAACAAGAATTAAATTATGCAGCACATGTTTGATACTCCTGAGCTGAAGTGCTTTGAATCTGATGCACAGACAATAAATTACAGAAGGCAGCATGGTGCAGTGGATGGAGGGGGCAAGGAGACGGGGTGAAGGTGAGCACGCAAAGTGTGCTGTGCCAGAACATCACCAGCACTGGCTCCCGAATGAAAGCTGAAAGGCACAGGTACCAGAAGGCAGAAGGAAAAAAGGGGAATGCAGTCCCATCTGCGGATACTGTTTCTTTTCATGGTTCTCACCGCCTGACCTCTTTTCCCCATCAGCTCCTCAGTGAGGAGATCAAGGTGAATTACTCTGGATGGGTGAGTCTCGGCAGAGCAAACACAGCTGCTGGCAGGGAGCGCTGCTTGGAGAAACAACATGGAGAAAGCAGGAGGTGAAGGCTTTTTTAAGCCAGCCCCACTAATGGCACTTCCTTTTTTCACTCTCCAAGGCTTAGTTCCTGTCCCACTGCAGTCAATGATAATTTCCCTCTTGACTTCAGTAGGAGGATTGAGCTTCTGGAGGGCAATGGCTCCTGACCCGGTTTCTCCTCCTGTTATATTAGGCACTAAGCCTGAACAGCTTCTCTTCTGCAGACTTAAGTGTAGCTGACTTGTATTCCCTTCAGAACAATCTTCCCAGCACTGATTTGTCTTCCCCATCAGCAGGTTCAGACAAAGAAGCAGCTTGCACTATGCTGTGGCATTGCCAAGGTGAAAAGAATCTGCTCTGCCCAAAGAGCAGGTTTGGGGCAGAGCCTCAGACTCAGCCTGTGGTGGAGGTGGAAGACCCCTCTGGGAGAGAATTTTTGTGCCTTTAATGAGAACACGGGTGCACTTCTGCACATGTAACCAGCTAGAGTGTACTCCAGCTTTGTTCGAGTCCCCCTTCTTTGTCCTAGCAGTTGAGTTATATGCATATTTTGCTATGCACATAATGCATAGCTTGGCCAGCAAAAGATAGGAAGGGTAAATGATGGTATGTTTACCTTAGCTCATGGGGATGTCTTAGTGGTTTAACCTTCAAATGTGGTGTGCCTAACTTTCCTCTAACCACAGGTCCAAGTCCCAGCTGGGCTGACTCAGCCTTTATCTTCCTCATGATAAATCCAGCCCCATTCACTTCACAGTGGGTGGGTGTTTCAGATGAAGCTTTAAAAATGAGAGTTTTGTCTGGTCTGGATGGACCCTAATGATCCCTTAACACTTTTCACGAGAAAAAAATTGGTTGTGGGCCAGAATTCCCATTCTTCGCTGCAACAGCATACTGGGAGCATGAAGAGAAGGCTCCATGATGCTTGGAGGGGAAAGACACTGATGTGGTGGTGAAGCAAGCATGGTGAATCTGTAGGCCAAGACTACTGTACTCCATAGGCACACTTTGTATGCCCTAAAAGAGCTGGGATTTGAGGTCTCTAGCTGGCCAGAAGGTCTGGTACAACCCACTGAAGCAGAATTAGGTTGCAAGTGCTTTTCCCTTCCTAGGAAGATTTAATTCTACTGTGGAATAGGAAGCAAAAGCATTCAAATAGCTGCATAAGAAGCAGAAGACAAGGAGTGGCGGGTCAGTTATAGGGCATTTGCACAGGGATGTAAAAGGCTGATTTGTCAGAGCACCCTCAGAGTGTATGGGAAGTATAAGGATGTTCATTGCTCTCTGAGCGGCTCTGGATAAAAATTCCATCATGTTCCTAAGAAGCTTTTCCAATGACATACCTCTGCCAAGATCAGTGTATTCCTGCAAAATTCTTCTTTAGGAAATTTTCCATTTTCTGAAAAAAAACCAAAAAAACAACAAAAAAAAAACAAACAAAAAAACAAAACCAAAAAAAAAACCACCACCAAAAAAATCCCAATTAGCTGTACCTTTCTGACAGCATAATCACAGAAATGCTGTCATTAGCACAGCAGTGGGTTTCTTCTATCTGCTGCAAAGGAAGCAGTCCTTATCCATACGTGACAGGCTCAGGGGAGTGGGTTAAACAAAATAAAATAATTCTGCGCAATTTGGCCAGAACCCAAACGATTACTTAAATTAGCTAAAAAGAAAACAGGTTTTCAATTGCATTTCCCCTCAGTTCATCCTTCAAGGCTTAAATGCCTCTGTCCTTCCAGGGTTAGAGGCATCATGATAGCACAAGAGAGGATTATGGCTTTGTATTTCTGTCCAAAGCGGAAGGAATGGAAAGATCATGAAAGATGACCAGTTTGCCTGAGATCTCTATCCATTTTGCAGGCACAGGTGGTTTGATTTAACATCTGAAATGCTGGATCCTGAAGCAGACCAAAAGCAACTTCCAACCCCTAGGGAGGAGCCCGTAATTAGTACAAAGAATGGACAGTGGTGGCAGGTCATACAGAGCTGTATTTCCAGAAGAAGGCATTTGTTAGTGTAGTCAGCACACTTTTTGATAAGACAAGCACATCTCAAGAATTTAGGCTTAAATAAACATGCTGATTAATGTGCTGGAGGTGGAACATAACTTTGCATTGGACTGAATCTCTTAAAGTATTTTCTATTCTGGCAGGCAGATCTGTGCAAAGCATTGTAAAATAAGATAGCGTGAAAAAGTTGGAGATGGTTTGGAAGCGCTGCAATAAAAGCTTAAAATTAATAGTATGGTCCAATCAATGTCAGGGAATTTTCTCCTTGTCTTCTTCATTATGTGGCCTATTATATGTGTGACTCAAATAAGGTTTCTTTCGGCTCTCCTGGTATGGTGAGGGGATTGTAGATTATTACTGAAGTGTGAAATGCTTTGAGAGTGTGCACCAAAGTGCTACAGAAGCGCTAACTGGTATTATCAGCTGTGAATAGATATGCTTGTTATCAGCAGACACTCTTCAACAGTCCTGCTCTACTGTGCATCTGCAGCCAGCAGTGATCTCATTTTATACAGCAGCAGCAGCCAAAGAAATAGGTTGGGTTTCTTAATATTAAAATGCGTTAGTAAGCAACGGCCTAACATTTTTTTTTAGTTTAGAAGGGACATGGCTCAGTACATGGCTGAGTAAATTTATAAACATGCAGTATTACTAGGTTCTGTTGTCCAAGTCTATTTTATGCTCTAAAGAGCTTAGTAATATAAATATTTTAATTTAGAAAATGCTCCTTCAGATGAAAGGGAGAATTAAACCAGTAAACTTTTTCATACTCCAGGGCCTGACTGAGCCATTCACGTGCTCACCTGCACTGAGAGCTGGCAGAAATCTGGTACAACTTTCCGATGACTGCGTTCATCTCACCCGTGTCTGGAGTAACAACTCCAAGACAAGCATATTCCAGACGGGATTGCAAATAGAGGGATATGTAAGTATACATTAAAAAGCCTAGGGCTTGGAAGCCTTGGTTTAATCAAAGGAACAGGGTGAGGAGGAAGGGGAGATGCTGGCAGCAGTGTTTATCTCAGCTCACTGCTGAGAATCCCCTTTTTCTGCAGACTGCACACCCGTAACAGCTGACAGAGTATCTTTAGATCAGGCAACCTGTGCTCCTTTAACAGAAAGACCTCCTCACGTTATGTTATTGGAAACCCTGTGTACAGAGCAAAATCAGTCCCTGGAGCTCTTCAGTAAATGCTTCAGTAAAAGCCTACAGCAACAGAAAAGAAAGACCCTAAATTTTGTTAGCGAGAGAGAGAGAGAGAAAAAGAGAGATGAATAAAACCCAGGAACTCAATCCCCATCAAGCTTCAGGATATCTGAAATTCAAAGTGGAATGTTGCAGTTTCGACCTTTCTCTTGTTTTGAGCTCTTCAGCAGCTTCTTGCCGTGCAAGGATCATAAAAAGGAACCTCCTGTTGGGTGCTGTCCCTGTAGCATTAGTCAGAGATTAAAACTAAATTTTTGAGAGGTCACAGCCATCCAAAAAGGAGCTGAGCAGTGCGCACAACAATTCTTTGGTGAGGTCTCCCTTAAATGCAGGTAACTTGAGCCATGAAGGCTAGTTCTCCTGGAATAACTGCTACAGAATGTTTCAAACTTTGAATCACAAAAATTGCCACGTTATTTGACCTTCCATGTTGTCTCCCAGAAAAGCCAGGTTTTAAAACAAAGCAGGTACAAGGAAAAAAAAAGACTTCTGTAAGATGAAAGGCTGCACTTGCACTTTGAGAAATTGAACAAAATCAGCTCAGGAGTTTTCAAGACATAAACTGATATAACAAGATATTTTCCTGAAAACATGCTTCTAGTGAGCAATGGTGGCTTCTAGGCCAACAGAATGCTTTCTGAAACAAACACATTTCCCTTGGAGCAATCCTATAACTTGTAGTACACCTTTGGCCTTCATCCTACAACACAAGACACTTAAACCTTGTTCTCATTTACTCTGGAAGCATTTTCAATTGATAGGAAAAAAAGCCAACATAGCTGTGCTTCTTTACAGCAGGGAGAGCTCTGATTTATTGATGACAGCAAAGTTTAAAATCCAGTCTAAATGGATGTATTGCAATTGATGTTACAGTGCTGAAGAGCAGATTTTCAGTTTGCGTTAATCACCATACCTCTATGGACTCAATGTTACAGTCCTTTTCCAGTGTCCTTCCCATCTATGATATCCAGCTATCCAGAGCTCTTTTGCACAATCACTGTTTAGTCAGACAAGGATTCTGTCCTGGCTGTGGACAGGCAAACTGAGGCACAAACTGGTGTGGGTAGGAGGTTTAGAATTGATTGCATTGATGGTCAGTGGGCAGAAAGTCAGAGAAGCTGGCTGGATTACTAACTTTTGGTCTTCACAATATTAGGGAATATTAATAAAAATGAAAACAGCAGCAAGCCTGGCTTAAATGAAGAGTTATTGATTTGGTCCCAGAGCATATTTAAATTTTTTATTGCACAGATGGAGCCCCTACAACTCGCTTTCCTTCATCCCATAAAGGCCCTGTTTTACAAGGATACTTGGTGCCTCTTGGGAGGGCTGGATCCGGTTTCCTTTCCATTTATGTATGTTTTTGGAGGGGAGGGCTGGGCTCAGGTAAGGAGAATCAATTACTCAAGTGCAGGACAGAGAAGCTTTTCTCATGCAGGGCCAAGATTTCTGCCTTTGCTCTTCTGCCACCTACCACCTTCAGGGTATGACATGCAAGCGGTGTTTGCCTGGCTGCAGGTCTCCCTCCTGCCTCTGTGATGCCAGCTGTACCCATGGAAAACCTGCTGCCACCTTCCAGAGTGGAAAGTGTTTAAAAGCAGACTTGTTAAAATCTCTACACCCAAAAGTCATCCCTTCTGGGCATTTTTTCTTCTGCTCTGCCTGAAGGAAGGGTAGGAGATTGCAGGGGAAGTTACCATCCTATTTATCTTAAGGTTTTCCTAATAGCAAATTTTCAGTCTTTTGGAATCTGAGAGGTCTGCTAAACAGCAGAGTGCAAAAGATAGGTCTCTCTTTCCCACACCGAAAAACCCCTCAAGTTTTCAGGAGCATCTTTCTTCTGTGTTACTTTTCTGCATATTTCTTGCATATTACAGGATCTTGATCTCATGACTGCATTTGTGCCAGGATAACTTCATCCAATTTGTCTCCTTGCACATTATGGCCCTTCTATAGAGTCTGGGATACACCCTGCTCAGGATGCAAAGCAATAAAGAACAAAACCCAAAAGCCCCAGGATTTTTTGTTTCTTTGTTTTGGCTGGGGTTTTTTTGTGTGTGTTTGGGTGCTTGTTTGTTTGTTTGTGGTTTTTGGTAGAAAATAGATTTTTAAAAATTCTTTCCAGGAAAGAAAAGCTCAGAGCCTGAATGGATGGGTTCCTCAGAGCAGGACACATGGGGAGTGATAAGCTCTAACTGGCTTGCCTAAGACAGTGAATTTGGAAAGCTCTCCCCCAGCTTCTAGGTAAGAGATTTCCTCTCAAAGGCAGTGACAAACACCATCCAGACTAATTGTAGCTCTTTGCTTAGCAGCACATCACTTATAGTGACAAGCAGCAGACAGAAACTCCTCCAGCAGGCAGCACTGCTGAACACACTGCATGTCTTATGACCTACAGGGAATGCAGAGTCTGGACATAAGTCATTAAAAAAAAAAAGTAGAACCATTAAAGGATTTCAAAAAACCTAAAACCAAAAAAAAAACCAAAAACCAACACCCAAACCAAAAACCCCTTGATCTGTAAAATTACCTTGATTTGTAGAAGTAGAATTTTTGTGTCTCAGTTGCCCCATAACAGAAATTCTTAAACTACCAACAACTCACTTGCTAAGAGCACAGTCCCGCAGGAACAGAGAGACAACCCATACTTAAGAAACCTCACCAAAAAAGCCATCTCAGCAGCCACCAGCAAATTCTGCTTGATGAGGATGTAAACTATTAGCCTACGTTATTCATTCCAAAGGGCAAGGATAGCTTTTCCTTACTCTTTAATTCTTCCCTCCTTTTCGGAAAATAAAGCCGGGTGTGTATTGAAGAACAGGAGTATCTTTCTTCTGTGTTACTTGTTTGCCTATTTCTTGCATGTTATAAGATCCTGATCTCATGGTTACATACATTCCATGCTGACTTGATCCATTCTGTCTCCTTACAGCCCCTCTGTGGAGTCTGGGATACACCCTGCTCAGGATGTGATGCAATCAAGGACAGAAGTAGTCTAGGTATGCTTGAGCTTTCTATGCTCAGGAGAAAGACCAGATCTTTTCCAAGAGCCTCTCACACCATTATTTCATGTACTACGATATTTGTCAATGAGTTCTTACTAAAACAGTACATTTTTGTTGTCTCCCATTTAACACAACTAATCATGGTGGAATATGAGGTAGAGTGGCTTCCCACTGATAATGTTAGATGCCTGTGTTGTGCTGCAAGGCATGGAGGAGGAAGAAATGGATAAGCTTCCTCCCTTTGTTGCCCAAATTAGGTGATGAGAAACAAGTAAGCCCATTTTACCTATTTACCTAAACCTGACAGCATCCCCTTACAAAGTCACTCTCACCTGGAGAGCAGGACAGTTAAATCCAGGCTAACTTATTCTATTTTCAGCTCCTAAATTATGCCTTCATTTGCACCCTAACATAATTTCTCTTTTCTTGGTGGTTGAAACCTGGGCACTGGGTCCATATGTCCCAAGCAAAGCTCTTCTTTTGTATGTGGACAGGGTCTCTGGTAAGCAGAACCACCCATGGTGATTGTTCACACGCAAGGAGAAAAAGCAGAACTTACAGAGAGTGACAGAAGAACTATTCTGAGTTCAGCATGAATTGGTGGGAGCCTTCACCCACCACTGGCTGCACTTAGCCACAGCCAGGTGACATTCAGCATTTCTGAGAGCACTGAAGGTGGAGAAAGGCAGCACTGGCATGGTGGAGGCAGGGCTTGTGCGGTGTGCTGGAATGGGGAACGTCACGAAACAAAACAAAACTGCTTCCCACTCAAACAGAGAAGAAAAACGACAGGATTTTGAAATGCCTGGACATTCCCCACAGACTTTACCCAAAAGTATATAAAAGTTTGTTTTGGAGTAACAGCTACATGTCATTGAAAAATTACGTTTTCCCCCCCAGATAATTTATAGTATTCAGGAGTGACCTGTCATCATGATCTCTGCCTTGAAAGCAAAACAAAAGCAAACAATAAAGACTTTTGCATGGATTTATGCTGAGATCCAGCCCTTAATTAAGCTGTCCAGGAGCTGCCGAGTATCCAGTCTGCTCTTAGGGACGATGGCATAAATCCAGAGCAAGCCTAGAGAAGTGAAAAGTGCAAGTTGTAATGGGAGTGGGAGAGATTATTTCTAGAACTAGGGGAAGAGTCACAATGTCAAAATCCATTGGAAACCAGAGAACCTTGTTCATGGAGGGTGAGAGACTCATCTGGACTGTATCTATCCCACTTCTTTGCTTGCAGCACTAATAATGTGCCTTTGGAAAAGTTACAAGCTATGTATGAACCTGTTTTCTAGTCCTGTTTCATTTGTGCAACTGAGAGCAATCCAGCAGAGCACAGTCACCTTAACAAAGAGCAAAATCATTGTGACGAAGAACTTTACACAATCTCCAATTGACTACCACGAGGAAGACAAGCAACAGAGAAGAAATTCAGCATAACACAAGTGCAGTGGGTGAATTCCACCCCCTGATGGCCCTTCACACTTCAAATGGCAGCACAGATTTAGGCAGAGGTACTGGCTAAGTGCAAGATATTAGTACTAGCTTGAGAGATCTGCCTTTCAGAGAGTTTGCAATCAGTTGTGTGAAGCTCTTTTCTTGTTCTTAAAAGAGATCTCTATTCCCATCCTATGTTAAGTCAAAAGTCTATTTTTTTTTGTGGGGGAAACCCATCAGCTCTACATTTCCAGGACTGTGGTATAAGAGGCTGCACCCAGACACTGAGTCTGTGTCCAACCTCTTCCAGCTAGCAAAAGAGTTGGTACTGGTTTCCCTGGTGCCTGGGCAATGATTGACAATGCTCAGACTGTCTCACTGGGGCACCTGCAGATAACCACCTGAGATAGATCAGCACAGGAAACCATTTCCACACAGTGTGAACATGCAGGTGGCGAGCAATGTAAGGAGCATGATTATTATCCCTTTTCTAGTTAACTGTTCTGGGCCCCCTGCATGACGTCTGCATAGTTGAAATGTCATCACTTAGCCAGATGTTGAAGTCACATCTATCTAAATCCAGCTGGATATATGGAAAGTGTTGTCTATTTTGACAGGCATAAATCAAGGGGCATTTGTATGAATAAGGGATTATTACTAAATCGTGCACTTTCTATTAATAGATCCCTATTAATGCTGCAGGTGTTAGTAGTAACCGCTCTTTGAAGCATTACTTAATCAACCCCTTTGCAAATCCCCATAATCTAGCTCTCATAAAAATACATGGATTATTGATTGAGAGGACCTCTGGGATCCCTAAAACAAGGTTCAGCTCAGATGCCTGTGCAGCACAGGAGACGCACTACAGATCGCTCCCTGGAATGTCTGCCAGGTGTTTGCAGTTTCATGCATAGTGTGTCTTGGAAATAATAAAAGAAGTGGGGGTGGAGGGGAGGTCATTCCCATCCAGGAAGACCAGGCTCAAGTAGAGGAAGGAGAAGGAGGACCATTAGTAATAGCAGGAGAGGTTGAAGGTGCAGAGGTTATAGGGTGGGCTACTTTTCCCTCTCTGGGAAACTTGTGATAGTGAAAATAGAGAGCAAGCAGATCTAATATGTGTCAAATTGTCCTCAAAACTAATGTCCATCACCCAGTCTGGTCTGCAACGTGCTTGCAAAGCATAAAAGCAATCAGGACAAGTCCTTTGAAATGTGCTGGGTACAGGATAGCTAGGAAGCTAAATAATGTTTAAGAAACACATGAACAGCCTTAAATAATAGATTATTTCCAACTGCCCAGTGCTAATATTTAAGGACTACATCTGCAAAGCTTAGTACTGGTGACAACTGAGCAGGTGAAGCTAAAGTACACCCAATCTCCCTGCTTAGCAGACCCTTGGGGTTGAGATCTCTCTGGCTCAGGTCTGCAGGACTTCAGGGCCATTTCAGTGGGGCTTGGGCAGAATGCAGTTGCTTAAGGATGGGCTAAAGCCATTCAGTGTGGGCTAGAGACCCAGAGGTACTTCAGGTGTCAAGAATCAAGCCAAGTTTTATGCAGAATAACAAACAAACCCAGCAAGAAACACACCCTGCAGAGCCCCATGTTCACAACACCACCCTGCTTCCTGAGCTGCTCTTGCACTGCTGGCTGGGGGCCCACGGCACAATGAACAATGAGGAGCTTAAGAAACCTTGAAGAGATATCCTTGAAACTGTAACCCACCCCATTTCACGGTCACCTTTGGCAATCCATAGTCCCAGGCACAGATATTTGTGAGTGCAGCTCAGCTGCTGTATAAACTTCATCTCACCAGGCTGAGACGAGCGGTGCCCTTGCATCGTACTGCTGTTGGCTGGAAACTCTGAATGGGATGTTTTGCAATTTCCCTGGCTGGGCCAGGAGTGACCATGGTTCTGCAGCCTGGTACTACAGAGTGGGAGAGAGAGAGGATCCCCACACACCCCTCCTTTCAGGGAAGGCTGAAAAACGGGAAATGCATAAACAGGACATTAATCAATCACCTCACACTCTTCAGAAAGTACTGGAAGGTGAAGAAATTTTTTCATCAAGAAAGGATAAGAACAAAAATCAATCCTTCACAGAACTGCCTGATAAAGCATTATTTTCCAGGGTGCCACCATCTGTTCTGTGTTATGGGGAATAACCTTGATGTTATTACATTACAGGATTATTAATATGCAGTAGTGTGTTAAATCTCAACCAAATGTACCAAGCGCAAGAGACACATGTAATATCACCCATGGCTGGAACTCAGTTCAGGAAAGTGCTTCTGTGGGGACGCAGGACTTGCTAATGGTGTTCAAAGGTAAGCACATTCCCAGTGGCTGTGCGGAATGGACCTGTTTTCTTAAGCTATGGCTCCAAAGTCACATTCTCCCACCCCAATTCTCTAGCCTCCCACAGGGAAAGGGTGTTAGGGCTTGATCTCCTGTGCATCACCAAACTGCAGCTGGTTCAGCAGACTGGTGCCCTACTGACCATGTACAGCCCCTCACGGGTTTTTTTTTTCAAGAGGACAATGTCAGAATGACCAAGCGCTTTCCACAAGGCAGGAGCATTGCTGCTCTGCTGAGCACCTCTGTGGGGTTTCTGCACCAGAGGGGGAAAGGAAAAGCATGAGTGTGATTTCTTGCTGTACCCCAATATAATTCTTAGGAGAGTTCAACTCTTCATTTATATTACAGCACACACCCAAAGCCCCGTGACCAACAGAAAAAAACGTGACAGAATGCATAGCTGTCATCCTGACGTTTCTGTTTTTCCTTTTCACTCCTGATGCGGGTTTTTTTCCTGTTCCTTTTCCACTTTTGCCTTGAACCTTGGAAGAAGAACAGCTAGGCTTTCTCAGTTAACTTTCCCAAATCATCTTGGAGCACTTGGAGGTTTTTCCCTTCACATCCTAATTAAGGGTATATCAGTGTCCCATTGGGACTGAGGCAGTTAACGAACACCATCCGGGAGGTCACTTATAAACTATTTGCCCTGAGATTGAGGGCAAACTCTGGTGAATTCCCAATGAAAGAATCAAATGAACCTGTTAATGAGTGGAGCATTAGGAGGAAGAAAAAAATAAGGCAGGATCTGAAGTCTTAAGGAAATGTAGGAAATAAAGGTTTGTTTATCTAATGGTTTTACTGGTGTCAATGCACAGGACTCCCCCTCCATATTAAAGCAGTTGCAAACAAAAGATTCAGTTGCAGATAAGCTTTGGGACTTGACTTTTACATGAGACACTTGTAAACATTCCTCAGAGATGGAGAGGAAGAGGGACGTGTAGCACACTCATTTAAAATAAAACCTGGCAGTCAGGTTTCCTTATATCATCATCATTCTCTGAAGCATCAAAATTAGCTTTAGTCCCACCTCAGCCTGTTTGAACTCTCTGTTTAGTAAATTGGATCCTCTGCCCCTGGAATGTTTCATTTAAGGTCTTTATTGCAATTTCAAAAAACCACCACCCTAACCTGAAAAGCAGCTCTTGGGACATTGCCAGCCTACAAGACATTTTGTAAGAGCCTAGATTAATGAAATTTTAGTAGAAGAGCCAGAGAAGATCTCCAGGGTCAGTTCACCTGTCTGTGAAATGACTCAAAGATCACAAAAAAAACACCCTACTCCTTGAAAAAAAAAGAAAAAAGTAAGCCCTAAAAAGCATCCAAAAATCCACTTGTTGTCTAAGAGCAACTAGGCTGGTTTTTGTGTTTATGCCTGTGAGTAGGCTTAACCTTCACTCTAAGCTGGCATAGGATGGGGACAGTATCTTTAACTTAGAATTCCCTTATTTATGATTCTTATAATAAGAATTCCCTTATAATAATTTTTCGTTGTTTGCCTTAAAGCCTGACATATAGCACAGTCAAAAGCTGTACTGAAATAGTACAAAAATGGGTCCAAAACTAGAAAAAGTTTGACCTGAATACAGCTGCATGATTAATGATCTTTCAGATGAGAATGAAAAAAACAGATGCTTAAAAAAAATAAAAATCAGTCAATTTCTAGAAAGAATTAATTCTTTAGTTAAAGTACAGGAAAAATCACTTTAAAATGTTTTATCAGAGCTCATACTACAGGTAAAGGAAAGGATCCTACATTGTCCTAATGTTGTTTTCTGTTTATCTGCAGAAAACTTGTGACAGGACCTCCACTGGCATTTTTTGTCTGTGCTTTTGTTATAAGGAGACCAAAAGCACCACATACTGTTTTCTTCTAGCCTGATGCAGCAATGCGGAGGAGAGGACTCACTGAGGGTCGGAAACTTTGCAGTGAGGCAGAAAGGAAGAATATAAATGAGATTTTCTCCTTTGTCTGAGTTCTTCTGACACAGGTCAAGGGAAAAATTCTTCGATTGCTCACAATTGTCACACAACATCACTGCTAAAAAAACATCTTGACTTTTCTAAAGATACAGCATGACCCATAAAAACTCTTGTTTATTATTTTTGTCAAAACCAGAAGGTCCCCGGAGAAAAGGTAACAAAGAAAGGCGCAGAGGTCCCTGGCACGGCTCTCTGATTTGAAAGAAGTGAGTATCTAAACTGTACAACTGGCGTTTCTGCTAATTCTGGATTGATAGCCTCTTAGAGACAGGGCACCCTGAAAGTTTTGTTTGTCTGTTATCCCCTCCTCCAGGTGGATGGCTTTCAGGCTCTCGTGCCTGCTGAAATGTATTGTCCCTATCCTGCTCCTCAAAAGAGCTTCCTGGATCCTTTGTGGTGTCCATTAGTAGACGGCTGACGGACACTGAAGGTGTCTCATCACCTTTCAGCTACCCTGAGGGAGCATTGGTGACAGAGATGGAAATATAAAACAGAGGAGGGCCCCACAGTTGCCATTCCCTGCTGGGCAGTGAGGAGTGGGTGCAGTTCATGTGAATCAAGCAGAAGGCTGTAAACCTGGCATGCTACACACAGTCATGAAGAGTCTCTGGAAGCAGAGGAGAAGGATGACTGGCTTCTGCTTCTGGGCTTTTGTGCTGTCCCACGGGAGGTGAAATCACATGAAAGCTGGGATGGTATCCCTGCATGATGACCCCTGCTCCCAAAATATGACTGTGACACTGCTGTTGTGCAGTCCCTTCAGTGTCCTCCAGCCATGGCAATCTCCATGAACACCAGGCAGCTTCACTGTCAGGGCCACTTCACAGGCAACATCTTTACAAGATGATATTTGGCCCATTTCTTTCCCCACCCCACATCTACAGGATATTTTCCACTTACTTCTCTGAAGCCAAAGCCTTTCTTTTTTTAGTGGGGTACACTTTAACAGGAACATTAAATATGTTATGGATGAGGACAGCTAGACAGCAACCAAGAGGAGGGAAAACTTGATGAAAGGCAGGAAATTAGAATTTAATAAAAAGCACAGTAATAGGTTCCTAATGTCCACTGGCTCCCCCTTCTCAAGGTCTTACCTGAAGTATAGACAGTGCAGCACTGAGGTCCCTGTATTGACTTTGGAAGAGATGAGTGATCCTCACTGGAATCTCCGATTCTGTAGCCAAGGGATCTAAAATGTCTAGATATTTTTGGTTCCTTATCTCCTGGGCTAACCCATGCCTCCAGTTTTTGAGCCAGAATTCCATGTTCAGCTCAAACATAAGTCAACTGTCTTGACAGAGAAATCAGTAGAATATTCTAGCCATTAATCCCAATGGAATTGCTCCATACCTTCTTACAACACTCTCAGGACTACGCAAGTTGCAACACCAAGGTACAAGAATTAGCCAGCTGGCCCCTGCCAAGCCTCGTCTGGCTTCTTTGTCTCACAGTGACCAGACCCAGCTGCCTGGGGGGAAAACTGGTTTCTACCATAGCCGTGGTGTCTACCATAAGTTACCCCCATGATCTGATACACTGCAGTGGAGGTTCAAGAGGATTTTCACTTCCTCATGTTGTCCTATTCTTATTCCTGTGTTTTACCCACAATTCAAAACATCAAGGGAACTTTCAAAGCAACATTCTCTATTTCACAATGTTGTGGTAAATCAAACATATGTAGACCAAAAACCTAATAAAAAAACTATGAGGAGTTTTTATCAGAAGAGTATATTGAAATGTAGATAGTAAAACTGCCATAACTAACTGCAGATGCTAAAGAAACTATAAAGCTGCAGTCAGCATGATTTGCTACGTTACTGTGTTAGAGCAAAGACTGACTATGGTTTTACTGTTTGACTTAATAAACTGGCTTTTTTTATTATATAATGCACCAAGTTGCTGTAGTTTTACTATAGTAAATACAATTCAACCGTAGTTTAAAGAGAGATGCTGTTTTCATTTGCCTTTTTTAATACACACAGTAAAGCTGGGAGAAGTACTTTGGTAACACTTCCGTGCTCTTCTCTTACTTTTCCCTTAACTTTGTGTTTGAATATGTGGTTTCTGTTTCCAACTATTTTGCATTTTGTTTGTGCTTTCCTTGAAACAGGAAGTCGTCATCAGTGAGTTTTGCAAGTACAAGGGTTCAATATTTGAGACAGAGAAGAGTGACAACATTTGGATTCCACTTTCAGACAGATATGAAGGTTTCTGCATTTGAAATACAAGGTATTTTGCCCAATTCTCATTCTGAAATTTCTATATGAGAAGTATATATTTCTGGATAGTTGTCATTTGATCCATCTGGAAATCACCATACTTAGAGACAGAAGGATGAGCTGTAAGGGATGCCTGGTTTTCCTTATGGTGTTATATTTGTACACTCAGATAGCTCTTTCCCTCTGTGCTTGCTCTCTTTCCCTTTATACACCCACCCAGAGAGCAGCAGTGTGATGTTCTCTGGGAATTATGTGCTGGTGCCAGACTGACAGTTATAGAAACCACAGAAACAGAAAAATATGTAGATCTTACTTTCCTACTCCCAAAGGCTAGGATGACACAGCTCCAGCATGGATGGGGAGAAAGCATGTTAATAAAAAAAAAAAAAAAAATTCACATTAATCATCAAACTAATGCCAGCTGACAGTGATTTTCTCCATGTGTCATTGTTAATTGTATTCTTACTGCTTTACATGTGAATATACGTCTCAGTAGTCAGCCCCTGCAGCCGAGGAATATTACAATAAAACCCAGGCCCGTGACACTCATTCAGGCTGGTGCATTAACAGGAGCATTTAAAGGATTCACTAAACTTCAGTATCGTGTGTTGGGTCTCCCTATTCTCCAGCAGCAATTCGCAGCAGCTGCCTGTGGTCCAGGAACACCACAGACACCCCTCATCCTGCCACGGGACATGCCTTCTGTAGCATGGGAGATAGTCTGCTTGGATTTCTTACTCACACAATCACAACTTGGCAAGGAAATCCTGGCACAAACAGCCAGAAATACAAGCGTGTCCTTAATTCCTTGTGCACTGCTCCAAAGGTATTTGGATAAAAGTTGAGGGTTGACTTACCTGTTTTCCTCGCTGCTTCTCCCTAAAGCTGTCACTGCTGAATTTTATCACTGGCCAAAAAAAAAAAAAAGATTTTAAATACATCCCGTTTTTTGACTGTTTTGTTTTTTGGGGCTTTTTTTCTTTTTTTTTTTGTTTTGTTTTGTTTGTTTGTTTTTTTAATTAACAAAGACAAGTTGGGAGTTGTTTGGGTTTTTTTTAACTTGTACTTGATGTCATTTATTGCTGGTGCAATGCATGGCCAGAGGAAACTGAACTGTCTTTGTACTGAACAAAAACAGTTGACCTGAGCAGTCAATGCCATTGTAGGAAAGCTCTGGTCCAAACCCAATGCCTGCCCCTGAAACCATCTCTATCATTGATCAAATGGAAGCAAAGAACTCAAAAATCAGAGAACTTTTGGGTGCAGGCAAATTCAAAGCCAAGTATCATGCTCCTGCAAAAAAGGAAGATAAAACACTGCAACAACCATTCTCCTCACTCCTTTCGGAGGAAATGCTTGGGGGAAATTAATCTTTGGACCAAAATCTGTGAATTTAACTTTGCATCTTGCATGCCAACTGTGGTACTCGCTCTTCACATCTTCTCCACTATGATCAAATGAATCCTGTGGCTTTGGATGCCATAGCATCAAGTCAGGCTGGTTACTGAGAAGCATAACACCACCAGCAGCAGAAGCAAAATAGGCATAGCAGAGCCACTAAATATTTAGCCATATTCCGTCCATCTTTGTCATTTTTGCTTCCTTCCTCAGTCATCCTCCCCTTAACGGCTTGGAAAAAACTGGCAGCTATTTTAGGTGTCTCACTGTTATCACTCAGATGCAACCCGTGCTAAACCAACTATTTCCAATGCATTGCCAAGTAAACCCTGGGCTGACCTTTGACTTCATCATCTGAAATATGACCATAAAAATAATGAGCCTGTAAACTGCTTTTGGCAATTATGCTGCTGCTGGAATGAAAGGACGTTGTCATTAGCATGCAGCTTATGAACCCCAGCTTGCTGGTCCTGGCAGGCAGCCAGCCTGGGAAACCGAGCCGGCCTTAAAGCTGACACAGGTTCAATGGGATAATTAGGCAGCTTTTTTGTTTGAGTTTGTTGATATAAATGTGGTAGAGATTAGCCTTTTCCCCCTCAGCTCTGGGTAATGGTCAGGGCTAACAGGTGTCAGGCTAATGGTGGTGCGGGAAATTAATACTTGGTTTCCTGGTACCTTCCTTTGTTGTTTTTCCCCACAGAGGAATTCCTCCAAATCTTCTAGCACTTTGCAAGCGCCTTCCCTCTCTCCCTCCTTCCCCCTTCTTATTTATCTTTGCCTAAAACATTTTATCAAGAAGAGCACGCCATTGAGTCACATACAAAAAAGCTGGGAAATGCTGGCTGGAAAATAAATTACCATCAATCACATTGGTCAATCAGCCTTCCATTTATTAGGTTAAGGAATAAAACTTGGTTTTTTCAAACAGCAATTGGCCAGATCTTTTTTTGAAGTTCATGGGAAATCTCCAGGGAAATGAGCCAAAGCAGAATAAAGGACACCCAAAACGTCACACAGCTCTGAACAAACTACAGTACCACTTATAAAAGTGTTTGGGTCACTTAAACATCTGGTTATCTTAAGCAACTTGGAACAGGGTTCTTGGCACTCAGGAGGAATTGAAAATGCCAGATCACCTAACAGCTCTCTGTAAGTCCTTAAAGCAGAGTCTATCCATGCTTTATGTCAAAGTAAGTGAGACAGCAAGAGAAATGGTGAACATGCCTCTGCACAAGCTGTAGCCAGCCAATAGCCCACGGAGAAAGCAAGCTTTCATACTCATTTTACTCATACACACTGCCTTTTATCTCAAGGGTTGCCAAGCACTGCAAAGGGACAGCCAGGCCTTGTAGCAAAATCACTTTGCCCATCCCCAAAATGGAGCTACTTCTGGGGAGAGACCTGCTAACTTGTGCATCAAACACACATGGCAGCTTAGATGGGAGAGGTAAAAGCCAAATGAAAGGATATTTTCCTGGTAACGTGCCATTGTTTATGCAGGACATGGTGGTAGGTAGCCTTTCAATTAAAAGAAAACACAGCAGGGAGGACAAAACCCCCATTCTGCTAAGACATGGCAGAGACCCACCAGCAGCACCATCTGGTGAACCTCCTGGTGGTCTCAGTAATTGTGCAGGCTTTCCCTTCCCTTCTTTCCCTCTGCTTTTTCTTTTTCCCCAGTAGTATTTCCTTTTCCCAAGACTTATAACCCTTGTCTTTCCCACCCTGTCCTCTGGCTCCACCCTCTGCACCCACTTTTTGGAATACACAAACCACTTGATTCCCTGCATCCCTTCTCATCACACTGATCTGATTCTCTCCTGACCCGTGCTGTGCTTCATCACTGCTCTGCTTCAAAGAGCAGCCAGCCTATGAGTCAACTCCTAGGCATAAAGGTCTTACTTTTTTCCCTGCTCCCCATGGGATGCTGCAGGGACACCATCCCTTTCAGCCCCTTCATTTAGCAAAGGAGGTCACCTTCCCAGTGGTGCTGCTCCCTCTGGTTTGCCAGAGGCACAGAAGTACACATCTAAACTGGGAAGGATGAGGATTGATGTAGTCCAGCTTCAGTCCTGCCTGCCTGCAGAAGAGAGGTGCTCATGCTTTACAAAGTCTTGACAATACAAAGTGGAAAAAAGTCATCAGAATGAGGTTGTGTCTCCACTTTCAATAAAGGCATTTCTTGAAAACCTGCTGACCTTAACTTGGGCCACTGGCGCAGCCATGAAACCATGGAATTCAGCCCAGGCCACGTATTTCCCAGATTTGCAGGCCTATACACAGCATATCATGGCTGTGCCCTGCCCGCACCACCAGGCTGGAAGTCTGATATGGTCATATCCATCAGCAATGTGGTCACAGCAATTTAAACTTACCTTTACCAAGAGAATCACGAAGTCAATATATGGGACAGGGGAAAGAAGAAACTAAGAGATATTTTGCTGCTGGCTTTGCCCCCAAGACCTCTGTGAAGAAAAGAGAGCTAACAGAAGCCCTTCCTTCAACAGCTGAAAGTGAAGATCCGCTGGTTGGAATTTGGGAGTTGGCAAATCTTTCAGGGGGAGGTAAACTGTAAGCTTTTAATGATGTGAATAATTTACTTGGAACACATTACTATGGCAAATTTTCCATCTGCTAGAGTCTCTAACTGAAGAGCAAATGCATTTCCAATTTGAAATTTCCAATTGAAAACAATTTTTTTGGACTAAAGGCCAGAATCACTGCCTGAAATCTATGGCTTTTGTAATAAAACGGATCAGACCACGTAATCACAAGGGCTTATTGCAACCTAAAAATACATTAATTTATCTATTCTAGAAAACAGCAGTGAGAATGTGTTGTGCCTACAAAGTCCTGTTGCATGCAAGAGGTATATTTGAGTTTATGTACCATAGCAATATTTGAGCTTCCTCAGCTTTGGGCTCATGACCTGAATATGAAAAACCAAAGAGAGAAAAAACCCCAATAATTAACCTCCCTTTGTCAGATTGCCAAAGACTGCAAAATAGAGGCAGGACTCATTTTACAGAGATTTTGATAGACTCTGCCCCTAGCTTTTCTTACTGTGAGTAGCCTAACAATGAATTTACCACGGAAGTCATATGGAGAAGGGCGATACTTCATCCTGATGAAGTCTGACACCAAGAGAAGATGATACAGCCTGCCCTACAATGGTAAAACCACTGAAAAATCCCATCCCGAAAACCACACACAGCAAACAAACAACATTCGTTCCATCAGCAGCTTTGATTAAACTAAAATCCCTGCAACACACAGCTTATGGTTTTTTCTGTTTGTGGAGTGGTTCAAATTCTTTAACGCACAAACCTAATTTATTGACAAAGAAGAATGCAGTGCCAAGACTTCTGAAAGATAATCATCTCCTTCAGATAATTGCCTGTGGTCAAAGTAGTGCCTCAGAATCCAGAGTGGCTGTTTTAATGCCTGGGTTGGTCCAAACTGGCCCTGGTTTTGATTTGGGAAGGAGCAAGTAGAGCTCTGCAAGCTCCCAGTCCAAGGCAGCAAAAGGTGCGAGGAGAAATGAGCAAGGAAATCACCTTTGCCAAAGGACACCCAGAAAGTCAAGGGACAGTGGGGCAATACTTTGAAACAGAAAAGTGACAGCAAATAGGACTAAGGAGATTTACTGCTGATTCCTAGAGGATGCCAGCAGAAGAGCATTGGCAGGGTGACACTTCCGGCATCAAGGCAGTAAAGTGGATGAATTAAGGTGGTAGTCTGGCAATAGCACAGCCATAATTTAGTAGCAGGCTGTAGCACAGAGGATCCTGACAACCTGCCAGCACTGCAGGTGCAGGCTCACAGTTTGCACAGTGACATTAATTTACAGGTAATCAAAGTCTTCCCATAAGAGAAATATCTCTTGCCCCCATTCACAGAGTATTATTCATGTGCTGCACATGAATCCTTTGCTTAAGTTAGTGTCCTGGTCTGAAGGAGACCTAACTTTAATTACTACCTTCTATAAGGTCCTTGAGTACTTTAGTACCTAGCATATAATTTTAAAAGTCAGTACCAACAGAGAGAGAGAGAGGTACATGCAAAGAACCCACTTGCAGACACAATCTCCAAAAAATAAAGAGGGGAAAGGAGAGAAAATAGCCAAAACCATCAAATAAAGATTTAAACTCTCCCTTCTATTGACTAAAGATGAAAAAAGAAAAAAACAACCCTAGGTCATCACTAAAATGTGGATTCCAGGGAGGGAAAATAAAAACATTCAGAGCCAAAATTCAAAACACCACTGAAACATGGAATCTGGAGATGGGAGAGGTCAAAGAGGATTCAGGTCTTGCCCTGGAAAAGTTTGTTGTTACAGATAGAAAGAAAAAGAAAAAAAAGTGAATGCTTGCTGATTCTTCTAAAACAGAGTATTTAAGAGATCTTTTAGAAGCAGGGTAGTGGGAAGTGTGGGATAGGGTTTCACAGCTTTTGGCAGCTGTCTTCTGCCTTCTTTCTCCATGCACAGTGAGAACAGATTTCTTTCTAAAAGTATTGGCTAATTCCATGGGGAACAAGGATGCCTCGGCAGTAAAACATTTCTCTTGAACTCCCATTTACACCAGTTCTGCACTGAAGTACATTCAGTTGACTTCACTGGCATCAGACCTCATCTGTACTTACCTAAAAAAACAGAACAAAACAACACAACAAAAAACCCAGCCTTTTTGCAAATTCTTTGCAAAAGGTAAACTGATCTAATGACTGGGGATTTTTGCTTCTCAGTGTGCAAGAAAAGGCAATCACTTGAGTAAGAATCCAAAGGCATCTTCCAAGTAAGTCCTTATATCCCATAAAAACTGCCTCTCTCTGAGTCACTACACAATCTGTGGGTCTTTTTCCTTGCACTAGAAAAAGTGCTTTTCCTTGTTTCACAGAAATCTCCCTACAGCAGTCACGAGTGAATAGTCCACCAGTAAGGAAGGGTTAAAAATATTTCTGGATGAGCTCTCTTGTGGATAGCAGTTGAGAAAAATCTATTACAGGATCCTGAATACAGGATACACAATATCAGTAAATTAACCATCCCACACAGAATTCAATGTTATTGCAAGGCCTTTCAATGTTGACATCAATTGGGTGAACACAAAGACTTGAGAAAAGAAGCAATAATTGCTGCTGGGATTGAGGTGGGACTAATGATGACTAATGCCCTTGTTATGGAGCATTCTTCAGTTAATTCCCTTGGGAGGCAGTGAATCTTGTTATCTAATCTTGCACACACATCCCTAACCTGCACTTATTTTCCACAAGTATGCTAAGCACTTTCTGTGTATAGAGGAAGCCGAAACATGTATGGTTTTCTGTGAGAAAGAGAGCAAAGGTATTTCCCTCAGAGGATGGCAGGCATTCTGGGAGGTGAGAAGGAAATTCAAATATAGTTATACTGAACAAACATGCCCAGAAATCTGAAATGGGGTGAATTTGGAATAGGTATAGGTCATCTCACAGTCACATCAAGACAGGGAGAGAAGATTTCCTCCTGGAAGGAAAGCTAAGAGAGCAGATTTTCAGCTATATCAGGTACAATGACTAATAGTACTGTCCATAAAATATTCCAACCATGGTTTATGGTTTACAGCATGATCACTAAAAAAAAAAAAAAAAAAAAAAGAATTAAATGCTTATCATAATTCTTTGAGAGGAAAGTGGAAAGTACTGTTCAGGCAGAATATTCTCTGAAGAGATCTTGGAAATCGTTACAGTTCATTTGATAATATATTGCCTAATAATAGTTTCCTCTTCCCTCATGCTCCCTTCAGTTGCAGTGATTCATGATGAATTCATGCTACAAGATGAAGTCATCCAACAATCTCTAAATAACAGTCAAAGATGTTAGTGCTGTTAGTACTGTTTATTGTCTGGCTCAAATGCAAGAGGGACTTAATAACATAAATAATAAATATGTCAATATTTCATAAGTACTGTTCTCTGCAGAAAAAGATATATATAGGTGAAAAATATTGAAACCAGAGGGGAAAAAGGCTGTAAATAATAATACATCATAGATAAAAAAATTTGTATTGTGGAAAAATTACTTTTTATTGCAGCTGCATGTAGTAACATTTGAAAGGTAATATATACAGCTTTAGGCATATAGTCTTTATCTTATATCAGATTTTAGTCAAACAAGACCAGGAAACTCACTGAATGCTGTTACCATTTGAGCAGGTAATGACAGGTTTGATCAGATCTGAGCAAATCAAATACAAATGTCACATAATTGGTGAAAAATTATGACCACTGCTTACATTATGGATAAAGTGCAGCTGTTTAAAATTGGATGGATTCTAAAGCCATACCTGCATATTACCCAAGAGCCTGAATTGTTACTAGCTCCGATTTCACTTGTTCCTGGCGTGTGATTTTTCCTGTGAGCAGGACTTTGGTTAGCTGGAAAATATCTATGCTGTAAACTTGTCCTTGCAGAAGTCCATCTGTAAAATGTTTGGGATCTATAGCTCTAGTTTAGAGTCCCACCCCAAATAAATAACAAATTGCCCTGATGTTGGCAGGTGCTGAACGCTAGGAAGACTGAAATAGTGGCAGGTCCCATATTCCCAGACTTCAGTCATTTGGCTGTGACATTTAGACCACCCTTGCTCATGTTTAGAGAGCCAGGGAAACCTCCACCATGTTTCTCTCCTCCTTCTTCAGTGAGCTGCCAAGGCAGAGAGTCAAGAGGGATGAAAGCAGCCTTGGAGGCCAGGCATCCAGCCACGTTTCATCCTATACAGGCATTTGGGATCCAGCTCTTCACCCACATCAGCTCCACAGGGCTTCTGCTCCAGATCTATGCTCAAATTGCTCCTAACATTTGAAACAGGCAGAGTTTCAGACTGGCACTCTTTTCCTATTGGCTTTTGCTTTATTAATACCAATAACCGTACACTCAGGCATGAGCAGAATATCTGTGTGAGTGACAGAGTAGGATCTAAACACTCCTAGACTCTAAGGATGAGAAGGTTTATAAAAACAGTGCATACAGACAGGAACAACATGAATTCCAAATGCCCTCAAAAATAAAAAAGAACCACAGAGGCAAGTTCAGTTTCCACTTTTTTGCAGTACAGCATGAAATAAAGAGAAACCCCTCCCTTGCTTTCTTTGTTAAGATCAGTCAAAACCGGTGCTTAAAAGACCCTCAGTATTTAATGCAGAAATGAGATACTCATTAAATGTTTGTTCTTTAAAAACCCTCACTCTGTAAAGGGAATTCAATCTGGTTCTCTTTAGATCCCTACGTTAAAAGGCCTTATGGTGGGTTTCTCATAAGCAACCTCTTAACCATTTCAGCTTGCTGAAAGTATAATGTGGAAAAAAAGTGCATTTATTTGAAAAACAAATCTTGAAAGTTTAGCCATTAGCCTCAACACCAATAAAATCTTCTGGTTCAGTCTGGAGTCTCTCAGGGGTAAATGTACAGGTGCTAAGTGCTGAGCAGCTGCAGCAAGTGACGAATTTAGGGAATGGTATGAAGTTTAAAAAACAAGATGACCAAATGAGATACATTTTACAATCAAAGCCCAAGCTTATGTTAAAAATTAGAATGCCTTTATAGATGCTTTTGTTTTTCCCCTGAGCCTTCTAAAATCAGTATGGCAGCTAATGCAGAGCTAACAGTCAAAGTATTGAGTACTTCTGGCAAGTTCTGGCTCAGTGAAAAGCTGAAGCAGAAAACATTTGTGGATTATTATTATTTTTAATGTGTGTTGTAAAATGAAAGGAACGAGATCAACGCTCATATGCTACTCATTTACATAAAAGTCTCTTCATCCTACTCTAGCAGCTCTAAGAAACTACACAGTGAGTGTAAAGAAAATTTGCACTTTTTCCATTGCAGCTCCCTTTTTGGCTCCCTTGAAAGTGAAGTGGAAAGAAGTAAGGCTAAATTCAAAGAGGAAGGTTTGGGTCCATTCTTGGGCTGGCAGTACCTGTTCTAAAGCTAGACAAACAAGTTAAAAGCACAAAGTCATCTCTTATGATATGAGAGACCTTACAGATATTATCAGGGCCTCATCTTGTAAGACTATAGCTAACTGCCAGATATGCAATTTCTATTTTTTTCCAAGTATTTTTTTCCTCTGAACCGTCCCATTTTTTAATCTTTGCTCCTTTACTTGTTGTCTACAATTCTTGTTTTCCCCATGAAATCTGATAGCCAACAAAGACAGAAAACAGAGCTCCTTTTTCTGCTTTGCTCCTGTTTCTGCTTTGGCCTCTGCCAAAGGTATGAAATGGGCTTCACAAGCACTAGGTCACTCTCTCTGCTCTGTGGGAATGCAAATAACATCGGGGTTTTGGGTACATGGCACTGAGTTTTGAAAACGGTGACTTCCATGAGCATGGAAGGTCATTCCGGTAGAGAGGAAACACAAGAACTCCAGTCAAACCACTGTGCTGTGTTCTAAAGAGGTGTAGTGAAAGGGAGCTCCAGCAGACAGAAAGGCTTTCAAATCCCTTGCCTCTGTTGCCTTGTCTCCCAGGGTCCCTGAAGAATACAGACATTAGAAACAAAACCACCCTATCCTTGTTTTGAGAAATGACATTTCGGAACATTTCTTCTAACAGAACCTGCAGGACTCAACTGAGCATCCAGTTCCACAGACAAGGATAGATAACATTTTCTATTCCCTGATTTCCTTAGCAGCCACTGGATCCCTGCACCAGTGTAGCTGCTGATTGAGGGAGGAGAGCCCAGATCACCAATAATGTCTGGATGTTCCAACTATGAGTGCCATTCCAGTAAGGCTATGAAAAGAGTACTTCACGGGAAATTCTTGTTTCAAACAGAAAAGAAATGAGGTTAAATTTAATAGCACATCCTGACTATGCCTGCGCTTGGTAAAGCTTCAACTTCAAAGGGCAAACTCCCTTAGAGGACACAGAAAAGGAAGGTGAACTGGATACAGAGTGATCACAGGAGGCAACATTCCCTAGAAGCATGAAACAAGCACTGTGTGCTCTGGAGTAGGGGTCCTATTACAGGCCATCCAGCCAGGATGGCAACCCCAATGAATGATTCTGTAAGGGACCAAGGGACACCTCCAAAGAAAGTGCCCTTGTCCTTAGGGGAGAATGCAACTTGCTGGATGTTAGCTGGCAATACCAGCCAGTTGATATAAACTGGTCCAGGAGATTCCCAAAAACAGCCGGGGGAAAACTGCCTGAGACAAAACTTTGATTAGTGCGTCCACAGCAAAGCCACCCCCTTGGGAAACCACACTCAAGGGGAGGGAAGCACTCAAGATTCATAAATGCTCGTGATCAAAAGGAATGACAAAAGTCACAGGGCCTGCAAAAACTCACCAAGTTTTATTAGTAAATAACATACTTGGCAAGAAAATGACTATGGTAGTCCCTAACTTACTCTATCTATACCTGGCAGGGGCTTGGCAGAAAGGGGTAGGATGAAAGGGAAGGGAGAAAAGAAGAGATGAGTTAAAGAGAGGGAAGGAGAAAGAGAAGAAAGAGAGAGAAAAACAGATCAGCAGTCGTGGTTCCAGTGTTGATCCAGCCAATGGGGATCTCATCCCTGGTTCCAGCTTCGATCCTGCTGATGGGGATGTCCGTCCGTGTTCCAGCATCAATCCACATGATGGGTTGTCGTTCCTGGTTCCAGTGTCAATCCATATAATGGGGTGTCCAGAGTCCTGGGAACACTGCCCAGGCTTGAGGGAAGTCCTTTGTATAGAGGCATTTTCCTGCCCTGAAAACAGGTTTCTTGCTTTCTACGTAATCTGTTGTTGTGCACAGTCCATTCTTTCAGACATTCCTGGATATAGGTTGGAAGTGTCAGGGCTCTTGGGTGCTCTTGATTCTGCCCTACAGCCCACACTCACATCTTGGCTTCATTGCTGCCTTTTTGCTGTCCTGTGCTGTGCTTATTTCCGGGGACTAGAATAAGGATGTTTGTCCCAGAAAAGGGATGTCCTCCGTCTGCATGGCCCCCTTTTCCAGTCACAGCTTCTTTCTCATGTCCGGTTGTTATAAACAGTGCTGGGTTACTCCCAACAGCTCTTGTGTGGTTTTTACCAAGAGTCCTTGACTGACTCCACAGCCACCTGGCTTTGGGTGTTTGGGACACGTACACTGGCCTCCTGTCTTCAGGCATTCCCTACCTGTGTTGCTCCTATGGGATGCTGAGCAGGCTCAGGGCCAGCCAGCATGTCTAGGGCCCGGCCTGGGGCCTGGGCTGGCCTGGGGCACTAATCCTCAGGCCGCCCCCCCATGCAGGCACACCGGCACAGCCTGCTCAGAGCCCAGAGCGCCCGCCTGAAGCAGGAAGGACGCTGCCTGCGCACAGCCTGTGGCCCGCTGAGGCCATGGGCTTCCGTCTGGCTGAGTGAGGCCTGTGCTTCCTGATGGGCAGGCACAGGGAGCCCCTCTTCTGCAGGACTACTCAGGCTTTGGTCACTGTCCTCTTTCACTTGGCACTGGTCTTGGTCTCTCTCATCTTCCTGTTGGGACAGTCCTATGCCACTGTCATCTTCCCCTTGAGATGAGTCTTGGGCTCTGGAAACTTGCCCTTGGGACAGCTGTTGGTTGAGTGAGTCTTTCCACTCTTTCACAGCCAAGGCTCCCACCTCAGTCTCTGGTGTTGACAGGACTGACCACGCTGCTGCCCCCATCTGCTGCCCGCTGAGGCCATGGGCTTCTGGCCAGCTGGGCAAAGAGCTGGCTGGGCTGCAGGGGCTGTGCAGGGCAGCTGCCTGGCTCTCTGCCCCTGCAGCTCTCACCTGCTCGCCAAAGGCAGGAGAAGCTGCCATGGCCTCATCTTTTGCCTCAGGAGCTCTGGCCAAGACAGCACCTGTGGGCTCTGAGCCCATGGCACTGGCTGTGGCAGGAGACATGCTAGGCAGGTCAGCGACTGCCTCTGCTGTTGCCTCGGGGCCCAAAGTGCTGAAACAGCTGGGCACCTTCTGGGCAGCAGTGTCAGGGTCCCACTTGTTCACCAGGATCAAGGGGTTGTCCCAGAGGTTGGAGCTGATATCCTTATCCCCTTGGGACTGCTCTTTGTCATTGCTTTCATTCCCTTGACAGAGCTCTTGGGGTCTGTTATCTTGCCCCTGTTTGTTCTCCTGGGCCAAGGCCTCACACTGGTTTTGGAAGTTTCCTTCCAGCCAGTCCAGCACCCTCTTCTGACAAGGGATTTTCTCCAGCTTCTGGAGAGTTGGCCTGGCTTCTCTGAGCAGGGGCTGTCTGTGCTCTGCGTATGCCAGCTGCTTCGTGTTCAGCTCCTTCAGGTGCTCCCGCTGGGACATGGTGCTCTGATTCTCACCAGTCTTTGCACGCACTGGCAGAGAAGTGCCAGTGAGATTCTGTCTCCTTTGGACACAGAATGCTGCTGGGTTCTGCTCTGACACTTGCCTCTGGCACCATGTCCCTGGAAGCCTGCCTAGGGGAGCTGACACAGAGATGCTGTGTGCCTGTTTCTGCTGTACTGTCGGCCTCTGGATCTCAGCGGAGTCCATGCGGGAGACATGTACAGGAATACGGCTCCTGTACTTGACGTACGTCTCCTGCAATACGGTGCGGCCTACCGGGGTCCTGGTCTTCACCACTTCAGAAGGTTCTGTCTTGCAGAGCAATGCCGGTGCTGGGCACTGCTTGCCTGGGGAAGCTGACACAGGCATATCGTGTGCCTGGTCCGGTTGTGCTGTTGGCTGCTGGCTGGGCCTCTGAATCCCAGCATAGACCATGCGGGACACTCGTACAGGAATAAGGCTCCTGTACTTCACATAGGTCACCTGGGATGCAGTGTCGCCTGCCAGGGTCATCGTGTCCAGCTCCTGAGATGGCTCTGTCTCGTGAAGCAGCAGCAGCACTGGGTCCTGCTGTTCCAAGGAGGCTGACACAAGCATGCTGTGTGCCTGGTCCTGCTGGGCAGTTGGCTGCTGGCCGGGCCTGGAGGCCAGGCGGGAGACATGCACAGGAATACGGCTCCTGAACACTGTGTATGTTTCATGGGATGAGGTGTGGCTAAGGGCAGACCTCAAGCTCTGAGAGCTTGTGGCTGTGCCCTGCTCAAGGCGGTTGCCCCAAGAGCTGGGGTTTGCCTTCTCCTCCATTGCCATCTCTGCTGTCCTCTGCAGCAGAGCTCTCCAGGGAGCTGCTTCCTTGCGAGGGAGCAGAGTCGCTCTGTTGGGAGGAGATCCCTGTGGGTCAGGGCAGTGACACCCTGCAGTGTCACAATGGCCTCTGTGCTGATGCGGTCCTGCATCACCAATGGTCCTTGGAATGTGCCTCTTTCACAAAGGGCAGCACACAACACTTTTGAAACAGTAGAACCACCTGGAACTGGCTGGATCCAGTTGTGCCCACAGGGCACAGCCCCTGGACTTCTAGACTTGTAGGCCCTGCCATACCCAGGCTCCTGTGAAGCTCTCAACATAGTCCCACACAAAATCCTGATCTCCAGATTGGAGAGCCCCGGCTTTGAAGGCCAGGCTGTTTGGTGCATGAGGCGTTGTCCAGATGGATGCAGCCAGAGGGCTGTGGTCAGTGGCTCCATGTCCAGGTGGAGTTGAAAGATGAGGGGTGCCCCTCTGGACTCTGCTATGGGATCAGGGCTCTTCTGTGTCTTTCTCAATGACCCAGAGAGTGGGATCAAGCTCACCCTCAGCACCTTTACAGCTGACAAGAAACTGAGTTGGACAGGTGACACAGGCAAAGGAGGGGACCATCCAGAAAGACCTGGACAAGCTTGAGAAGCGGGACTGCAAGAACCCAGTGAGGTTCAACAAGTTCAAAGGCCTGCCCCTGGGAGAGGGCAATTCAAGAATCACTGAAGTTGGAAAAGATCCCAGATCTTCTGGTCCAGCTGTCAATCCAGCACGACCACGATCACCCCTAACACTTATCCCCACATATCACCCGAACACATATCCCACATCCAGAGTCCTCTGAATCTTTTTCTCTTTCCTTTTTCGTGACCAACTTTTGCCTTGCCAGAGTGGCATAAAGGATTGTTAGTGTTAGTCACTTTCTTATCCTGTAAATAAGAAATCATCAGATTCAGTTAAGTGTATCTATGTTGGTGCAGTATTAACCACAAAGTTATGTGGAAATAATCTGGCTTCCTGACCTGAAACTTGCAGATATAAACCTTACATTATCACAATTTAAAGTCCAGCTAGTGAGTCAGTCCATCCATTCATCCATGCAGAAGCCCTCCATGTGGAGCTCAATGGGTGCCTGCATGGGAACTCAGAGCCCCTCTCCCCCTCTGCACTGACCTATAGGTTTGCCTGTAGAGGGGCTGCTTTGCTCAGCTCATGCTGCTGGAAATGAGCAAAGGCTCCTTAGCAGTCTTCTGAGCTACTGAGCTTTTTTAACTGAAGCCATGATGCAGGGCCATCGCTTTGTGCAGAACAGCACAGCACGTGTGGGAGGCAGAGGAGCCCTGCCACAGCACCAGGTGGGGAAGAGGAGAATCCTGTACATGGACCTACTGAGAGAATAGAAAATAGCTCAAGAACAAGCCACGATGTTTTGTAAGAATATCAAGCTGGGAGTGAGTCTTTCCTAGATGTCTCTTGAGGCAGAGTAACTTGTTTGTCTATTTGTTGAATAACAACCCCACAGTAGCACAAATGGGAAACCTTATACCTTTTCCCCCTATTTAAACACCTGCCTCTGTTACCTACGTGTCAGGCTCACCCTGAAATTTCCTCAAAGCTGTGTGTGGCCCCTAGCAACACCACAACGTGGTGCAGTTGACAGAAGTGTTCCTTCCAGAGAAGCAGGAACCAGGCCAGTCTTGAAGCAAAAAACTTGTATTAAAAACATCAGTGTTCCTTTAAAAGTGATCAACCTAAATGTACATGTTGGACCAGCCATTACCAATGTTTTGCTTTTATTTTTCTTACAAGAAAAATTAAGCAGTTCATGTAATGAATTAGTGATTTTCTCCTCCATCATTAAGTAATTTCTAGAAAGAAAAAGAAAATACTCCAAGGCCAACTGTATATTTATCATGTTCAGTGCAAAATAAATCCCATACCAGGTCTTCCATCCTAGGCTTCCCAAACTCTTGTACATGCTTTAGAAACACTATTAATCATGCAGAACCTGTCAGCAGCATTAGCAGAGCACATAATGTATTTGGAACATTTGCAGCATAACAGCTTTGAATGTAAAGGTCACCATCTCCACATTAACTCCATCAAAATAATTGGGTAATTTTCCTTTAAAAACACACAATACAGTTTCTCCCAGAGATCCCATGTGGCAGCTGAATCTGACATCTGTGAAAGAAAGCATGGAACTGCACGTATAGTATCACGAAGCTGCATGGAGGATCAAAAGAATGTATTTGCTTATGTTAGCTCCCAAACAGGGGAATGTCAAACCCAGGAATTACACCAATGCATCCAAGTCAAGCCCATGCAAGTGAAGCATTTTTTGCAGGAATGATATAGCCCTTCTCCATCAGCAAGTGGGATCCAGCTGGTGTGCAGAGCGCCTGAGGAGTTACTATAGCTGAACAAAACCCCCTTCCCTCCGTCTGCTGGGAGCGACTGTGGATCTCCTCCACTGGGCACGGGAGCTGACCTCCTCTGAAGGCACGCCAGCACCACTAATCAACTGGCAGGGAAGCTGTCAGCATGTCCTCCTTGCCTCTCCTGCAGTCCCTTCAGCTCTGCCTGTCCCATGACCTAGGGTTGCACCTCAGCCTTGTGTATCTCTCTCCAAAATCTTTCCTCCGACTAAGCTGATGGTCAGCCGCAGATACACAGCCCTCTCATAACTAGAACTGTAAGGGATGGATGACAAAAAGAAGGGATCCTCTGTCTCATCCCCCTTTGCTGGCACAAATCTCTGCCCTGGTCCTTCTGGCCACACTGTTGCTGATAGTGGCCTCCTTGGCCACCTGGGCACATGCTGGCACATGTTCAATCACTGTCAACCAGCACTCCCGCATCCTTTTCCACTAGGCAGCTTTCCTGCCACTCTGCCCCCAGCCTGTAGCACTGCACAGGGTTATTGTAGCAGATTTGTAGAGAGAAGGGTGCAAAGATCACCAGACAAGGTGAGTGATATCACAAATGAAGAAACACACAAGCACTTTTACCTAACAGCTATGGCCATTGCTGCAAACACCCAGATTTCTGCAAATAAGATAAACAGGGAACCAAAGGCCTCTCAGTACTGCAGAATTCTACTTGTCTGAAGATATTAGCACTTTTTGAAGTTATCCATATAAGACACGTTATTTTGTGTAATCAATCATCAATATGATAAATAAATTCCAGCCAGTAGGCCAGTTTTGAACTTTCTCAGATTTGTTACCCTGGAGATTGGAAGATGACTCTTACTTGGGGCCTCCTGTAGCAAATGATTTTCATGTGCTGGTTGCTTCAAGCAGTGGCATGAACCCTGATATCTCCTTCACAATCAGATCAGCCATCTTCCTCTAGCTTTAAAATAACTCCTTGCACATTGACTTTTGAGAGGCTACGCCAACATGCAACACGCACCCTTCGGAGCTAAGTTAGCATATGTGTTACCATGGATTGGAGCCATGGAGAAATATATCTTCCACTGTTTGTGCTCTGAACTGAGAGTTTTACAGCGCTGGGAATATAAACCTGTCTGAATGAGCTGATGTTAGAGAGAAGAGTCAAAACATCCAGCCCCATCAGGATGACCAGCACTACTGATAGAATCTTCATGGAATTATAAGTTATAAAATCCCTTAAATCTGTCCAAATGGTGGACTGGAAAATTCATCAAGTCTGTTGTACCCAAGGAAAAATCCAGAAATAGATTCTTTCATCAGCATTGAATTCTCTTCCAAAGGCAAAGTGGCGGTTTTGAATTTCCTGGTGTCCTCATCCCTAGATAAGGTCACCATGTCCTCTTTGGCGCCGCAATTTTCCCTTCCTAGCAACAGGCTAGGCCAAGTTGCTCTCATGCTGGCCTTACATAGCGTGGTGGGAGAAAAAATGCTTTAGTTCACAGGCATTTAATTCATTGTTGTCACTTTTAAGGAGTGCTAATAGCTTAGATTTTGCAGAGGAAATATCTGCCTAGTATAACTGGCCTTTGGCCACCAATTTGTTCTCAAACAGTGCTGGCTTGCATTGACCGTTAGCCAAATCCAAATCCCAGTCAGAGGGAGGGATGAGGCTCTGCATTTTACTGTGCAAACCTTGTATTGTCCATGGACCACTCTTAAGCCATAAAACTAAACCTTGCAAAAGGACCTGGATGGGGCAACAAGAGCATGCTCCAATGTGTTGGGAAGGAGATAGGGGGAGTGACCTATTCAGGAGATTTCCTTCATAATGGCAGATGGCAGCTGCTGCTCACCCTACCAAAGTCACGGTGAAGGGCTGCCATTTGGCCTCCCTGGCAAGCTTTATTGAGCACTAACACAAAACCAAGACACCAAGCACAAAATCCTGGGCCCACAAGAGGAAATAGCAACCATTCCCTCCCAACATCCAACCTCAGAGGCAGAGTTTTGGCTTCAGGCTCTCCCATTAGCTCAGCAAATTACCTCAAACCAGGAGGTCCCACCATCTTTCCCAGGTTTCCAACCTGCACAGAAGCAGCACATTTCCACCCCTGTGTGAGCTGCTCAGAGGTGAAGGGCTCAAAATCCTGACTGAGCACCCATGACTGCTGCTTCTCTTGCCCAAAGCAGAAAGGAGAAGGCTGAAGCTGGGACTGCACAACAGGCTAGCACTTCTGATAAATATGATAAAAGCTGCCCCAGCAATCAGTAAACAGTGGTATAATTAGCAAATGTTTTTCTATTTACTTCCTTTAATATGCAATAGGGGGAAATGAAATAAAATGTCAAGGACTTCATCAAACAGATGGTTCTGCACTTATTATTTTCTCCGCTGTATTGTTTGCGTCAACTAAAGAAGAAACTCCTTTACAAAGTGTGACTCATGGATTCCTGGGAAGCTGCATTCTCAGCAGGGGGAGGACAGCAGGGAAGGACAGGAAAGGGGAGGGAAGAGGACTCAGCTCATGAGCTTTTATTGGGAGCATTATTATGTCTCATTAATTAATCTGAGCGCCGCTTCAGTGACGTCTCGGTCTCATTTCACAGGAAAAAATTACTCTGGATTGCCAAGTTAAATAGACAATTACAGGAAGACCAAATTATGCCTACATTGCATTCCCTCAGGGCACCAGGCCAAGTTCATGTCAAATCCATAATAACTAGACTACCCTCACTAAAAACAGCTCCTGTGGACATACGTCATGAACCATTTGTAATCTACACAGAGGATGTATTGATCTTCCTTGGGCTTCCTTTCTCATAAACTCATAATAGCAAAGACAGGAATTTTTAAGTGTCTAACTCTCTGCAGCACATATGCAGAGCATAAGCTGCGTTAACTCCAATAAAGCCTAATTAAAGTATAACCATTAGCTGTTTAATTTCCTTTTCCTATCCCAAGGGGCAGCTGCTTAGAGAGCAGGAGGAGAAGCTTAATACATTTCAGAGGAGGAATGCAAAGAAAAAACCCTTGTATTTTCCCTGAAGACAGACATAAAGGTAAAACCCAAGAAAGGTCTCTCTTTACTTGGTGAGAAACCCCACCAACTTTCCAGATCTGCTTGGACTACAGAAGAGCTAGGAGATACCTATGAAAAGAAGGGATGTGAACGAATGTGTCCAAGAAAATGCAATGGCCTTAAAAAACAGTTGGCATGAGAGCTACTTACACCTTCAAATCTCTGTATCGGAACTCCTTCTCCCACCCACAACCCCCAGAGTCTATTCTTTCTCTCTTCCCCTCACGTGCAGGTCTGCCCTTTTCCCCTTGTCCCCACCTGACGACGCCCAGCTGGAGGGGGCCACATTGTTCCCAGTCCTTGTACATTCCCCAATCAGTCCCCTCAGCTCTGGTGTTTTGGAGCCCCCTTTCAAGCACAAGTTACCTTACTCAGGCTGGTGAGTGCCAGCGCCTCAAGAAAAACCGGTGCTGATTGAACCAGAGCACCAAGAGCCTGGCACAATCATGACAGTGCAAATCTTCCTCCTTCCTTGCAGCCCCAATTTTTCTAAGCACTTCTCTCAGGCCAATCACAATCTTTTTTTTGTTGCTGTTATTGTTGTTCCCCAGCTTAGTGGTCACATATGAGGAAATTATCTGGATGACAGTGCACCCCTCTCATCAACCCTGGGCCCCTCCCCACTGGAGGAGGTCTGGGTCACTCTCCCTCCTCTTGCATGCTCCTCATCAGAGGACATGCAACCTCTCATTCTCTTTCCCTAAAAGGTGGAGGTGAGCGGAGCTCCATGTGGCTCTGTCTCCACCCAGACCTGGCAGGTCACCACCACCAGCAGCGGCAGGTAAAGTCATCTGCAACACAAATCCTTGCCGTTTCCAACTCAGAAATAACACTTTCCTCCTCCCTCAGCTGCAGCTACTTATCACTGAGCACACCAGCGACTATACCCTTCCGCTCTACACTCTGATATTCACATACATATTTCTTTCTCCACGCTCCTGTCACCTCCCTTCCCCCACCAAATAATTTGGTTTTTGTTCTAGGTTTTTTGGGGTTTTTTTGATAAAACTGTGAGATGAACTTAACTGCATGGACAGCCCCCAAGAAACAGCCGAGTATGAACGTGCCTGCCAGCCTGGTGTAAATCTTAGTATGGTGTTGCACATCCCTTCCATTGTTCTTGGCAAGCGAGGATGACGCCATTGCCACACAGTTCATGCTGGTCACAACTGCTGATACGAAAAAGAACAATCAGCCTCTTCAAAATGCCTTCCAAACTATTGTGGGGATCCTGGAAGAGGCTTTGTTTTCTCTTTCTTGCCTTAATGTCGTACAAAAGAGCAATGAGTGTTATTAAATCTCTGTTCCTTCCTCAGGCAGTAATACTCTTTCCCTTTTTCTTTCTACTGTCCCAGTGTAGGGTTTTTCATGATCCAAGCCAACCTATTCAAGTGACAAAGCAGATTGCTTTGTAGCATGAATGCTTTGCAGTTTGCCTCCAGCCAAAATTGTGACCTTTTTAACAATGAGGTGAAATGGCAACATTTTTGATTATCATGATGCTTCTGTTTTGAAGCAAGGAAAATTGTTTTTCATTCTTTAACAACCAAGGCGCTTTTTACCTTACCAGAAGTTGCTTGCTCTTGAGTAGCAATTTTGCAAAATGGTCCAAAGCCAGTGACAAGCTATTTCATGCTTTTCTCTGACATTTATTAAATGTTTTGTCAATTTCTCACAATCCTGTTAATATTTCCTTTTAAAAACTACCACTGTATTTTTTAGTAACACGGCTGAGATGCACAAGAAGGCCCTCAGCACCCCATGCCATATTTTCAGGTGTATGAAGCCTACTTTCTTATTACTTTTGAAATTCGAAAATCCATTAAAAAGTGAAAATCCCAATGAAAAATGAAAACTCCAAACACAGTCTTTGCGATGGAGGCTGCTCTGCAAAGGGCTGCACACTGATAAAGGCTTTCCTGTTCTGAAATAGCAATAGGAAGAGGTGGAAGCATCGGCTTCTTGTTTGGTTCTCAGCTCCAGCTCCAAAGCAAAGGCAGCCTGAATCACGTTGCACTCTCCTTTGCTAACTTTTGTAAATTTAACCTTAATTTTTTACTTTTTACTTTTTTTAATAGAGTTCACCCACTCATTTTGCAGTCAGTTCCCTGGAAAATAACTGAGGGGTCATCAATGAAAGGAGGTTTTCCAACAGTAAGAGGAATTTTGAGGCAAGATGAGAAACTGCATGTAGGATGGATTTCTGCCTCTTGATTGCTAATGCAAATATTAATTTACAATCTTCCTTTGAAAAGATTTAATCTGATATCGAGATCCACAGAAAAACAGTGTCGCAGCATACAAATGCTCAAAAAGGCTAACTTTCAATTTGTAAAGTCAGACTCTTCTTTTTTATACCAAAAAAATAAAATAAATCTTTGTTCTGTGTTTCAGGAGCAGCTTAGGCTACCCACCAAAGGACCTCTGTTCATATCGCAATAACTTTACAGGGAATGAAAAACCTAGAGTAGTCAGGGCAGCAAAAAGTTCCTTACAGCCTAGGGATTTCCTTCTCTTGGCTTCTCCTCCAGAGAGATTTGGAAGCGAGGAAGAAGGGTTTGTGGGTTTAGGAAGGTGCATGTTACCTGTTTTACCCATAAGGCATTTACACTATCTACTAATGAAGGGGTAGACAAATGCACCAAGTCCTGACTTTAGGAAGGTAAGCCCACCTTGCACAACCTCATGTGAAAGAATAGAGTTCTTTTTCTGCAGGTGTGGGCATCTGTCATATCTTCTATTCTAGGCAAATCACCATGGGTTCCTCCATTATTTACAGTGTCCTGCCCAGTGGAGAAGGTGTTTGTGAGGAGGGCGTTGCCAAGCTTCACAAGTCAACAGTGCAGTCTGCTGGTGCATGCTTTCTCCAAAGGGCCTTCCCTCTCTTTATGGTCCCTCTGCCAGTGAGTGGCTCAGGAGAAGGTGTTTACAGGCAGAGGTGCTGCAGCACTTCACCTCCTCTGGCAGAGCTAGGCAGTTGTAAAAATCATCACGTAACATCTCACTTCTCCAAGGCCGGAGATGTCACACAGCATGATGAAGATGCTGTCTGGTGCGTACTCCTCCAGCAGGCCAGGAAGAACATCTGTCACCAATATTTCTGCCTCAGCTCCATCTGCACCTGGTTGCTCTTTCTGCAAGTTCCTGTGTTATTTTTCTTCCATTTACTCAGACACCCCGCAGTGAGTTTGTTATCTTACACGGATTGCCACGGTCAAAGTGTTTGTCCAACAGATACAAGAAAAAGCAGAGAAATTAACACCAAGTAACAACACTTTTTCCAGATCAGAAAACATATGCTTTTGTGGCTCCTGAGGTATTCTAAGTATTGTGTGTCTTGATGTTTTCTCTTTTACAAGGGTACAGCAGGAAAGGCTCAACTTCTGGCCTATTAGAAAGAGCCATGGCAGCATGTTTCAGGGTGGTAGGATAGCATGAATACACATTTGTTCCAATTGCTGTCACATAAATCTTAGTACTGAGGACAGGAAGGAGTCACACTGCAAATAAATTGAAAACAGGGAATCTGTAAGAGGACATCAGAGTCAGGATGAGACACCAGACTGGGCTTGTGATGCCTACCACACAAAGGACTCATCTTTCTCTTTCACGTCCTCCTACTTCAGTATAACATAAGGTTTGAATGACCACAGTTTTCCTTGGAAAAGAGGAATTGCTAAGATGTTAGAGGAAGAAAATATTGTCTTTTGTTTACTCGGCCCCTGGTTGTTTAACTCACAAGAGAAACCTGCACATAGAGCAGTTAATGCTTTATCATTCACGTCCCCCATCATGCCCTGAGGGCACGTATTGTGTGTGTCATAATTAGTTTGTTTGTATAATAATAAAAGGAAAACAAACAGCCCCATATCTCCCTGTCACACCAACAATAAGCTGACACATACTTAATCAAAATAGAGGATGCTGAATTAATTCAAAGAGGTTGACTTTCACGAGGGACAATTGGAAAATTCTCCCAGAGCAGTTAGTCACTCAGGCAGAGTTCAGCCAAACACGTGATGAAATCTGTCATATTCATTCCAGAATTAATAATTTCCCAGAAATTATTCACTTGTTTTAATGCATTTCCAGACTTTGCCATGAAGCAGGGCATGAATGAAAGAGTGATGCATCTAAATACTAAGAAGCTCAGTGAGAAGAAAAAATCTGCAGGGAAGTTTGCTCACACTTCTGACACTAAGCCAAGAGCACCTTCCTGAGCCCTGGCAAAGCCTTCATCAGTGGAAAAGTTTAGGGGAAAAAAAAAGTCACCCAGTTAACGAGAAAAAAAATGACGAATAGTATCATTTATCAAAGAATCTCATTTTCACAGCTGGCCCTTTGTAAAAGCATTACAGGCAGAGGCTTCTGGAGCAGGAAAACAAAGTAATTGCTGGCCCTATGGCTGCTCTGCACATGCTCAGGATAGGACTGGCTGTTCTGTTCAGCTTTAGGTATTCCAGAAATCCTACATCATCCACTGAAGCAATACAGGACATTTGGGTGGACTCTAAGCAGCACTGTGAGGCATAGAAACAGGATGAACAGATCCAGACACCTTGTCAAAGGATGACCCAGCTCAACAAAAGCCTGCTCTATTTACCTGCATGACACAAAAGCAGAGGAAAGATCTTCCATTTACAGAGCAGAAAGGAAGAAACATGTTTTTCTGGATACCTAAGTTCATCTACAATGGCTTCTTCTTTGCACTTGAACAACTACGTGCCTTTCTCTAAGGCTGTGCAGGAACCTTACACACGGACATCTAAGGTCAGCATTAAATATGGCAAAGAGCAAACATCCCCTCATTTTGCGTTCTATACTGTGTCCCCTTTTCAGGCTTATACCCATTATTTGCTTGCCCAGGAAACAGTAAACTGTAACACAGCATCAGATCAACACAGGTTCCTAAAGAAACACATTAAAGAAGGATAAATACTTAGAAGTCTGATGGAAGTACCTTTGATTTATCACATATATAGTGCACAGGTTTTCTTTTGCAGGTAACAGTGTAAAAAACAAAAAGAGGGAAAAGGGTGGTGGTTTTATATCTTAGCAAGAGTCACTCACATGTCTCCTGAATTAGGTGAGTAATAAAAATGTTATGAAATGCATTTGGAACAAGTCACACTGCACATGCCTGACAGTCTTTTTTGAAGCTTAATGCTTGCACTCCTCAGTTCTGCTTCCTTTCAGCCAGTCTGGCTTTTTCCTGCTGATTTGCTCATCGGAGTTCTGCTCGCGTTTACAGCACCGCAACGGAAAACATGCATGGACTGAGTCAGAAATGATCCATAGGATATTCTTAAGCACAGACTGGCCAAGCCTTTAGGAAAAAAACTTCATTGTCAGATGATTAGTGATATTATTTTCATTCCTCTGAGCAATTAATTACTCATGTTATATTTGCAGAGGTAGGAAAGAAAAAACGCAAGTCCTGACTTAAATCTGTCTCTCTTGGAGTAGGTAAAGGTACAAATAAGTGGAAGAATAATTCAATGTCATGGACACTGTTGCTTTTATTTGAGAGGCCAGCACATTTTTGAGGGATTAAATGTGATGGAAAAACAGTCTTTCCCAGCTCTGCTTGAAAAGTTCTGGCAACTACAGTGTTAATTCACATTATTTGACTTCTACACCCTACCAGGGAGCTTCCTGGGGGAGCCAGAAGGAGGCTTGTGACAGCATTTGGATTGACTGTCAGTCCAGCTTCAAGAGAATTAATTAATCAACAAAGGACATGTTAACTTTTGGTCAGTAGTTTGACGATTTAGCCCAGAGGAGGCTAAAATTTCCTGTGCACTCAAATCATCTCATTTTGTGGCCATCTGCTGACAAAATCAGGTAAGCCACCATGTGTCTGGTCACCATTCAGAAAAAGTCAGGGTGTCCTCCTGGGGGTTATGACTCTTCATAGTAGAAGTGCAGGTATTTCCAAAAATAACCCTTATTCAAATGATAACGTGAAACCGAGTATTTATAAAAACCCTAAAATTGTTAGGCTAACTAAAATGAAAACCTTAACCTAAATCTGTTTATGAAATAGTTTCTAAAATAGGAGTAAAAGCAAATCCAAGGGAGTTTTACTATGTGACAACTCCCCCCATCTGCACCACAAGTGTTGTGACAGCCACATTGTGACTTCATGGTCATTTGTCAAGTGAGGGCCACAGTTCAACTTTCATATTTGACAGAGGAATGAGAGCAGCAGCCACTGCTTCCCAGCAGCCCCAGCTGTTTTGTTTGCAACTTCCCCCACGTGCTGCGCCCTCACTGCCTGGCTTCCCTGGGTGCCTGCAGTGACACTTGGGTTTGGCCGTGGGCTGACATTTGGTGACGGCACTGGGGTGTCCTCCCCACTGGTGTGACCCGTGTCCCCTGACTGCCTCGCTTGCAGCAGGGTCATGAGGCTAGTCCTGGGCACCCGAACAGCTTGGCTCACTCAAGTGCCTGATGGTGGTCCAGGTGTCACCCTTTTGCCATCTTTCTTGAGATGACCATGAATGACCTGGTCTCTGCATAAGACAGAGTCCTCTCTCCCTCTAGAAGCTCCTCTGTAATCCTCTGTGCTGCATTTTGGGATCTCCTGGTGCTGTGAGCCAGCTGCTGATGCACGTCAGAGTATTCATAGGCAGAGATGGTACAGAGGTGCCCACTTCATCTGCACAGGCACCTCTCTGACCGTATCTCTCACCAGCCTGTACCCAGAGCAGCACCAAATCCAGGCATGGTGCTGTGAAATGCCCCAAGAGATGCCAGAAGAGGATGCCCAAGCCACTTGCAGACACCAGCAACAAGCAGCACACGGCCCAAGCATCACCAGCGAAAACTCCCTTTGGTTTCATGTGCCTGAACAGGCCAGCCTGCTTTGGCATCCTGTCCAATGTTCCCAGGTCCTGAGCCTATCTCCCAGGTCTTTGCTACCAAGTCAGTGCAAAGCATTGCCCCAGCCCTGTGCCAAAATCAGTTATCAGAGTGCTCTTGCAGCAGTGGATGTCATCATTTACACAGCAGCTAGTGAAGTTCATCCTCTCAGTGCAAATATTTATATGAGGAACCTACGGTAAATGTCTCCATTCTTGACACTTCCCTGTATTTACATACTTAAATAAAACTCCTCAATGACTCCCCAAAATGAGCCATACCAAACACACGGTTGGACTCACAGTTAATGTCACTTGTAATCCTTCTCCTCTGAAGCAAATCCTCAACGTCCATTAAAACCACTTAAACCATCCATTAAGACCAGCCTTCAAAGCCTGCCCTCAAACACCCTGTCCCCCCTAACTAATCATTCCTCCCGTGGTCCTCCCTCCTCCTGACCAGCAGGAATCACTTGTATGACACGCTTCAAACCCTGGCATATATTTACAGCAGTTTCCTACTAATCCCATTACTCTTCTGCACACCCCAACGCCACCACCTGGGCTGCACTTCAGGCAGATGATCTTTCCCTTCTTCCACACTCGTTTCTGATTATAGTCATTTCAGAAAGTCCTTGGAGAAGAAAGAAGATGGGGGAAGAATATTGAAGCAGGGTCACGTAGTAGGATATAAAGCGGGACAAGCAAGGTGCAAGGCTACAGAAAGCAGTGCCTCTTTAAAACATAGCTGCACACTAGCCTGTGGTGAAATTCCAAGTGGCTGGTAACAAAGTTGTAGGTCTTTACCACCACCAATATTTCCCATAGCAAAAAACGTCCAAAAAATTATATAGAGACAGAGAGCTTAAGGAGATGAGAAGACAGTGACATGAGAAGAAAAACCCTTGGGATCATGGGCAAAAAGTCTTACAGACATGTTCTCTGGGTGAGGCTCTGCTGGCCAGCCTGTGATCACACACTCATCCACCTGCACAGAAGATACCTCTACGACTGCAAAAAGCTCACAGCTCTGAGAAATAAGGACACAGAAGCAAAGTCATAGTAAAATGTTGGAAGAAACCAGAGAACAGTAAGGTGTCACCAGATCCAATGCAACACCAGACTGCTGGCTCTTGATCCAAAGAAGTACTTCCCATAGTCCTTCCCGAGGAGTACTGCTGGCAGCCCATAGAAAGGGTTGGTGGAGAAGACATGATATCTGAGAGCTTTTATCTCTTTTCTCTCTATCTCCATCTCTCTTTTATTTTTATTCTCAGCAAAGCATATTGAAAGGTTACAGCTTTCTTCCCTGGGTAGAAAAGGAGCATGTTCTGAAATCTCAAAGTTTTACAGGACAAGAAAAGCCCTCTCTGCCCAGCTTAAAGGAAAAACCACATCACCTACAGGACCTGCACAGGCCCACTCGGGAAATATGACCCCATCTAGAGATTATTGGTGCTTCTATAAAAGAATTGTTCAGCCCCTGAAGAATTTGCGTACCTTTCTTGGCTTTACAACTTTGGCAGTTTCTTCCATATTCCAAGCAATAAGAGATGTCTGCTGCATTTCTTTTCTTGCATGGCTACTTTAATACAACTGAAATATTTTCCTGCGATCATTCTTTGTCATAGATATGTGTCAGACTTCAAAGAAATAGTCAGACTACTATATTTGCAATTTTTCCTCCCATATCCCCTGTCCTGGTTCAGCAATTGGTATTTTCCAGTCTCAATCTTTTTTCCTATTCTTTATAGAAAGTTTCTATAATATTATTTTAATTCCTCATATGTAAAAATGGAAAACCCACAATAAAAACCTTCATCTTTCCCTTCCCAAGAGAAATAGCCTAAAATAGGAATATATTTTTTTTATATCGTGTCCTGTATTAAAGATACTTCGGACTGAGAAATTTGGTTGGTGGTGTTTGATTCCTGCAGCTGTTTTCTTAGCTGCAAAGGAAAGAAGAGAGTTTCTACATGCAGCACTGAGAAGACTGAGACCCTGAGCGTAGAGTCTGAATAAAATCACATGAAATGTCTCTGCTGCAAGACGCAACCCATACCAACACCACAGATCACAGTGGCACCCAGGACCTGACCCATCCTCACTGACATTAAATCAAAGCCAGCAGTGCCCTCATGGATCCTGCCAGGAGACCTTCCCACCATCACCCCACTGCCTGGGGTCTGATCAAAGCACTCACAGAGCACTGGGTATGGTATCCCAGCGCCCTCACCCTATGGAGCCAGGTAAAGCTGGCCAGAGGGAAAAAGCACCTTCTCTGCAGCCTCTGCCCAGCGATGGGCTGTCCACACCCTTCACCTGGGCAAGGCAGCAATTGCAAGGAACAATTTCCCTTCCCATGCAAAACCCCAGGGACTGGGGCCATTTTGTGTCCAACAGGATAGAGAATCCCTGTAGATGCAAAGCAGGCACCGAGAGCTCCCACCTCCACATCTCACAAAAGGTAGGAGAGGGGAGTCTTCCTCATGGCCTTGCTCACAAGCAAGTCTGACTTGCTATGGGTGGCCAAATGTTGGGGGATGAAAAATCCCAAAGCTGGCATCACCCTCTTCTTCACAGTCTAGGGAGGTAAGATGGTGGCTGCCCACCTCACAGGTACATGATGAGCTTGGCTCAGCTCTCCAGGAGGGATACTTCTGTGTCCTTGTCCCACTTAGGTCCTACTACAAAACATAGATTTGCCCTTTCTCTGTCCTTTTCAGTCGATCATGGTTGTCACTTGGGTCTCATGGAAGACCAACTTGCCAGGGCATGTAGGGTCAGCTGGTGGCTCACAAGATGCAAAATGAAAGAGCTTCAAACACATTTGCAGCTTGCAGCTAATTCCTCTTGCCCCATCCCAACTGGTAGAACTGACAAGCACTTTAGAGGATAGTGTGGAGTATTTTCTCAGCACATTACAAAAAGATGCTGAGAGAGAGTACATTCAAGAATAGAAAAGCTGCTTCATGACTCCCAGACACTCACACATACTAGGACTTTTTCTGCCCCAGTTTATGAACCTGTAGCTCAAAGACAAGTAGCTACAACTAATGCAAAGATACCCAGTGTCCCTGCTTGCCACAGTTCATGTGTGCACAATAAATACACAGCCCCCATACCAAATGCAAAACATATAATCAGCTTCTCTGCCCTACCAATACGAAATTATTCAACACCACAACCCAAATAAATGACATACAACTTAAGCTCTGTAATGCCCCACAAAAAGCCAACCTCCAGCTCTGTAGGTCTGCAGCTGTAACCTACTTTACTTGGCAGAGGAGGTCTTCTGGTGTGCCACCTATGCAAAGGACCACCATTATCTCCAGTGCTTTTCTGGCAACTGAGCATGCCTAATCTGCTTCATTAGTACTTGTCAGGGGAAATGACATTTCTCATTAAAATATTCAGCAGAGCTACCCTTACCAGAAGTTTTTGGCTCACAAAAGTCTCACTGTGGAGCTGCAAGGAGGGGGGGCAGGGGAGAAACCCACTGCAGGCGCAGATCTTGTGGTTGTCTTTGGCAAAATAGAAAAGGCAACCGTGAGAATCTGTTCCTCAGCAAAGACCAAGTTTGGGGCTGCTTTCCATGCTGACTTCAGAAATTAGGTTTCTGTAAAAGTTACAACCTTTGGGTTGACGTATAGCCAGTCAAGTGGGTAACCAACGCACAGCTGAAAACATAGAGATACACAGAAATCTCTGCGTGTGGCAGAGAGGTTGGAACTAGATGATCGCTAAGGTCACTTCCAACCCAAACCATTAGATGGTTCCATGATACTATAAAATACCTATGACATCTTTGTTGAAAGCTGAAAAAGGAAATGTTTGTCCAAAAAAAAAAGTTAAAAAAAAAAAATCAAAAACCCCTCAACAATTAAATCAACCCTTGGACTGGGATGCAGTGTGGAACACATCTTGAAAAAGAGACTAAATAATAAGGACACTGTCCAAAGTAGCCAATAACTAGAGCAGAACAAAGACATTCTGAAAGAACTCTGCTGCTCATCCACACATCTGCAGTGAAAGGGAAAAAAGAAAAGGCAGATTTGGGTAAGAGTAAAAATAGAGAGAAAGAAAAAAGACATTACTTGCCTGTTTGTGCAAGGCCTCTGTGTGGACATGGCAGAAGAAGGCATGAGCTTTGGCTGACAGTGTCATTAGATAAAAATCATTCCAAGACAAGAAAGGTGGTGATGATTAAGAGAGGAATGGACTGATGGAGGCAACAGTGAGACATGGCATATATCCAAGTCAAATCACACCATCATCTCAACAGCTGGAGGAAGATGATATGGTCAGCATCAGGCCAAAATCAGAGCCCAGCATATTTCCCATTGCAGCTTTACCTCTTTGTAAGGACCTGTCAGTATTGAAGTCTAGGCTGAAATAACACACTGCAAGTTTTCCTTTTCAGAGGGGAGGAAAGAGAGGATTTAATCCAGCCATACAGATTCTCTTTTGCCTTAGCACAGCTCTCGTAAACTCCCAGTCCTTTTCAGCGTTTTGAAAACAAGGGATAGGGCAGAGATCACTGTTATCCTCATGGGGAGGAGCAGGGGCCCAGCCTTCAGCACAGGTTTGCTTGATTGCACCCATGAGACCACCATTGAGGGCAACTCCCTCCAGCTTGGGAAAGCATGGGGACGTGGCATAAGAGCAAGGTGACAGCAAGGGACTGATGGGCCACCATGGGGCTGTGACCAAGTGTCACTACCCAGCTCAGCTTATGGCCCCACCAGGTGCACCAAGGTCATAAATTCTGCAAGTTATGTAAAAAATAACTTCTAAATAGTTAAAAGACCTACCCCCTGACAATTCTTGCATGCTATTTAAAACTCCCATCAAGGAAGAAAAACAGGAGACTCAATGCACAGAAATACATCCCCCCACCTGGAAATAATGCTATAAAAAGGAAGTAACTTTAAATAGGAGTTGGGCTGCAAAGACGTTCAACATCCAGCTTCCCAGGCTCTGTGTGGATCCAGAGCCTGGGCTGCAATAATCACTCCTATTTCAGCCGCAGGAAAAACAAGACAGGCCAGTGTATGATGGCTTGTCAGTGGTTGCTCAACATTTAAAGGCAGAGCATCCCCTACATTTTAGGACCCTCCAGTTCTATCACGTGCATGTGATACAGAGGCCAGAACACCCACAGCCAGTCGACTGTTCATTTTGTGCTGTACCCACAGCATCAGGGCAGTTTCCAACAAAGATCTCCTGCTGAGCACTGCCCAACTTTTTGTCAACTGCTCAGAAAGGGAGAATACACAGCCAGAACTTAGCAGGCAGCTTTGCAGGTGCTCCATAGACTATGATGGAACCAGAAGGTGAATTAGGGTCAATAGTGTTTTGTTCCCATTTGTATGCCCCTCCTTTCTCCATCAGTCAAAATGGACTGCATGGCTGTAGGGATGTAGAAAGTCCCCCTGCCCTTTTGGACTGTCAGTTCTCCTATTAGCACTTGGCAGAATTTGATGAACAAGTTATCTCTGTCTGCAGTATTTCAAGAGGTGAAAAGCTGGCTGATATTGGAACAGAAAAATCAAAAGGTGGCCTATGACTCTAGTCACAACAGTCTTTGAGGCAAGACTCCTCAGATTCCTTGAGCCCATTTCCATAAACGAACAAGAATCTGTAACGAGACAGGAGATCATTGGAAGCATGTGGAAGAACAGGGGTAAACACACTGGTTGGCTCAGCTCCCGTAAGCCATCATATTACATGCTTGTGGTTAGAGGGAGCAGTTTTATTGGAAAAAATGTTTCCGAGCAACTTTTCTACATAAAAATAACTCATTAATGAAGAGTAACCCTGGGAAACAGCTGGAAATGTCTGCAACTAAATCCCAATGCAAAGTGAACAAATAAATCCCCAGAAGAGATATTGTGGCAATATGGGCACTTGCTCATTGCATGACTCCACCTTCAGGTCACTCATCTGAGTTCAGCGTTCACTGAGATCATGCTTGTAGATCCTCAGACATCAGAAGTACAAAAGCTTGCTATACCACATCACTAATAGTTCTGCTAAGAAGGTAAAAAAAGTATTTTGTGCCTGATTAAAAAAAAAAAAATGTGGTTAGAGAAATGGAAATGAATAAAGTTCTACTAGAAAAAGACTGAATATCGAACCAAGGGAGCAAACAAGAACATGGACTTCATACATTTTTTTTAAGCGGTTAAAAATAGGTGAATTCAGTAGGGAATCCTTTAATTTTCCATCAGTGGGTTATTTTAACTTCAAGTTGTCTTCCTTCCTTCTAGTGTCTCTTCTCAAAGGTAAAGCAAACAAACCCCCAAAAACCCATTATATTCCTCTGTATCATCTTTTTTCTCCCTTGGCTGCCCCTCTTACCAGAAAAACAATACAATAAGATCTATTTGAGGTGGCCTGGTCATGTTGACAAGCGAGTCTTTAACCAGAAGTCTCACAAGTATAATCAAAAGCACATGGGACAATTTCAGGAAAGTATGTGAGCTGCTGGGGTGAAGGATCTACTGTATATGGAGAAATTGGTGTCTCTCTGCTGTATTCCTCCAAAATGGCACAAATAATCTTCCAGGGTTTGGGATTGAACTTTGCTGGCTTGGAAGATTTATTTACATTCAGCCCTTCCCTACAGAAGAAAAAAATTTGACCATCCCTCACCTCAACATTAACAAGAAATTACCCCACCTTCTTTTACCCAGCTCTCAGAGGTAGTTTCTCCTGGATAAACACAGGAAGAAACAGCAAGCAGAGATCTCACATAGCCTCTAGGCTACAAATGGATCATTATCTACACAATGCTTTTCTTCCTAAAACCCACACATTGTCAAGATTATTTATAGGACTTCTCCCAGCAGTACCAGCTAGCAATATAAACAGCCAGTAAATTTCAGGGGTGCACTGAACACAAAGATAATTCTGGTTTTGCACTTTCACTGGGTATTTTGGGAGGTTTTGTCCATGAACTTGGAGCCTTGTGGGGCCCTCAAAGCCAAAATAATAAAATTCACACTGTTAAACATTATTCATCGAGCTGAGAGGTTGCAGCATCACGCCTGGAATGGTGGGTGGCTTTTTAGCAAACACCCTTTGCTGCTGGACGGGGGGCAGATTCCAAACTGAAAATCGCCTTGTGCTTTTCTGAAGCTAGGGCTTAGTTAAGAGAGATTTTTCAAAGGTGTTGCTGAAAGGTAACAGCTTAAATGCCCCTTAGTGCTTTTGAAAACCTCTTCTCCTTTATGAACCAGTTCACAGGTCCAGCCCTTTTACACTGCTCAGGCAGAGTGGCACCCTGGTTAAGTATTTAAGACTCAAAGCAGTGCCAGGAGCTCCCATGTCTGCATCCACACACTTTTCTGGGCATGCCATCAGGCTGAGACAGCTTTGCACCTTGTGTGGGCAGCTACCAGAAGACTGCAGCACGTCCTCTCTTAGAGGATATCTTGCAATAAGGTCTAGAACTAGGCTCCAAGATCCCTTACCCCCAAGTTGCCCAGAAGTTCCCAGGGACTGGCTGCAGATGCCTAGTGCTTCTTTTTTTCTCTTCCCCCAGGTCTTAAATAGGAATGAGCCATTTTTATTTGAACACTTGGCCTTCCTTGCAGTGGTTCTCAAGAAAAAGTCAGCACACTGCCTTAAAAGCTGACTGTGCAAGCAGATATGACACAGGACTGGGAGTCAGAGGTTACAGCTTTCACCCCAGCCCTGCTTTTAGCTGGGTATTACCTGCAGAAGGACACTTTGCCTCTCATCTCCATGCCAAATTTTTGGACTGCAAGCACTTTGGCTTAAGGAGAACACCTCCTTACATTTTTGGACAGCATCAACCTTGGCAGAACTCTACTTTTAGGTGAATCCAACCAGAGCTGTAAAAGGCAGCCCATAGAAAAGGTCCCAGGATAATGAACATGATCATTACAGTAGACAAATGGTTTTCAGCTGAAGACACCAAGAGCTAAACCCAATGAAGTTAAAACAAGCAGTTTCAGTTGAAGACACTGACTGCTAGACCCAATGAAATTAATGAAGATCTTGTGCAACTATACAGCTCAAGTTTTCCTTAATGTTTTCACCAAGTCATTCCTGCTAACCCACCAATTAAAGATAAAGTTTGCTAGTCACACAGCTATGCAGCACTAAGTATTCCAGCTGTATAAATAAACACTTGGGCAATTGCTTTGGATTTAGGCAATAGTTTTAATTGCTACTACAGGGCTATTTAAAGGAGGTGCTCTTCCTGTTAATGGCTGAAACAAAACAAGTTGATGGAGCTGTCATCATTCTTGGTGGGTTTATGCCAGCAGCACAAGTCAATCCTATACCATTGGCTCTCATTAACACCTTTCTGGCAGTATCTCCGTGAAGAAAGGTCCATGCCTGAGCGAGGGAGAGAACTGACTCTATCACCTCTAGGCACTGAATCTCACAGACACTGCAGTAAAGTCAGTTGGCCTACGAGTCTAAAAATATTATTTGGAAATTATGACGCCTGACATTTCTCTGAATGCTACAAAAAGTGCTGCGTTAACTCACCACCTCATTCTTCAAAAACCTGTGGTGTTGATTCAAAAGGATGCAACAAGCAAGGCTCAAAACAGGAAACAGAGAAAGGGAATATGGTGGGGAAAATGAGGCCGGGCAGCAAATCAACAAGAAACAAGTACATTTTCAAACCATCACCTATTCATGGGAAATTTTTCATATTAATTTGGATTCACCTTTCTTCCCTGATCTCATATCTTCAACTTTCTTCATGACAGCAAGTATTCAGGGTTGATATACAGAGTCATTTTTAAAACTGTGAAAGTAATTTGCTCAAGAGTAGAAGTTGCAAAAACGTGAATGGAAAGGCTACAACTCTGGTCCAAACCAGGACAGAGCAAGAAGAACGGCTATATTTGTCCCTGGTAGAGGGAAATGGGCAGAGCAGGGCTTGCAGAAACATAGCAATAGATAACCCTTTCTTGGGACAGATTACAATGGTGCATTCTATTGCACAGAATATACACTTACAGGCTTGACTTTTTCTCATTAAACTTCTGGGCTTTATTTGCAGAGTGAGCAGAGAGGAAATCAAAGAAAAACGAAAACAAAAAAAGAGAAGCTTCCTGAAAGAACAGGAAGCAAAAATAAACTCTCTTCAAAATACTTTTTATTGAAAAAAAAAAAGAAATTGAGAAAGTATAGAGCAAGATGTGCAAGAACAAAATTCTTCCTATTTAGGAGACACCTGAATACATTCCTGCATAACAGGATCAGATTGTAGCTAAAATAAGAGTACAGAGACATGGAAACCCAACAAAGCAGTTGACATCAAATGCCTCTGTGACATGACAGGAACCTGGAAAATTTGGAAGTAATATTTGGTCGAGCTGCTGATAAATTTTTCACAGATGGACTGAGAACCTTTTAAAAAACATAGCTATGTTAGACAAGAGTGATCTTTAACAAATATTTGGCTCCATGTCATTGGTAGCAGCTGGGAAAAGCAGCTTGGCTATAAGAAATCCTTCAAGACGTTGTCAAATAGGTATTACAGGTGATTATCCTCTTTGGAAACAGGTCGGTTTTGAGGGGTGCAAGTGTTTGGAAATCAAGAGATTCTACCTGCATTGAGAAGCACAGGAGGGATGTGCTCCCAAATGAGATAACACCTGTGTTTGGTGGGAATCCAAATCTGTTGAGAAGAAAGGACTTTTTGGTTGAGTTCCCAAAAGTGTTTTTCAGCCTGAACAGCACTTATAAGGAGAAGTAAAAAAAACCCGAACCGAAACAAAACAAAGCCCAAACAAACAGTTAAATGGAAGCCTTACAAGATTTTGCTCAATAAATATGAAAATACATTGTCCAAAATGAGACTGTGTTTGCCAATACCCTGGTGTGGACATCAGCCTGGTGGCTGTGCTGGAGCAGGGTGTGCTCTGAAACATGAGTGAAACCCAGTGAACCCAGGTTTGACGTGCCCACTGCTTCTCAGTGACAGGCAGTGGGATGAACTGCTTACAGGCCCACCCCTAAACTGGTTGGTCTGGGATTTACTGTAGAGTGAATTTTAACTGGATGTCCTTAGCCGTAACAGCATGCTGCATTTTAATTTGGTTACTTAGCAGCTTTCACCAAGAGCAAGCAACATGCTGTAGGAAGAGAAGCAGATAAATCTAATTTAAGCACCTTCCCTGTTTTTTCAGGAAAAGGACAGGTCACAATTGTTTGGGAATAAAAGGTCAAAGTCCAGTCTTTGCCCAGTCATGCACAATCATCACAGAAATCCATTCCTCACTGTCAGCAGGAGACAATACAGAAATAAGTGCATGATGACATCTACTTGTGTTAAAAATAGCAAAACAAAATAAACAAAAAAACCCCAAATTAAACAGCAACAGCAGCCTGTTCAGTTTAAACATCATGGTATTGGCCCCTTTAAGCCGATGAGATTTGAGCCTCTGGGAGTTTCTGGGATGAATCTCCCAGGCTCTTGCAGCAAAAAGGTCTCTCTGACACTTGCTGCTCTCTCCTTCTCCCTCCATGTGCAGTCTCACACTTGCCCCAGGTGGCTGAGCTCCAAGGCACCATTGCTAGCCAATTGCCTGTGCTGTATTCTCCTGGGTGGAATAAAGATCCCTTTAAAAATAATTGTGTTTCAGGGAGGAGAGAGGCAGAAGGGCGTGCTAGACCCAAGCAAAAAGCTAGAGAGTTCCAGCTAGGGAGAAATGCTGGTCTGGTCTGTTTGTTTGCCTCTTTAAAGGGCTGCTTTAGGGTCTGACTCTGAGTTCAAGATTTTCCACGCTGAACCTGATTTGAACCTGAATCAGAGCCCAAGTTTCCTTTGGACATAAATCAGTTTAGGGACAAGATCTGTCCAAAGACACATGTGAGCAACTCCTGTTGAAGTTAAAGGCTGATGTGTGCGTGCACATGTCTGTGCAACTGGAGGAAGGTCATGACTACGTGCCTATTTTATAAACTTTGGGTACTCGTTTGATGTGTTTTTTGCCTTTCATTGTCTCTGTACTCAATAGAGATTTTTGTTTCTCAATGTTTGGAAAGAACAAGGCTTCTCCTGACACTAGCTGTTCCTCACAGAGTACATCATATGTAAGTCTTACTTGATTTCCATCTCAGTCAAATGTTTAAAAGCAAGTTCTAGAAACAAAAAGGCCCAGGGCTATGTCCCTCTGCCTGGCATGCACATGTTGTCTCACTGCGGCTGATCGGAGTGAGCCAAAGCTATTCAAGATGTCCTGCGAGACTGCAAACTTTGAATCATCTTGCCTGCACCTTCTACGCTGTTCTGTGCCATCTCTGGGCTCCATGGGGCTGCACACATCACATGTGTGCAGCAAGCAGTTCACCTGGAGCAGGTAGAGGGTTTTATTTTAAAATAAAGCCCACAAAAGCATTCCCCTTCAGAAGAACCATCTCCCAAAGATTATTATCCATTCTGAGATGTCTTTTTCTCCATCTGGAAAGAAGGCCTCTGGGTTTCGAGATAAATTTAAAAGTGTTAATTAACGTGCAGGTATTACAAGGTAGGAAGAAAAAAGTCACTGGGGGAACTGTATGGTGCAAGCATGGAGCACGCGGAAAGTTTCTTAGAAAATTTTTTCCCTTGGTCAGAGAAGACCACTCAAGTAGTGAAAGCCAGTTTGAAGTGGGAGTGGCAGCCTCATACTTGGAATAAAGCAAAGATCCTAAACAAATACAGAATTAATTACTTCTTTAAGCATCAGATGAAAGCTGTGTGTCACAGGCGTGTCATCAAGGGAGCAGTCTTGGTAAATATGGTTGCTCTATTCTGGTCCCTCTCTACAAAGGACCAATGCTGTTTCCATGGCAGATATGACTTAGAAAATGATGGAGTTTATTTTCAGGTTATGATAACCTTTAAATACTTAACAACTGCCTTTGTATATTGCATTCAAGAGCCTTTTTTGTTTTTCTCCTGAAAATTATAGCAAAAGCCAGCTCAACATCAAGTATAGAGCTGCTCTGTGTGTGGAAAAAAGCCAATACCTCCAAGAACAGCACAGTATGAAGTGGATCTCCATACCTTCCAGGTCTCAGGGAGAAGGGAAAACAACACTGGATCAAATTTAGCTTTGGCATAAGCGGGTGCAATTCCCAGAGGGATTTGCACCCGCTTATGCCAGGACTGAGTATGGCTCGTGGAACTTGCAGGGTGGTCGTGTAATTAAATTACGTGGTGGTTCTGTGTATTTCTACAACGCCAAATGATGCAATATTTTTTCAAAAAGGACAGCTGTGCATTATTTAAAACAAACTAATCAACTATCTTCATTAGCAGTTTGCCCTCAATATTCAGCAGATTTTCAAACCATCACTGAGGCATCTTAAGCTTTTGTCTTTAGACAGGACCACTGACAATCTGAATTATACACTGCTTCCTCCTTATTAGAAGTTACTTATAAAAAAATACTGCCACTGTGGTCTACAGTTCAATGAAGTCCATTGTAAACTCCCCAGTATAACATAAACCTCCCTAAAACACATAAAATTATTGGCTCCCAAGACTGGTCTCACTGAAAGAAAGCTCTGTATTTAGTCTTTGCTTAAAACATAGGTATTTGGTAGGATGGAATTCAAACTCCCAACTCAGTTTTAAAAGGTTAGGTCCAAGGAAAGTTGACACAGACCATGTAATTTTAATTAAAGAAAGATTTGGCTCCTTTATGGCCAGCAGGGGCATTGTAACATTGACATATTGATGCTAAATAATTATGAGTCCATAAATAATTCAGTATATAAAAATGTTGCATGGCTGGTGCCAGGTAGCGAAGGGAAATAGCACTGAAATAGCTGCCGTGCCAGGTTACTGCTACAATGCCAGGGGATAGACAGGTAACGTGATCTAACAGCTATCCAAACAGCAAATGCCACAGGCTGCACTACCCACAGATTGCACTTGGAAGTGGAAAACCAAGGGCTGTCCAGTTTTGTCACCTCAGTATTTTAGCACCACTGTCACAGATGAAGATAAACCTTTGGGAGTGGTACCAAGGAGAAAGGCAGTAGAGAAATCACATGCAGAAAGAGAAATATTAAAAAGCAAATTGATGATGAATTTAAGATTTTTTTTACTATTATTCCAGGAGCTGGGAAAATACCACAAACTTATTTCCATGGGTAACCATCCACATTTAATAGAGAATTCAGTTCAGATGTGCTCCTGACCCTTTGGTTTCCACTCTCCATGAACTTTCAGAAGTTAAATATTCGTTGGCATGCATAAATGGGGAAAATAAACTTTAACATCCCACTCTGGAGTACTGATGCCAGAAAGATGGTATTTTAAAAATTTATTTATTTTAAAGTTTGATAAGAAGTCTTTCAGCTCTGGACCAAATGAAACATATCGCACAAGTTTGTAGTGGGAACCATACCCATGGGGTTTCCCAAATATGTTTCTGCTCTGTGCTATTTGCTGTGACAATGCTTGAAACTGTCCATGGCTGCTTTGAGATCAATACATTTTTCAAGCTGTGAAAATGAGGATGATGGGGAATCAGAGGCCTCAGACAGGTACAATCAAGCAATCTGTCTAAAGCTTCACAGAGTTGTACACAATTGAACATTAAATTGAAACGTTCCTCACTTATTTAACTATAAGATAGCAACCATGTGCCCAAGTGTCCTAGGAACGCTCATCACCTACAAAAGCTCCATGGCTTAAGAAATACTTTTCCTTATTTGTTTTCCAATATTATCCTTCCAGGTTCATCTGCTACTTTTGTGCTCCTTTCCCTTTGGAAAATCTCAGCGGCTTCAAGTACCTCTTGATTACAGGAGTTATACTGATTATGGGTTATATGGTCCAAAATGAAGACAACTGACCACCTGTCACCAACAAGGGGTCAACCAACACAGCCCAAGCAAGACTATCTGATAACAAGCACCTTGCATTGGATAAAACTTGTTTATTTTATCCAAAGACAACAGTGGTGCTAGGAGATTTTATCAAGTCAGGGCTTGAAGAACAACTGCTGAGGAGGAATAAAAAAGAAATGCTTGAACTGCTCCATGCATCTGCCAGAACGAAGACTACTGTAATCCAAGAAAACACTTGCAGCCAGCATACTGTATGGTTTTAGTAATTTACCCCTGAAGATTTAGTTTTCCATGCTTGGATTTGGTTCATTGCCCCTCTCACACCTACCTTCAGATCTCTGTGCACACTCCAAGCTGCCCCCGTAAGTACAGTCATGTTTGATTTTTATTAATGTATTAGAGCAGAATAAATAAAGAAACCCTTTCCCTCAAGGAAATAGTCTTCAAATATCTGTGTTCCCAGATCAGTGCCTGTACATTTGGTGCCAGACAGCCACAGCCAGTCCTACACACACTACTGGAAGGTCGAGCAGCACTGGGGTTGTGAGAGAGCCAGACCTCCTTCCAGGTTCTCACACACCGGCTGTCGGGATGCAGGCAGCCACCACTGCCAGGTCCCAGTACCTGCAAGTGGTATATGAGCAGCAGAAGTGCAAAATAAAGCCCAGGAACACTTTAATATGCCAGGGTTGCTGAGGGGGTTGTTTTGTTTTGACCCCACGCAACTCTCGTCACATCTCCACTGCAGGTGCAGCCTTTTTTCATCTTCAAAAATTAAGACATTTCCTTTCCCATAGTTCGGGAAAAGAATAGGCTGTTTCTACTCCAGCTGAAATGGGACCTCCCACTGAATGATTCCTTCCCTCTCACTCCTTTCCTCCCCCTAAACGACAGCTGCCTTGTGGATGCTGTTGCAAGAATCAATGTTGCAGGCAGAACTGACAGCATGTTAGTGCAATTTGCACTACTCAAAACCTTCATTCCTCCTTTTTTAAAAAAAAGGGAGTATACCCAGACTCCTACTCTCACTTCACAGGTGGAACCCACACTTCAGTTTTGGAGAAACAGAGGACCCCAATGTTTACTTGTGGGCTGGCTTCACAGAGCTAGGGCGTGGTCTAGACAAGAGGGTACCCCTGAGTCTTCAGCATGACCCACGAGGGTTTGCAGTGGTCGCTTATCACCACATTCATTTAGGAGAGGAGCTTTGCCAAGGCCTCAGCACTGGCCAAATTCAACCCCATCCAAACCAATTAGACTTTGAGGATGTTTTCAAACCCAAGAGGACCAGAGCATGTTTAGGACAGAGGGCACAAGTTCTCAGTTCACTGCAAACAAGACACAAACCACCCACCACAAACTCACATGCACACCAAGCATTGGGAATTCTAATAAAATTATCACTCTACTTTTTGCTGAATCCTGCCAGATGATAGAAAACCGAGAAAAAATGCAGCTTGAAGGAGCATCTCATGGGTAAAGGGCCTAGGGCATTTAATACTGAGACAGGACAGAAGTGTGTGGGGAGGAGGCAGAACAATTCATCAATCACAGTGCACAAGCTCAGGAAAAATGGAGACAAAGCTTAAAATAGAGAAACCTACACAGGACAAAAGCAAGCTGGATAACACCATCCACAGCTTACTGTTATAAAATGAGCCTGGGCTGGCAGAGAGGCACCACTGACTTCTGGGTGGCTTTTCCAGCTGGTCTAGGATCCATCTCCCTGACGGAGCAGAGGCATCCCTGTAGGGAAGCCACCAACATGGCTATTGCCACCTTGGTGGAGCCAGCTTTGACAATTGCATACATTTGTGCACTGGTCAGAATTAAGAGTCAGAGCTTTTACCTTCTTTTATACCACCTTTCCCATGAAGCTCCACGATCCCTTAAAAATAAACCAACAAAACCCCCAACATTATTCCCATGGCCTGATGCATTCAGTCCAAAGGAAAGAGTAACGTGTGCCTGTGCAGACAGTTTGCTTTCCAAGAGGCTTTTGTGATTTGTCAAATTAACACCTGGAGAATGAGACAAGGAGGAGTTTCATCCCCAGGCAGAGTGGGCCATCCCCCAAGTTTCCTCATGACCTCTTTTGCAGAGGCAGTTCCCAGAAGAGGGAGAGAGCGAGCTGATGTACACTTGCTGTGTGTGGCCTAACTCCTATTCCCAAGCTCTTAGCTCCTTAATTACCCTCCTTCCAAAGGGTCAGGCTTTGGCTAAAGAATACCCTGCACTCAGTTATGCCTCATCCTAATGAATGCTAATAAAAAGCATTTAGATGACTAACGCAACATAAAACTCTGCCCTGTTTCATTGCATCTGCTTAATAAGAACCTCATTTAATATCAAATTACTGCCTGCTCAGCCAAGGCCTTGTCTTTGTGGTAACAGGGCTGTGAGGCGGGAATATCAAGAGCTGCAATATGGAAATTCCTCACTAGTATTCTCTGCAGGGCTGTGCAATTACTTAATTCATTTAGCTGAGCCAGTTGGATGTCTCGGCCAACTGTTTCACAACACCGAGCCCAGCGCTAGGCAACTGGCCTCCCCACGGGCCAGTCCTGCCGGATCGCTTTTCCTGGGACCCAGCTATTAACAGTTGCTCGGGGGATTTCAAAGAGGATCCCAGATAGTGTTACCAAATGAATGGGCTTGTAGTAGTGAACATGAAATCCTGCTTCCTCCCAGTCAATCAAATGCCAGCCAGAGGATGCCCTGTGAGACAGCAGCCACAAAGAAACAGCATGGCTGGGTTTTAACCTCCATTACTTGTATCAGGAAGCATCAGTGCATGGATAAGTGTCTGCATTAAAAAATATTCCCTCTTGCAGTTTTAGAGAAAACTGCTCCAAAACTCCATGCTGTCGCTCCTCCCCACAGCTGCTCGACTCAGCTGGCTCCTGTAGAAACTAAAGTTCTCAATACTGCACCTCAAATCTTTTGGGAAAATTTTAAAAAATGTAAACAGCGATGATTCCCAGCTCCCATGAACAATGACTTACCAGAACCACTTTCACACACATTCCTCACAGCTTTAATCAAACCTTAGACAATAATATTTTAGGGGAAAGGATTTAGTCAGTATACTTGAGTTAGGAGAAGGAACCATACTAAAAGAAAAAGAATGCCAAGCGTTACCATTCATAAGCCATGAGTGTTAAAAACAATTAAAAAACATCCTATCATTAGTTTAACTCTGCACACAGTTTTGGCAAGTCCAAATACTGAAACGTTTTGTCAAGTCCTGGTTTACACTTGTTAAAAAAAAAGCTACTGAAAAAAATGGAGAGGGTGTAAAAAAACCCACAACCCACAAATGTGATTCAGCAGCTGCCTTATAGTGGAATTTAAAGCGTTTTATTTGCTTAGTTCAGTAAGAAGCAACAAGATCACAGAATATGTCTGTCTTCACAGGAAGAAAGTGGTCTAAAAAAATGTGATGAACAGCAGTAAAAAATTACCCATGACACTCAAGTCAGGCTGACTCAGGGTGTACCGTGATGGGCACAGGCTAACAAGCAAAGCAATAGCTCTGCTAGTATCATTTTCAAAACAGATGTCTGTCTCGGAGATATGGTTTCACCAAATAAGTTATCGAGCTCAGGGAAAGATGTGGATGGAAGGCAACGGGTCTGCAGCAAGTCAGACTACGAGTGGTATTGGGTGGGGTGTGGTACAAGGGCAGAGAACGGCAAGAGAAGAAAAAAACCACCCTGAGGAATCCCACTGGTGAGAGAAATCTGCCCGGCTCATGTGAGAAGCACAGCTGGGCAAACTCCTGCTGTGCAGGGACTCCCTCCATGCAGGGCATTGCCCTTGAAACAAGACAGCTTGTCCCTACAAATCTCTGTCTGAACGGTCTTATTTTCACCATGACGTTCCAGCCTTGCAGGCACCCTTGCAGACAACACACGCATGCTAACACGGGAGAAAAAAGAAAACCACTGGAAAACAAATTTTCTAGCATATATTTTCCTATAAGAGGAAAAACCACACAGAGGGCCAGGAAACCCGCATTGTTTCAAGGCTCTCCAGGGCCAGCAGATGTCCCGAGGGCTGCGGAGAAAAGCGTTTGTGGGAAAGGTCAGTGCCTGCATTACACACCAAGGCTGCTGCCTCCACGCCACGTCCACCTCCCTGGGAGGCAGAAGGGAGACGGATCAGGGGCACAGGGGAGCAAAGTAGCACTGGAAAACTGGATATGCCTGCAACAGCACACTAAAACCTCTGAGTGTCTGCATTTAGTAGGAAACAGTGACTCCCATCTCTTCCTGCTCCATAAGGACTTCTGCAGATGGCTTTTGTGGTTCCAAAGCTGGAGCAATACTATCAGCTTCTGCTTGCACCACTGCTGTCTTGTACAGGTTTACCACTTGCACAGTTTTACACTCCTGCTCCTCATAAAATCCTTGGAAAACAAAAATTTGCCCAACTTTGGTAACTATAAAAAGCTGTTTTGCACAGCAATCTATTGCTTTCCACATTCCCCTCTTCCGACTTTCTCTGCAGGAAAACTTTCGCCCTCATTTGCGTATAAAAAAAATCGTTCCCCTTGCACGACCTCCCACCCCCACATCTACTTTCCTGCTCTGAAACCCATGGGTTGTCACCAGCAACATGCCAAACACAAAATTCAGTAGCAAGCTGGGGGCCTATCAGGATTCAACCTTCGAATCTTGTCTGATTTTGTATTCAGACGCAGGTTTCCATGGATTTCTGGCAAAGCCCTGAAAGAGTTCAGATTTGACTTAAAGCTGGAAATGCACTTCATGGGAAGGACAGTTGGTGGGAAGAACCCAACCCCTTTTTATCCATGGATGTACAAACCATGGCCAAACTTCAGACCGGAAGAGGAATCCTCCTTCTCCAAAACGACTTCATTTCTGATTCAATTAAAATGAAACAACCTTGCTCTACTGTCAGCTATGTCATGTCTTCAGATTCAAAGCCAGGATGTGTCTTGAGCTTCAAGAGGCACCACAAGACTCAAAAACAGGAACCCTGCATCTGGTTCTACACCTGGTTCTACACGTGCTGAGGGGGGCTCACTGCTATATCCAAAACTGCTGTTGGGGGTTATCATCATGGCAGAGGGACCTCCCAGGGGCCCAGCCCAGAACACCACAGTCTGGCTCAGCTGATGAGTCCTTCAGAGGAGTTGACAGAACAAACCATCTGCAAGGGACTTGCAAGAAGGAGCAACGTGACTCCATGACACCTATGGCATCAAAAACTTGGAGCTGTGTTGCACGTCCCGCAGCAGCACTGCAGCTGTATTATCACAAACTTCACTGTCTTCTTCCAGATAAACTACCACCTCCAGATCAACCACCACTGCATTTTAAAAGTAATTCTGCTAATGTACTCCGTAAGTTTTTTGCACAAGACATCTTTACAGTGAAGTTTCCCTACTGTAATGCAAAATACCAGAATGAGCCAATAGTGGAAAAAAAGAAAAAGTCAAGTCTAAGCCAGCAAGGCTTACGAACAGACAAGAAAGCAGATGAAAATCTGTGCAGTCTTCCAGTGAGAGATGATCTCCCTGGGTTTGTGTTCAGTCTGATAGCTCCCCCCATTTGGCAGCTATCATGGGTGTGGGGAACAGCAGTGGGATCAAAATCACAGACCCATAAGGAAGGAAGTCCCATAAGGAAGGAGATCCCCACAGTGTATTGGAAAGGCAAAATCCAGGTGACCTCTGGACAGATGTGTACTGAGAGCAAGAGAATGTTCTCCCACACCTACAAAGCCCTTCCGAGTCCCTGCCTCACCCTGCCCAAGCCCCGAAGCTGGCAGCGCCTCCTGGGTTTGTAGAATTATGGACAGAGCAGGTGAAGAGGGATAAGTGACCCTGACACCCAGCAGCTGGTGACAGAGCCACTCAAGCCTGCACGACCACCCTTCTCAACCTGGGTACAATGGTCCCAGCCCACCACAAACTTGTGCAACCCCTGGCAGGCAGCCACCAAGCAGGGCTGATGCCTCCAGAGCACAGCAGAGAAGTGAGCATATGGAAGGACACAGTGTCCTCTAGAGGTAGAAAAATACCTTATAATTTGGTGACAGAGTAGGACAGGAGAGCACTGGAGAGCAGGATTGCGCCACAAGACCAGGAGGGATTGCTCTAGACTGGCAAAGGACGGGGTGGAGGACCACTGCTGTGTAGGGGAGGGACAGGCAGGTGTGGGGTCACACCACCTTGTTCCACCACAGTGCCCCCAGTACAATGGAGATGGCCAAAATTCACTTACTCAGATCCAAACTGCATCCATAAAAGAGCTCCTCAAGGCTCGCAGATGTCAACTCCCAAATTTGGCAGCTTTGTTGCCCATCACACCTCTTCTACTCCTGGAGGGGGTTTATAGCCATTTAAGTTGCCAAACATAATCAGCCTGGTGCTGGGTGGTCACACAGGGAGGTAGCCCCACATGGTGGGGTGGCTGCTTGATCTGGGCTCTTAGATCAGGTAAAACAATCTTTGTGAGGATAAGAAGGAAAAAAATACATGCAAGTGCTCTGTGAAGTGCTGCTTTGGGCCAGGAGCTGTTTCTAGTGTTTCTAAATAGGAGGAGCCCACGAGTTTGAGTAGTCCTGTGAGGCTTCATACGGTTGTGGAAAATGAGGCTTTTAAGTGCTCTAAACTGGCTTTCAGCTAGAATCCTTGTAAAACCAGGAATGTCTCCTACATATCTTTCAAAAGTAGCCATGATTTAAATAAAATGTTGGGAAGAGACGGAAAAACATAATGTTGCTGAAATAGGCTCAATACTCTTGCCAGAGGCACTGTTCCATGAAAATAGGTGCTCATGCAGAAGATCCAGACCTTTCCCTCTGTACCACTGCAGTGTAGCTGGTGATAAACACCAGCCACCACAGGAACGCAGGCAAAAAATCCCTGCACAAGGAAAAGCACACTGAGGAAAGGCACAAACTGAGTACCTGGAGCAGCACAGAGGCCAGGGGCTGCCAGACCAGCCCTGACCAGTTTTTTGCAGCTTTCTCCTATTCCTGCTGGAGTCAGCAGTCAGCCTAAACTCAAAACACTGGGAGGGGGCTCTTCCAATCAGGAGGATAAAATTAGATTTGCAAATGCTGTGTCTTTGCAAGACACTGTTGTGTCCAAGTAAGTATGAAGGTCTGATGTTTGACAAACCAAGAATCAAAAGAATGAAAGACAAACCCACACACATTGCCACACTATTTTCCCTCCTTGTTCTCTCTTAGCTGTTGGCTGCTGCTGCTATTGCCTCAAAACAATATCATAGAGAGTGTCCTAGCACTCACTCACCCCAGTAGCCCCAGCAAAGCCTTTCTTGGTCAGCCAGGTCTCGAAGGTCCATCTTTTGAGCACCAAACTATTATTGTGACTATTGCTAAACAAAAGGGCATTCAGCAACTCCTTCTAGCCCAAGGAGGAGGACAGCTGTTCCTCCCACCCCGCTTTTGGCTTGGCTTTAGACAACACAAGGCTGGGGAAGTCAACCACAGTATAAAAAATTATTTATAAACTGGTAATGACTGCAGAGCAACAGATACCAAAGAGCTCTGCTCCGTGGAGGGAATGCTCAGAGTGCTAATACCCTGCTTGTTCACCAAACAGCCACTGAGAAACCAGATGTCCACAAGAGGACTGAAAGGCTTTGAGAGACTTATAAATGAATACACAATCTCTGCATCCCACTCTTGCAGCCCTAGTTGCTAAACCTCCAAGTTCTAGCCTAGGAGAGGAAGGAGAATGAAAACAACTGAATTTCAGTGGTTTTCTTAACTAATATTGACCACTGGCCAAGCTTAACCACGTATGGCAATGCCTGAACTGATGGGAGGTGTCATCCCATAGCAGAAGTCACTGCACTCCCACTGCACCCCAGGTGGCTCCAGTGGGGCTGAAACAACAGATCTTCGTGCTCAGAGAGCATGATCAAGGCAGGCTGTAGGATTAGCTGTGAGCTCGACACCCTGGGCACCACATATTCTTTATATTTTTAAGTAGCAAAATGCACCAAGAAGTGATAAAAAATAAAATTTTGTGCAAATCCCACACAGGCAGGGTTTTAAAGCATGAAAATACAAACACAAGCCAAAGTCCCTCCGTATTAAGTTCACCCGAAGACACAAAGCTCCGTTTTTCAGGCCTGATCAAGCCAATGGATCTAGGCTTGACAGAGTATCAGAAAAGTTTCCTAGTCAGGAGAGCCAGTGGCTCTCTCGGGCAGGGAGAAACAGCCTTGCTTGCAGGAATACCTGGTTGGAAGCTGCACTGCTGCGGCATGCCCAGAAGGTGACAGTGTTTGTTAAAATTTTGTCACTACAGCCCCTGGACAGCCGCGATTTGCACCTGAGAAGGACCCAACGCTGATTCGAAAAGAACATTTGAAAAGAACATTATTAAAGGGAAAAAAAAGAAAAAGGTATTGAGAAATAATTATGTCTGTCTGGTTATTTTTCTGTGCTCTTTTTGAAGAATCTGTCTCTGAACCAAGCAGAAAATGCTGCGCACTGAAGCAAAACTCATTTTTATCTTGTTTTTCATGCATGCTTAAGACCACAAAATATATAAAACTTTCCTTGGAATAAATTGGGATTTCTGTAGATGGTTTTGTATCTGTCTCTACCATTCTCCATTTCCAGGGACAGGTGGTACAAATTCATGGCTTTTTTCTTTCCTTTAAATTTCTCTTATTTGTGTCATTATTCACTGAAATTATTTACTAATTAATAACTCAAGAACTTCTGAGCTGGCAAAAAAAACCCCATTGAAACTATCTTCCCTGAAGAGCTGTTGTGTTAGACAAGCAAGCAAGGACTGTGTGAATACACATTTGAACGTCTCTTTCTGGTCCCTAAACTATAATTAGAGCAGTCACACTGCTCATGCAGCCATGTAGCGCTGCTCAGTGCAGTGGCAGCAGCATCCTGGTCGGGATTTGCTGGTTTGCAGGTTTTTCTCCGGCACAAGTCACCACCTGAAACACCAAACAACGAGGAACCAGCCCAAACACAAGTGCTTACCTCGTCTCAGAGGGTTTACAGACTCCTCGACCTGCTGAGGATCCCTCGCGGAGGAAGATCACTTTCTTCTCTCCTGGATAGGTCCTCCCTGCAATATTTAAGGAAGTGGAGGTCACAAACCTGTCTCTCCCCTCAGAAAAGTATTGCTGCATTGGAGAGAATAACTCAAGGAGCAGATTTTGGTCCAGTGAAAAAGGCCAGAGGTGAGTATTAGTGCTCCAGAACCCCCAAACAGGCCATGTTTTGCACACTAAGTGCTGATATTATGTTTTAAATCTTTCACCTGTGTTAGTAATTAGTGTGGATTTCAGTGATTTTGTTTACTATTATCATTAGTGGCAGTCAAAACAGTTTCTTTGGAGGTTTTCTACCTCCTTTCTTGGAATCTGGTATGCTTGAAAAAAAATCCAAGCAAAGACTAATGCTAGTACACATTGCTGTGTTTTCAGACTTCCTTATGTTTGTCCACATCAATAACTGGAAAGTACAAGCATATTAGAGGTGTCATCTCAAGAGTTTTGTTTAATTTTTCATGAGTTCCATGTTCCTTTACTCACAGTCTTGGGGAGATTGAAAACAACACAGCCTTTTTTAATTTTTAACAAGATCCCCTTGTCATTAACAACTTCAAGACCATATTTCAAGACTAGAAAGGAGCATTAGTATGAACTGTCACAGCCTTCCCTGATCTCCTGCATAATACAAGTTAAAAAGTCTCCACTTTTAACTTTCCTTAAACTTTGACTGAGCTCTGGTCAGTGTTAGCCAGCCAGAGAGGCCACAAGGGTACTCTTCTAGCCCATACACACAGATCCCAAAGTTACACTGAACAGCTTGGTTTTGTAGCAACCATTTCCTTCCTGCCACCACCTAATACCTTTTTGATATGAAAGTCAGGTTAACACTTTTTTGGATTGGAAGTAACTTAATAATTTCCTTTTGTAATAGCAGAAAAAAACCAAGATGATATCCTAATCACAGTCTATAAAATAAGGCAGGTTTTTACATTGTACTCCACCTTAAAGTACAACTTCTTCACTAAAAGCCAAACCTGATAAATAGTATTCCTTCTCCAAACTCGACAATCAGGAACAGCTTCTCCAATAAAGACACAAGAGACCAACTCTTTGAATGTCAGGAGCCTGAGTAACCTCCTGAAGAGCAGTGGAAAAGAAACAGCAGCAACCAGCTATCCTCTTATAGCATCGACCTTCCCCCAGGTGTTTTGTTTAGGACACACCTACCTCTGTCTTGAGACCCACATGAAAACATGCAGCTGGCTTCCCTCTCCAAACAGCTGTACTTCTCTACCTTGGGCTGTTCCCTGATTCTACCTATGGAATGGGTCTTCTTTCCTCTCCATGAGAAGCATGGCATCCCTCTGATAGCACTGCAGGTGTTGGATGACTTTCTTAGGAACAAAATGACCTCTTAACTCCCCTCCCACTAAAGCTATTTGAAAAAACCACATTTTCCCCGCGCTACTGTGTATATGTAGCAGTTAAGCTGTAAGACTTGTGTGAAAGGCATCGGGTGGTCTCTCTCTGTACATGCACTGTCTGTCCTTACACCGTGCCTCCATTCAGTATTGGCAGTCTTTTCTCCTCTGAGGTGCTAGGACTCCATATGTTTCTCCTTTCCTCCCTGAAACAAGAGTTATTTTCCTTATGATGGGATGGGCAACAAAGTCTGAAAGCAGTATCCTGCCCGAAAAGGAGGGTGTGATCACCAGAAACAAGGAAACAGTTCAAAAGAGTTTTCTCCCACAGGAGCAGCTCTGCCTTGAATAAACTACTTAAATACCTCTTAGATCAGAAGGACATGGCAAGGATAACCATGTACCCATGGCATGTGGGGCTAGGGAACCACTTGGGGTGAAGGTTGGTCAAAGGTCTCTGAGATGCCCCCTTGAACACAACTACCCCTGTTCTCTTTCTAACTTGAGTTCATCAATTAAAAGGAGAGAGATGAATTTATATCCTTCTCACACTAAAACTTTGCCATTCAAATGAGTCTGTGAGCTCATCTTGAGCTCTCTGACCTGGTCAGACACTCCTCCTCTGGTTCTGGAGATCAGTCTCTTGACATTGTTTATGCGTCCACAGCAATAATTATTCAGACAGATGGGTGTAGGCAGGCAGGAACAACTCTGGGCTACCCAAACATGGAGATCATGGCCCTTCAGAAAGGAACCTTCAGCCTCACGAAGAGATCACAAATCCTAGACTTTCATGGATGATGTGGTAGGAGAAGGACTCTGATCCAAGGATGAATATCCTCCAAAGGGAGCAGATGTGGCACAAGAGCCTTTGGAAAAGACCCAGCAATCCTGCCTGCTAGTGGGGGAGGGGGGAAAATCCTGCTTACAATGAGATGTTCCTTTTTGCAGAAGAAGGTGATGACAGCTGGGATGAGGGAAGGAGAAAAAAATTCAGGGCAGCACCCTGTGTGGGAAAATGTCGCTCCCCTGCCTGCCACAGCCAGCTCGCACTCGGAGCCCACCAAACGGGCCACTGGCTCCAGCCAGCCCACGCTGAGGGAAGGGCTCACAGCCCACACGCCAGTGTGTCCGTGCAATTTCCATCTACCTACATTCAGGGCTGGCCCTGTGGATGGAAAAGCAGCAGCTCTTTCCTTGGAGGGGTGGGCAGAGGATGCAGAAAGAAGTGGGGAAGGCAATGGCTGCATCTGCCAGCTCCCACTGCTTCTGGGCCACAGCTGAGCATCATCAGGAGCCACATGAGTGGGATGATTCTGCAGCTCCTTGGTTCAACAGAGCTACTACCTCTACAGGGCGAGTATCCCGCCTGCTTTGAATGGCTTCCTTGTCTCTTTAATTCCCTCCTCTTCAGGCTTTCTTACCCATTCCACCTAGTTTCAGGGAAGAAAAGAGAAATATAACAGAGGGAGATACTAACGAACTAATGTCATTGCTGTTTATTGAGTTTTACCTGTTTGGCAACAAATCTATGCTGTGCCTGTTCCTTTAATTAGTTGTCTCTCACTCGGGAAAATCAGGGCTGTGAAGAGCTGATATGGTGGTGAATAATTGCTTGGGAAATAGTGCTTGGGGCTGGACCAGGAATTTTGTCACTGCTGTTAGCAAATACTTCTAAGAAAGAAGCAGGGCTGGGAGACCCAGCAGTGCCAGCCTGTGCCAGGTGATGTGGGAGAGGCTGCCACCAGCATGCAGCACAGAGTGGCTTAGCCCTCTCTTCCCATGCTGGCTGTAATGCCCATGAGGAGTGGGGAAACTGGGGCAAGAAGGGACAAATTTGGCCCACAGAACACGAAGGCGGGCCAAGAGTAAGTGAATGACTGTCAGGTTGCTCTATTTCTCTGTTCTCCCTGTTCATAAGGAGAAGGAAAACCTTGCCCAAGCATGACCCAGCACTGATATGAGAGCCCTCTTTCCTCTATTGTTTCTCGCTATACACAGGCAAGGAGCAAATCGTACATCTTCCTTGAACTTAAGGAGAGAGAAGAAAGACTTGTTTATTTCGGAGGGAGACTCCAGGCATCAGGACTCTGTCTTCTTTTGTGCAGTGAGCACGTAACACCAGATGAAGTTTGCCTTTCAGCTGGGTGGGTGGCTTTTACTTTCATGTGCACCATACACAGCAGAGGCTTTTGCCACACACAGGGAGACACTGAGCTCGAGGTGAAACCTTGGAGCAAAGTGCATGGCAGCAGGAGCAGCCCAGTAAGTAGAGCCTTCACTGAGAGGTGTGAGAAAGGAGCAGGCTGTGTATCAAAAGGGTAGGTGTTTCATCATGTGAGAGAACGGCCCACAAGGAAGCCAGGAGTAAATCTGTTGTTGCTGGGTGGGCTTAATGGCTCCCTGAAATTGAATTGTGTATTCACAGCTTTTTGGAAACTGGAACGACTTGAGCTGCTGTGGGTTAACCCATTCGTGCCCCCCTGGCCTTAGCCTTGTGCAAACGCCGAGTTTTATTTCCAGAGCGATTACAGGACACTAATGTGAAACGCTTCCCAGGGGACAGCCAACCCAGTTTCTCAGCCCCCAAAGCTCAGAGCAATTTAACCGAGCGCAGGAGATTTCAAGTGTGTACCCGTCCCAGACCTTTACTCCCTGAGACACTAACCAGGAGATTATCAGCATCAACTGACAACTCCTATTTTGTACCTTCAAAGGGCTCGTCCTCCACGTGCTTTTCAGCCAGACACAAAGGATTCCCCACAAGGGTGCAGTGAGTAGGAAAACACTGTGGAAAATACAGGAGACACCCTGAGACACTCACAGGTGGTACCTGTGGGACTGGTGACAAGGGCCTTGAAGGGCTGCTGACTGACGTTTTGGATTTTCCCAGTTCCTTTGGAAGATGCACAGGCAGGGAAAGAGGTGAGAGATGCTCCCAGAGGTTCCCTGCTGGGGTTGTTGAAGCTTGTCCCACCAGTAGGACACACTATGAAGCTCACTGATCCTACAGCCTGGTGCAGCCAGGCTGCACATGCTGCAAGGATGCCATGGGACTCATCTGCCCCACAGAAATGACAGGCAGAGGAGCTGGCTCTGAGCTGTGACCATCTGAGTGTTCAGGACCACCGGGTGTCACAACTGTCCTGTCTGGGGCTCGCTGACTTGGGTGCTGTGACACAGCTCTCCTGCAGATACACCTCCACCACCCCACCAAACCTATCTGCTACTGCACTCCCCAGGCCTGAGACCCATTTCTGGGTGTGACTGATTGTCCCTTTAATTTGTCACTACTCAGAAATTGGTTCTTGCACGTTTGTACACTGCAAAAAAACTCCTTTAATTGAAGCTTCCTGACAGTGTAGGCTAATGCTTTGACACAGCTCATCTCTTGGTGTGTGCCAGGCAATGAGTTGACGTGTTTTGTAACAAGCAATAAAAGGCAGCACAAGGAAACCCCAAGCCAGGAAAGGTGGCAACCTACCCAGCCTGAAAGTCACACTGTTCCCAGTTTTGATTATGCATTCAGGGCATAACTGTTTTTTTTTAAACCCTTGTAGCAAGACCCACGGGGTGGGTTGATATTAAGAATCAAGTCCTACTTCTGAAAAAAAAATAAGTAGAGGGAGACAGCATCTCCCTTTTGTATCGAAACTTTGGCTCACTTTTCTGGTTACACTGTTCTCCAGAATTCAAGCCAAGAAGAAATCTCATAGTATCCAGAATAAAGATTAAATTTAAAATCCACAAGAGCTGACAGGTTAACCCCAGCAGAGCCTGGAGATGTGTACTTAGCCTGTGTAAATTTTAATTCCGCTGTTTGACTGATACCCATGGGACGGTCATTCCTTCCAGCTCCCTCATGATTTCACACGGGATGGTGCCCTCCGCTAATATTGCAGTTTTCCTTTCAGGAGGAGGAAGATGATTCACAGTACTTACTATCTGATAAATGTAGGCAGCATCAAGACACACATATTAGTGTGTGACAGGTGAATGGCAATAATAGAGAAAATGTTAATCAGAGGCCACGTTAGAGCCAAATTTGTGTGTGTGCACACATCCCAGGCAATACTGCAGACGGGAATGAATTAACTCCACAAACAGAGCACTCCCACCCAAAGAGTCCTTTCCTGAGGCACAGGGAAGTGCCAAGGCACTTCTGCACTCACCCACTGTCACAGGTGAGTAAGCCAACAGCCTGTAAGTTACACTGCGACTGCCCTTGCTGATCAGACAGCCTCTGCACACTGAATCTCGTCTTCTTTACTGGAAATAAAGATGATTCTGACCACACTTTAGCTGTGCTGACTCAGGGGTCCGGCAACATTCTCACACGTACTGAAACCTCTGCATGTCTGTTGTGGCCATGAGGCTCTTGGAGCTGTACCTTCGCGCCACAAACATGACTAATTTCATACCTTTTGGGGTCTGGTGGCTTTTACAAAGCAGACACATTGAACAGAGTGTCAGCTAGAACTGTGGGAGGCAAATGTCAGCATTTCCCTCGGTCCCATACGTAACTCTCAGCCACGCAGCTCAGAGCTCCTGCTGGCGTGATTACCTGATCGATTGCTTGAGTGTCTCCTGGTGCCTCAGCTCCAGGCCTGGCAGTCAGGGTGCACTGGCTTTTCACCCTGCTGCTTCACCAACAAATCTTTCCTGATCCTTCTCTCTTTAAGTCTCGTGTCTTTCAGCTACAGCAATATATCCCATTCCCAAAAAACACTGGGAAATATATTTGTCTGCTTTGCAGAAACAGCTGAGTTTGTTTATACAGCTGAGCCCATGTATGAAGATGAGGAATTGAATTATTCACTGCATGTCTCAGACCTTGATGACTAAATTGGGATTTGCTTCTTTATCTTCCAGGCAGGAGGGGAAGTGGAGGCTGAGGAGGGGGAAAAGTCTAACAGAAAGAGGCCACACTGTGTCCCTCTGCTCCACTGCTGGGAGCCCTGTGGATGCTATAATTAAACACCAATTGCAGGCAGAAGCTGGGTGGTACCATGGGAATTACAACCTCACAAACCCTGTTATTAAATAGTCACGCATGGTGCTTCCTCACTTACATCTCTCAGGGTTTGTTTACCTTTTTCAATAAAAAGGAACAATAACTCCCAGGCAATTTCCACAAGATTTTAACACGTCTGTGTTAAACATCAGACTGGAGCCTCTGGATTAAAAACAAAAACACCCAAGCTTTTTATGCTGTTGGAAAGGTGTTGTGCAGGGAAAGGCCTGGCTGTGCACAGGCTGTGGGATGTGCTATGGCAGTCTGTGCTCCCCACAGTGACTTTGGGGTGCACATAGAAACATCTTTGTGGAGACCATCTGTCAAAATGGAAAATACAGGAGAGCTTTAAAAAGCTGACTTCTGTAGGATATCTCAAGCTGAATATGCACATACGGAAGTGTCTACATCATCCTAATGCCCTCTGAGTGGTTTTGCATCTTAAATGAATCCTGGAAGAGGTTCCACTGGGTACTGTTAAACTATGCAGTTTCTCACTCCTTCCCATTTTGCCCCACAACTCAGAGTGAAATGGCCAGGGTACTGCGAGAGGACAGGAGAAAACCCTGACACCATGTAGCTCCTTGCTCACTGTGCAGAGAACCTGAGAAGATTCTGTACTATTTCTGTAAGCTTACTGTGCATCCTTCCATTTCTCCATCCTTATATAAGCAATTAATCATTGGACAAAATGGATTAAAGTTTATTCTTTCGCAGAAAGACAAAGAGCCTGGAGACACATACACTTAATTGTCTTACCTAGAGGTGAAGCAGTCCTTCAGGATTTGAATGAGGCAATTACCTGAGAGAATGTTAAAAAATTCCAAGACAATAGGAAGTCTCATCAGCCAGATATTGCCACCAGGCAACCAGTCACTGTAGGACCCCTTGGAAAAGCTTGCCATGGTCAGCACCAGTGTCTGGGTTGTCCCCAAGTCCTGCTCTCCAGCAGCAGAAGGTCCCCAGTGGTGCAGGAACTGCATGCCCTGCACCACTTATCCCAAGGCTATCCCACAGGCTTCTTTTAAAGATTACCTGAGGGGACCATGGAACATCTTCCTTTGGGCAAAAATTCATGGTACATACTGCATGTATAGAAATGCACATTCCCCAGCAAGGGAATCAGAGAAAATATGAATAAAGATGGGTGAGAAAGGAGGAGAGAGGAATGAGAGAAACCAAACTGACATATTCACATTTTCCTTGCCTGACAATAGTCAGGAAAGTATTTGCTTTCTTGCAGCATTAACAGATTAAAAAGTTACACAAATCCTCAGTACATTGGTGCTAATTCTGGAGCAATGGATCGGACCAAACAGGAAAAGAGATATACTAAAGAAGCCTATTTGATTCTGGGTTGCTTCCAGGAAGTCCCTGCAGCATACTATAAGAACATAATTGCAAAATTTTACTCCTTCACTTCTATAGGAGTAAAGGTATTCACTCCTTGCTCTAGTCCGAGCACTAATAATTCCCACCCAATACCATTTCGTTTATTGATAAAATAAATAAAGCTGTCTATTTTCTCTTTTCTTCCCCATATACTGAGCATAAACCAGACTGGATTCTCAAAGCTACAAAATGCAACAAAATTTACAGGTTGGCTTCATTACTTTATTAACACACACACATGGTTTATCTGCCCAGGATTCTTGGAGTTTGTTATTTTGTATTTTAATATATCTTGAAAGTTTAATGAGTGCGAGGAAAAGACATACTCTGTGTTTCTTTCTTGGACTTACTTGGATTGCAGTAATCCCCATTTAAAGTTTACCCAAGAGCAGACAAGGAGAGCAGCGGCTCTCCTGAGGAACACTGGTGCTTCCTGTGTCAGCACATGTCCTATAGTACTGCTAGCATTCCTAGGGTCGTTTTGTACCCCATGTTTAATTCATACACAAGGTCAGGAGAGGCAGAAGTTAGCTAGACCTTTCCTTTCATTTTCCCTTTCTTCTCATTTGATGTCCCAGTCCATTTGACAAGTTACATCCATGAAACCCTCACCATCTGTTGGGAAACAGTTCAGTGTTGCCTCCTGAGACAGACACATAAAACATTTTGTGGGTCCCATCCATCTCACAACATCCTGGCAGGACATACCACGGACAGAGAAAGCTTTATAAAACTCAGGTCCCATGCCAACAATGCAGACAGTCAGCAACTCTGATTTCTCTGGCCTTTATTGCTCCTTTTCTAGATCCTCTCTGTTTCACAGTCTGCAAGGAGATTCCCCCAGGAAAGAAGACCTTGCACTCCCCCTCCTTCTCTCCCCGATGTGAACTTCACAGCAGTTTTGGGGGTCCGTGTGTCACACTAACACACACACACTGCTGCAAACAAGCTGCAGTGCCATGAAGAGAAAGCCAGAGGAAGAGTGATGATGGGCTGGAAGGGGATGCCTGGGAAGATCTCATGAGTGGGCTTGCTCATCTGAGGGGAGTTCCATGGCATCACAGGTACCTGCTGAAGTCTCCGCCAAAACCAACTCCCCTTCAGATGCCACAACAGTTCCCAGTGCTGATTCAGTCTGGGATGTACTGACTTGTCCCAGAAATCATGTAAAGGAGTTCCAAAGTATTTACAGCAAAAGCACAATCCAGACTGTACAATTAAACTCCACAATTTCCTAGCAAAACCTTTCCTTTTTCCCCCATGTACAGCTGCTAAGCCCTGCTACAAGATATGGTACATGTTGTTTGCTAAATGGTGCTTTTTTTCCCCTTAAGGAAAAAGAATTAAAAGCTCTTTCATGTAAAAGACATAAATTAACAAAGCTGCCCAAGTCTGTTCACAGATCTCACAGTTTACAACAAGGACATTTCTAAAGAAGGCATTTCTTAAATTACCAGCAGTACATTACTGAGAGAGAGCCTTCAGCAGGAGCTGCTGTTCCCTCCAATCCCTGAATCATGCTCCAGTTCCCCAGTGTGTGCCGTAGCTTCCCTCTAACAATACTCACTTGCAGTGGTACTACTACAATTGCCGGAGAAATGAGCAGTCTGGAACAATGAGGCATGTTTGTGATTCATTCCTTTGTGCTGTTCATCGACTTTCTCCCCTGTGCATCCATCAGTGGTTACATCACTCTCCTTTCCTCAGGCTCTACATCCCTTCCAGGCTAATACCTTTGAATATAAAGCATGTCTTGAGTTAAACATTAGCTGCACATTAACTGGGGCTTGCTTTCTGACTGAATAATCTGCTTTAAAGTAAAAGGTTTTCTACAGTCAGACGAGAAAGCTACAAAGGAGCTGCTTAGCAATCCTCTTGAAAGCGAGCTTTCAGTATTGGAAACCAAATTCTATTTTATCTATTTATACTTGTCACTAGTAATTACTTGAAAGGTCTATCAGCTTCTGGCTTTAATGATGTATGAACTGCTACAAGCACTTTGGAACAGGGGAGCAGATCATAACAAAAACAAAGTTATTTCAAAGTGGGCACATATTTCCGTGAAACCAGCACAGAACAGTATTCCAAGAAATATTTTCATGTGCATCTTGACCAGCTACTGAGATGACATTTGAGGTCATCTCCCATTTGTGCCAGGTTGAGTTAGCTTGCGTAGCACAGCTGGGACAGAGCACCTCAGTGTTTCATCAGAAAGGCAGCTTTTACCTAAACATGGTCTTCTGGAGGCAGTCCATCGAGCACCAGCTGACAACAGAGACAGTTGTATGTAAAATCTGGAAGGCAGACATTATGTGTTTGATTACACTTCAGTGTAATCAAACCAAGCTTCAAAATCTTTCTCCAACCCAGTAGAAACAAAAGACAGGCTTTAGAAGCTGTTATTTGCAAGGTTTAGAGTCAAAAAAGGCCACCCTGCCTTAGGAGTGAAATAAAGGACATCAGTTCTAGAGAGGTCTGTTGTCCACACTTATTCACAATATATTAAGACTGCCTGGCAAATGCTTGTTTGCACAGCATGATCTTCTTCAAGGATCCAGCTCCAAGAACTGACACTTTGGAAGCAGTTTTGAGGCTGCCTGGTGGGGAGCCAGCAAGGAGAACAAAGCAAATCTTTGGAAGCTGAGGATGGCAAACTCTACCACTGAAAAAAGAAAACACCTATCACTGGAGTAGGCTGTAGCCAACATCATAACCTCAGAGCGCTGCTGAAGCTTCACTGCTCTCCCTGGCCACCTGAGGATCAGAAAATATTAAACAGAAATGTAGTTTATCTGGCAGAACCTGTCCCTTCCTATGTCACGTGGTTGCAACACCAGGAAAAACATCACCATGTAGATAATTTTCCTTTAGTATCAAGGTGAGAAGAAGTCGCCCCTCATTCCCCAAGTATCTTTGAGACACGGGTGTGTGACACAGCCTCTCCTCTCACCCTGTTTAGCACTGTGCCCATGTTGTATGGTGTGGAAGTTCTCAGATTTGGAGGACAGGACTCGACTTGCACATGAAGTTTGTGTGGCTGAAAACAGAGAGGGTTTTCTGTGCCTTACTCCTGAACTGACTGGCTGATAGCACAGTGGTCTTGGATATCACAACTCTGTGACTCTTTGAAGCTCTGGCAATGAGTACCAATGCTTGGGATTACCGCAGCAAACTTATTCCAGTGCCCAAATGGGACCATGATCCACCAGAAACTTCCTGATGAAGTTCATCATGACCTTAATTCATTAGATACATGGGGAATGGATGTGACCATGCCTTGGTAGGCTGGGTGGCTTCGGTCACATTATATGCTGGTAGTTTCACATGAAGCAGAAGCTGTGCAGGACTTCTACCCAAAACCTACTTCTGTGGGCACGATAACAACAATCGCTATTGCAAACAGCGACAAAATCAAAATAAAAGAAAAACAGGGAGAGATTAAAGAACAAGACAGAAAAGAAAAATAATTTCCCATGCTTTTCTTTTTCCCCCCTTCTGTTCCAAAGCCTTTGAACTTGCCAAGTGCAGTACAGAGTTCAGATCTGCTGCTTTTCTGTCTTCATTTCCTCTTCCTTCATGTCGTCGCTCAAGACGGATCTCAGCACCCAAAAGGAGAAATGTGCATACCTCTGAGGCCCTGTGAGGCTGAGCACAATGAGCAAACACTCCCTCATTCAATCTCTTCTCACTCCTGCCACTGTCTCTTTGAGATTGCAGTAGGCAGGTCTGGCACCTGCAGCTGCTCTTGTGCAGCTTGCAGGTGCACAGGAGCACTGGGCAGTGATGTGCCATAAACACCATCCAAAGCCATGGAGGAGGGAAAAACAGAGTGCTGAGGGGAAAAGTAAAGAAAACCTGCTCGTCCCCTTGCTGCTTACAGCTGGTGAGGACTTCCCAGGAGAACAACCACGACTTTTAGCAGCACCGATGGGAAAATGCTGACGTGCCCTTTCACGTCATAGTAAATCAATGGGAAAATTATCCAGCTGAAATATTAAAACAAGTTCTGAAAAATTCAGGATGGAAAAGGACACAGGTTGGGCACAGAGGAATTGACAGGCACTGTTGATGAAGGCTGTATCCCCGTATTTCTCAAAGAATGCCCCAGATCCACTCAAACCAAGAGGGATGCTCAAGTGGCAGCGGCATGCTGAGATCAGAGCATCTGCCCTGTAATAACCAGGAAGAATTTGGTGAAAATCCTCTAGGATGGTTATATAGCTAGAAAGCCTTTTGCTCCATAACCTGTGAATAATTCAGCTACATTTGAGAGGCTGTGCTCTTCTTCCAGTCTCCTCTCACAAGGCACTTGGAAGGCAAAAAGGTGAGGAGGGAGAGCAGCACGCGGTGAGTGCTGAGGATTTTGTGCTATCCCCAAGCAAACCGATTTTTCAAGGGGTTACACAGTTTGCTGTTTCACATTCCCCTCGGGTCAAGCTCTCCTCAAGGTGGATAGTGGCACACGTCACAGAAGCTTTCTGAGATAAATTAGGAGTGAAAATGTCTCAGGAGCCTTTTATACAGTTCATCAACTCGGTGAGCACAGTTTGTGCCTGACTACCTTCCCTTGTCTCTGCTAAGAGCTCACAGCCCTCCACATTCCCTCACCGAAACCAAGGCTGCTTGAATGGGCCAAGTCTGGAGATTATGTAAAAGCTATTAAAAATGTTTGCAATGAGAAAGGCACAGTGGGATTTTTTTTTATTATTATTTTTTAAAGGTGGCAGTCACTTTGCCTTCTTTCCCAGCAAACCAAATGTTAGAAACTCCTGCACAGATGGTCAGTTTTGATGCATTTTTTCTGTCCTAGAAATGGGGTTTGTCCATCAAATTCTTATCTGCTCTCCCTGTTTCTGTGACTTTCATTTCTGTTCCCTGCAGTTCCCCTCCAGCACAGGCATTCAGGTGCCATTTCAAGATCTTTTTTCTTATGTGTCCATCTCCTGAAGAGAAAGAGGTGGCATTGCACTGCCAAGTTCCACATTCCCAAAAAACACGGTCCTAGATGACCCTAAGAAACAAACTACTGGCAATTCTGATTTTTACAAAAGCTGTGATCCCAGAGCAGAGGAGGAATCACACATCCTCACCACTTCAAGGCCATGAGGGCTGAGAGCAGCAGTCACTGCTGTCATCAGGTAGAGCTGACCAAGCCTCGTTCTGCTGTTACCAACTCTCACCTATCACGCTCCAGGACACCCTGACCTTGAGAAGGAGAAATTCTGATTCCTGAGCTTGGTCACCATCCCCATGTACCTTTATGCTGTTTGTCCCCTTGTGTTGCAGCTCTTGCCTGTTCCCTTTGCTTCCTGATGCTTTGCAGTGACTGAGTTCCTGCAGCTGAACTTGCAGACAGTGTTTTCTTTGTAAAGCAAACCTGTCCTCTGACTGTGGAAGGTGAGGGTAGGTTGCCCTATAACCACAACTACAGTGTTGCTCCTGCCCTTCCAACTACAACCAGGGCTCTTCAGAGCCTCCTTGCACACTGGGGGCTGCAATGCAGTCTTACGTGTTAATTTCCCCATTTGATCCATCTACACATCCCACCAGGGACCCAGGGGGACTCTTCTGAGGTGGGTACGTCCATCAGGGTGTTGCTCTCCTCAGGCACTGGCCACAGATGGCAGGACAATGAGCAGGATGGGCCAGTAAAGTGCTTTGGTTTTGCTAGAAGTAAGGCCAGACAAACCACTGATGTTTTCATGGGTGTCAGGTCTTGTCTTGCAACCTAAGGCAAGCCTAGTGCATCCCTGTTTTCTGTCAGAGTAGGTGCTGAAACAGGGAGTGTCCTGCTATGCTCTGCACTAGGGCTGAGGTTCAGCCCAGGGAAAGAGGGGTCAGTCAGGTGTGGCAGAACAATCAAGCAAGGCTTGGGAAAAACATAGACATATGGTGGGAATTGCTCCCTGAGCAGTATGGATACTGCACACACTGACCTAAACACTGACCATGGAATAGGTCCGTTTGCCCACTGGGTTTTGTTTAAATTAGGCTTTAGGATGTTTTCCACCTAAAGTGATCAAGCAGTGCTCACCTCCTCAGCCGGTGCTTTTTAAGCAGGCTGTTGTAATGGTGGCAGCCAGGCAAGGAGAGCCAAGGAAGGACATCACAGGCCCTGCTCATCTGTGCCCAGGCAGTCTTTCAGCACCTTGGCATTGGGTGCCTCCACCAGAGCGGTTTAGTGCCACAGCAGAGTCCCAATAAGAGCAAACTCTGGTGTCCTTTAGAAGCAAACCCCATTTGTTACTTGTGCTCAGACACACGACCTCCCTTTCTCAGCTGTGGGTGTGAGCAGTGATTTAAACAAAGCAGTAAAAGAGAAGGGGGAAAAGCAGCATGGAAAAGCCTGCAGCATGCCTATGGAGGCAGTAGAGCATTGAGATAAAATTTATTGGATGGGTTCTGTAGCAGGGGTGAGACAGCACCTGGAAATTATGCCATCATTAAATTTCCATGTGCAGTGGCCCCGTGAATCCAGAGCAGTGACACAAAGCCATCAACCCCAGAAGCATCACTGCTGTTTATCAAACTCACAGTATTTCCCCAAAAGTGAGTAACGGGGCAGGGAAAGAAGTTCACACTGATTCTTGTGTGTAGATCACAGCAACTGCAGGCAATAATTTCATTGTCCACCAAATGTTACGCTTCATAAAAAAAAAGAGAAAATAAAACTGATCAGGCATGAAGGTGTTATTCAACCACTTTCAGAGTCCTCTGCATCTTCCAGTACAAAGCCACTGATTCCCAAGTATGGCCAGATATGGCATGGCACCAGTTGGGCTGAGAGCTGGGACGGGACAGGATGGACACCCCAAGACAAACTTGTGGTCAAACCCACAGGGAAATGTCTGACTTTGCCAAAGCACCTTTGACAGTAAGGACTCCTTTTTAATCCAAATGTTTTATTTAAATGACCTGCCACTGCTGTTTTATTTTACCCTAACTACATTAAAGTTCTCAGGGACTGAAGCCAGTTTTACCAAGTTCCTGAAAACACTGCACAGCTTTTTCTGGAAAGGAGATGGACTGAAACACACACATTTTGGTTCCGAGTGTCCCCAGTGTGCCTTTGGAAGTGAGGAGCTGAAAGCAGAATAACTCTCACCACCATGTGTAAAATGGCATGAGCTATCAAGAAATGAAAGGAAGCTGGTGGAAGGGAACAGCTGAGTAGATAAAATCTGAGCAAAAATCCAAAGGGGATCTAGAGAGGGTTGATCTGTAATCAGATAGATCCCGAAAGAGTAATAGTTTCCAGGGAAGAACCCTGAGAGTGTAACTAAAAAGCTCTGATCTACAGCTGTCATCTGTATTTTTCCAATATCCAACAAGTATGAAACACAAAATTGAGAGATCAGGCTTGACAGTAGCTCTGTTTGCTGAGGTCACCCTTTTGTCAAGATCAGCTGATGTATGTGTGGGTGTAACAAAACACCTTTGTTAGCAGGTGAAGAGAGAGAACTTCCCACGAGTGCATCCACTGTTAACAACTGTGTCTGCCAGCATCTAAAGTTACATCACTAGAGTACATATTTAGGAATTATCTCCAGGTGGTTGCTGGGAAAAGTTGAGGTTATGATTTAGGAACCTGCATTTCTACCTAGTTTTTTTACATACAAATGTGTCTGAGCTTGACTGCCCTGCCTGATGGTGTGAAGGCAAAAGGCCAAAATTTATAGGCTTACCACCTCATGCCTATTTCTCCAGCATAGCCTCTGGCTCAGCAATTCCCAAGTGTTCTCACAGAATTGTGCTCCTGTGGGTGTTTGACTGAGTTTAAGTTTCTGTTCCAGATGCAGCAGCGACAAGGATGTGAAGGCAGGAGATCAGCCTGCAACCTGACCATTCCCCTTCAGGAGGGGATACCAGGAGCACAGGTTCTTCCCAACAAAGCCTGATGGAATGGCATCCACAGCCAGGCTGCTTCTCTGTCTTAGTATTCAAAGCTAGGTGCAGGATGGTGTCCGAATGAAGAGATGTGAATTAAATCGGTTGCAAGGGCACAAGTGATCTGGTTTCAGTCATTATTTTAAACTAGGAGGTCCTCAAAAAGCAAAAAGTTCAGCATCATGCATTTGCAGTTTAACAGTTTGGCTGTAGCCTGTTAACTTGCCATATAACTGCTGATGATTTGTTCATTATATTAGCTTAATTGCTGTAAGCCTAGTGTGTCTGAATCAATCAAAGTTAAAACAATGGAATTATGTTTTTACATAATCACTTTTGACTAGAAAGCAAGCTGTGCAGAAGGAGGTTCCACATGATGTTCTCAGATATCTTTTCAAAGGAATGATAATTAATTCTGCACTACTGCTTCTGAAGGGATAGAAGAAGATGGGAGAAGATAATGGGAGGCGGTGGTTGCATAATCCCTGCCCATTCGGTTTGCTGCAGCACACTGATAATGAACAATTCGAAGGATAAAAGCTACTGTGAGCCCAAGCCCAAGAAAAGCTTAACACATGCATCAGGACAAAATGCACATCTCCATTTTCTGTGCAGGAGCTGGATCATTTTTATCCTGATTCACAATGACAAGTCAGAGCCATTTACAATGGTTCTGTGAGGCTGAGTGCCAGCAAGCAGATTGCCTTGGAAAACATGTTTGAGTGCAGGGTGAAGACTCTTTGCCATGCACAGCAGACCAGAGCTGAATAATCAGCTCAGCATGTCCAAACCCAGGTTTTCAATTCAGGCTAGCCACCTTGACAAATTGACTTTTATTCTCAGTTCTAGCAACGGGTTTATCTAAACTAAAGCTCCTGATGAGGAAGTTTCTCTTTTCCTCGCTCATCCTTCCTCTCCCTGTGAAGTTTTCCTTGCGAGGGACAGAGGTCTTACCACTTCTGCTGAGGTCAAAATGCATTGGAGAGTATCTTGCTTTGTATTTAAAGGCACTTGCCATGTTTGTTCTCTCTCCCTCTGAGCTCATTCTTAGAAGTGGAAGGCAATTGGCAATTTGTAAGGAAGTAGCAGCATACGTAGAAGAGCATGTCACATGTCACTCACCTAGTGCATATTAAACTTCAGTAGAAAATTAAAAAGTTTTGGAAATCCTCTGCTTTGCAAGATTTCTGAATTTTGGGGGTTTCTGAGCAAAGCAAGATACACTCTTATTCAGGCAAAATGATAATTTGACAAGGCAAATGGAAGACCTTTGATCAGTAAAAGTAAGATGCGACTCTAAGCTTTGTCCCAGACTGGGAGTGGTTGGATACAAAATGCCAAAGAAGGCCTGGGGGACATTTCTATTCAAAATAATCTAAAACTTGTATTTTCAGGTTGACTCCAGGCAGAAAGCAGTTATAACTGCTTTGTTACAACTATGATTTGTTTGACTCTACATCTTTGATACTAATATGAAATTGAAGCTAGATGATGCTCCTAAGCTTTGAAAGAAGCTGAGGCTGAATGACACTCCCAGAGTAAGCTGTCTCCTGCTTTATCCAAGTCACTTCACTCCTTTCCAGTGGTGTTGCCTTCTTTCTGTCTTACCTCATGGTATTGTACCAACACAGCAGCCTGCCTTAGCTATACAATGAGCAAACTCTAGAATGAACACACATGCTACTCACCCAAATACCTGCCATTAATTCTAATACAACCCAATTATATTCTTAGATATAGAGATAGATATAACCTGGTTCTTGAATCATGGAGAGAAAGTGGTTGTTTCAAAATATGTGGAAAAATCTTGTGAATCTACATTGTGTAATATTGCAGTACTTGCCTATCTATTATTAATTATAATTTATCCTTACAGCAGAATCTGGACAATGAAATGCCTGTACTTTATCTTGTAAAATGTTCCTCCACTTTAAAATAATTTAAAACAGAAAAATGAAACTACTTTAGTTAAAAAAAAAAAAAAAATTGTATGGGTGCTGGCAGTACTCTGAGCGTGTCTGAAGGCTCTTGATGAAAAGCACTCCCATTCTCTGACCGCAGCACCTTCAAAGAAAAATCTGTGTTGATCTCACAGGACTTCAGGAAGTTGGAGCTAACGCCTTTAGTGGCTGGGTAAGGCAACCTAACCAGCAAACTTTGATCTGAGAGCCATCTCAAAATTGTGCATTACTCTAGCAGAGGAACAAACACAGAGCTGCAGTGAGGGACCTTGCTGTGGCCAGCAGCAATGCATGGAGAAGCTGAGGCAAGACTAACATTGATGCTGCCAGATCCATGTGTGACAAAACCTCACCCAGTGCATCGATAGCAAGCAACAGCACATCTCCAAGGACTCCACAAAAGGACTGTGTTATCTCAGCCTCCATTTCAAGGAAAGGAGCACAAGGAAATTATTTGCTTGAGCATACTCAGGTGGTACCAGGAAGAAAAAAAGTGTTCTGCGTCTGTCCCATGCTGTCCTATAACATCCATAAATTCCTTATAATGCTGAAGGCATATTAATGCCCCGCAGAGGATCAGGATGCTGGGGACCCCACATTACACCAGACCTAAGCTGGTTCCATCCTCTGGGGGGCTGCAACACTTCCCAGAGGTGCCAGTTCATGTCCTTTCAGATTGGTTTTACCCTTCCAGCTGTGGCACTGTGTAAGCAGCATGCCTTGCGTGGGGCACCCGTACTGAAAGCTGGGGTCTTTAAATACCACATAATACTCACAGCATGGCAGCTGAAACAAAGAGGAGGTCTTGCAATAGGAAGGGTGTTGCCGGTTCCTTTGTCAGAAGAAGATGTTGTTATTGAACCCAGTAAAGATGACTGAGTTTTGGGAAGGAGGGCTTGCCACATCATTACAGCCAATTTATACTGTTACACCCGTTCATACCATTAAAATAGTAACAAAAGACAGAATATCTTTCAACCCAGGCAATTAATTCATTTAACATCTGATGCCACTGAAGTGCAGATAGAGCTCTGGTTACCCCAGCACAGATTTCTCCCATTGTTTTTGCTACATGTCCCTATCAACTTAATAAGCAGAATAACAGCCACACCAGAGAAAACATTGTTTCTGAATAAGGAGTTCTGCCACTGGGTCCATATGGAAAGCACATGAAAAAACGAACTAGGGAGAACCATGGTTATGGAAAATGAGCCATATTCCTGTTTTGTTTTCCCTTTTCTCTTTCCCAAACTCCTAATGGGGGTCGTCTCTTTCTGGACTTTCCCAGGAACGCAGGAACCACAAACGTAGAAATGTACCATGTCCTTCAGTCAGTGGGGAGAGAATTAAGATGTCTCTGGGAGGAGCCTAGGGAATCCAATGGCAAGCCCCAATATCAATCTAAATAAATTCACTCACGTCAGCTTTGAGGTATTTTAAAATGTATATATTCTTTGTGCCTGCAGAGTCACAAGGATTGAAAGAGGCTGGGGTGAAATGACTCTCAAACACACTGCTGCAGGTCAGGAGAAAGGAATGGTGTAGCAGCCCCAACGATGGCCTGGATTTGGCTGGGTTGTGGCATTGGACATTTGCTTTGCTAACCTCTTAAAATAGAAAAACAACCTTTCAAGTCCTGAGGTGTCACAACACCTTCCAGACAAGAGTCAGCTAAGAACCCAGTCTCGATGATTTGGGAATTTTCCTATCAGATTGAAGGGAAGCAAAATTGATGTCTCAAGTTGGCAAACTATACAGAAAGTCTTAGTTTGCTCTGTCCTTTGACATATTTTCAGCTTTTGGAACATAAAACATTAACAGTGATTAACGTGCAGCTGGCACAGGCCAAGGCAACTTGTCGTAATTCAGTACATTGCTATTAAGATATTCTCCAGGGACAAGTGGATTGAAGGCAGCTGGCTTTGCAAATTTACACCAGAACTTGTCTCGGTACTATGGGGAAAATAAGATATTCATAAAAGTATTCTAGAATGCCCAGATCTATAGGGAGTTGTGCCAAAAACTCATACAAAACAAAATCATTATTCAATACTTATTACTATTCTATTTATAAAGCTTCTGTCATTCCCTGGCAAACAGAGGTAATGGCATTTGACTTGGAAGACAAATCACAAACCATGGAAAGTGGAAAGTGGATTGCAAATCATCAGCCTGAGCGTGTTGCAAGCTGAAAAGTGTTGGTCCAAACTATTCTGAGAATCCTTATGAATAACAAATACGTTTGAAGAAACCCAGATCATTTCATGCACAGCTCAACCAGGGAAAAACAGGCTAAATTTATGAGTATCACTCACAGTGGCCAAATTAATCAGGTCTGCAATATGCTGCAACTGCGACCAGAGAAAAGCATCTAGCATGAAGCATGAGTAAAATTTCAAGTGACATTCATCAGCAACAAACTGCAACTCCTTTAATGCAGTTTCAGGCTCGTTTTCTTTCCCAGGGATGGAGTGATGGAGGTGAGTTGTCCCAGGTTGTCAGTAGGAGCACACAATACCTCTGGTGTTGGGTGGGCTCTCGAGAGCGTGTACTTTGCAAACAAATGGCCAACACTTGGGAATGTTGGCAGGACGTGACACAAAGAGCAGACCACTCTCAGAAATGAAAATGGCATTAGAACATCCATGATTTATGGCAGTGACTTTGGAGCTTCCATATCTCTTTTAGGTTGTTCTTTACAGGATCACACTGACTCAGAGGAGCTGAGAGTTTTGGGTTGCAAAAGATGGCGGACGTTTGGCGTTAGGCTTGGCAAACTTGTGGTGACCTTGGCAAAGAGACTCAAGGAGAAGAGGTAAAACTGATGAACTGGGAGAGAGAAATAGCTTGGGGTTTTCTTTTCACTCCTGTCCCTTATTGTCTTCACACCTGTGGTCTCTCAGACTTCTGCCTTCTCCTCATATAGCATCTTCCTGATCTGGATTTTTCTGTCCCAAATTTCTGCAAACCCTCTGACTTCTGTATCACCAATTTCTGTCTTCCTTTGTCTAGATGATTTTAGCCTTTTCCTGCTTTATTTGTGCGGGCAGTGTCTACTCAGGCTCCTCACAATATTATTTTTTCTGTGGCATCATCACCTGGAAGCTCTGGTCATGGCACTGAGTCTGCCAGAGTTCAAGAAGTGTTTGGACACTGCTCTCAGGCACATGGTGCGGGTTTTGGGGTTGTCCTGACCAGGAGCCAACTTTGATCCCTCTGGGTCCCTTTCAACTCAGGTTACTCTACCATTCTGCCTCTAAGGGACAGACACAGCAATTCAAACACCATGAGGAAAAAATTTCAGAGCCTGCGGTGTCTTCCCTCAGACAAAGCAAACCGTGGCATGCAACCCGACGGAGCCACAGTCAAGGTTAGCCTTGCTAAGACCATCTGGTTAGTTGTCTAAATGAAGATGTAGGTTTGGGTTCTTCTGTTTCAAATTGCATCATTCAAAAATGATCCACCAAGACTCACAAAAATATGCACAGTCAAATAACCCTAGGAAATAGAAAAAGAGACAGATGGAGAATCTGCCTGGGTAATTTTCTCCCCTGTGGCTACTGTGCTGTTTCTGCTAGAAAGGATGTGGAGGGAGGCAAAGTGAATAAATATAAACTGACTTTGTGGGATGCATAGATAACTGTAGTATTTCTCTAAGTCCACATGAAAAACACCAGTGAAAAGAAAATGGATTAGCAAAAGCCAGAAAAGAGACTTTATAACTCACACAAACAACAAAGTGGAATTGCTTTTTTTTTTTTTTTTGATCCTGGTAAAGTTCCTTGTTCAGTTTTGCAAACAAGGAACGCTTTCTGTCCTTTATTTAATATCTTTGAAGGGACCTTCCTCTACACTTGAAGGAAAGTTCATGAGAAAGCATTTTACCAACAAGAAAGGAGCTCAGTTATTGCTTCAAAGAGGACCAATGGGATTCTTTATATTTGCCAAATGCCTGGCTGTGAGTAAACCTGGGGGCTGCTCTGTCTTGCTTTGCAGAGCTGGGAAGGTGCTGCTGAGGGACTGAAGCACACTAGGATGCCCAGCACACATCAGATGACCTCTGAGCCACAGCGTTACCTCCCAGCGTTACCCAGTGACAGACAGCAGCTCCATCAACACACCAGAACCAGAGAACAGTAACAAAACATTAGTGGCCAGAACCAAGGTGCCACACAGTCACAGACAAGCCCCTTTTCCACCCTGTCCTCAGGGTTGGGCAGCAGAGGCCGGGGGATGTGGGCCAGACAGGTGGCACAGACGGGAGGTGGGCTGGGGAGCAGGCAGGGGCACGGGGCACGAGCGGCACCCAGAGTGGTCACTGAGCGCAGATGGCTGTGCCAGTGCCCGGCTGCCCAGTGGGTGCAGCGTGCCCTGCTTTCCTTGCAGTGACTTTCAGCAGGGGGATGCGGCAGCTGCTCACTCGTCTCCCCTAGGGGTGTTTTGATCAGTCCTTTCTCCCTGCATCCCCCCTTCCCCCTCCTCAGGCACTGCTGCTGCCACTGTCACCTCCAGTGATGCCCAAAGGGGTGGTTCTGCCATCTGAATCATTTACTGCCTTTTTCCCAGTTCCCCGCAGCCAAGCCTGCCTATTCCCTGGTTCCTTTTTGCTCCTTTTGGGCAGCTACAGTGCCTTGACCTGGGTCAGACACAGAGCTGTGAGCACAGGGGCCAGCAGTGTGCTGTGACACACTGTGTTCACAGCAGCAGACAGGTTTGGACTTTTTTTCGCTTGTTTGCTGGCTTGCTCCACCACTTGTTCCACACACACTGCATTATGGAAAGGCTAGCCATAAAATCCTGAGCATATTTTTCTTAGCATCTCTGGGTGCTTAGTCAAATGTCAAAAATATAATTATTTCAGAGAATTGGTTTCCTTTTATGTGCAGAAAGTGAAAAGCAGGGAAAGGGAATTCTGCCTATGTTAAGTATTTTCTTTGCGTTTGTTCACAAAGGGAAGGAATTAGGCACTTAACAATAAAACCTGTAAAATTCATTTTTAATGTTGTTTACTGTGGGGGCTTATTTTTAGGGCTTCTGTTCCTCCTCCTCCCTTTCTTCCTCTCGCTGAATAGAAGGGAAATTGCCTAATTTAGTTTGGTTGCTCAGTTGGCCATATTAGTGCATCTCACTCAGAAGAGCATCCCCAAGAAAAATGGCATGTTTTTAATGCTCACTTATGTCAGTCTTTGCATTTCTGCTCAGTGTTGATTAGTGAAGTCACTCTGAAGACACGATTTATAAGCCATTCTCCTGCTCTCCATAAGAATGCTAGATATTTCTCAGCTGGAGAATTGCTGTACTTGTAGCTTGACCTCCAGATGTAAACATCTGTTCTGTCCACCCCTTGTAAGGGTAAAATCAGAACATTTTCTTATATGCTCGTTTTTGCTCTCCAGCTGCATCTGTCCCTAAAAGCCAGATATGCTAGTCTCTGAAATATTAAGAAGTCCCCTTAGATGTTATGTGAATCTCTGTTAGATGTATTCTGTCTTTTGCAGGAACAGTCACAACTGAAGGACCAGTGAGTGATGGCATTGGCCATTCCCATGTTCTCAGCAATTGTCTTAGAAAAACAGTAAGAAAAGTGACTTTGCAGAGCTCAGCAGTGTCAAGGAGACACTACAGTTAAACAGAGAACTTGGAAAACAAAAATATTTGTATTTAAATGATCTCCATCCAGAAACATGATTACTGTCATAGAGCAGTGACTGGGGATGACTTTTCCAAAATAGACTGTTAAAGGCACAAGGTTTTTTCTTGGCAGGGCTGAGGAGGAAAGTTTGTGGGTCACGTAACAGAGCATGTGGTTACTGGCACAGTTCAAAGTTTTCCTGATTTCATCCTCTAGCAAAGGTCCAGCACAGACAAGCCCTTAGACTCTGTTTCAGTTCTGGGCCCCCAAAGGTACTCTGTGCAGATAATGTGACCTAGAGACCATGATGTGCTGGCAACCAGAACAGACTTGACTATTTTCAGCAAGTCATGTATTCAGCACAAAGCCATCCTTTCACATGTTTCATCTCTCAGCAATTACAACACTTCCCAATTGCAGCTGTTTCTCACCAACCTCAGATGTGCTTTCTCAAAGAATGAGACACTTTTTGAAAGCCTACCAAACCATGCTGGTGGAAAGCCTTGTCTGACAGCTCTTGCCGAGGAGGAAGCGAACAAAGGGAGCAGCACATTAAATCTCTCTCTTCAAACAAATTATTTTAAACGCATTTTCTCCCTCTTCTAGCAGAGTCCTCATGCTGATATGGGCACTGCCAGTCATGTGCTGCTGTTGTTGCACAGGACAAGGCCAGTGTGGAGAGCAGTCTGGCACCTTACTGAACACATAACCCTCCCCATCACTTGCCTGACTTACCCTGGGGACAAATTCAGCCCTGACATGCATGGCTGTTGTTTTCATTACAGCTGTTCTGCAGATATGAGGGACACAGAAATTAAAGGAAGAGGGCTCCAGAGCTGTCTTTCATCCTTCTGTAATCTGTTATTCCTACTGTATTTGTTGTATTAGCCTTCAAGACTCATTCCTCATTAGAGGAATGAGAGTTGTGCTAATTTGCCACTCACACCCACTTTATTACAAACATGTACCCAATCTGCAATTTACTCCCCCAGTTATAATCACAGCTGGAATTAGCACAGAGCCTTCCTAGGTGTTTCTTCTTCAGTGTTTTTGCAAGCTCCTTCTGGGCTGAGTTTGGCTTATCCCAAGCAAGATCCTTCCAACGAGACAGGACGACCCCCATGCTACCCTGGGGACACAGAAGCACTCTGAACAGCCCCAACCCCTGCTGATGGTGGGGAGGTTCAGTGCCCGACACATGCTCATTGGCAAGCAGGTTCCACTTGCCTACAGAAAGCATATTAGCAGTAAGCAACAACAAGACAGAAACAAAGAGCATTAATTCCTCCATTTCTGTTCTCTAGTACTCAACAGGAAAACACTCTTGAAATCAAAAAGATTGCTCAGTCTCTAAGACAATGGATGATACTTGCTAAACACACTTACGTAGCTCTGAAGTTTAATTTTGCCAGCTGCAGAAGGGAGGCATTCAGGTGTCATCTGGCTAAAATCAAGCCAGCACATAGATTTGTGTATCAATTGCCCACGGCTGGCACTTATATGACCACTTATTCTGTTGCTCAAGGAGATTCCTTGCAGGTTGTCAATAAATACAACGGGTTTGCAGTGTCAGCTTTCCATATCTGCTGCTGTACTCCAGACAAACAACCCAGAAGACTTGTTCTGTGCTCAGGTCAGGCTGTCAGGTCAAACTCATTTCTCTCACTTCAGATATTTCAGTTCAAATTTTCAAGACTGATCTGGTATGAGTTTCTGATATTTTTCCTGGGCAGAACTACTGCAGCAATCAATGAACTTTGCACAAAACCAGTTTGTTCATTCCTCTTGCACCTCTCTGCTTTTCTGAGCAGCTGTGGTCTCTCCCTCCAAGCTGCCTGAGATGGGAAATGCAGGGCTGGGCAGCAGTGGGTATCGTCAAGCACTGTTCTGGAGTAGTGAGACACTGCCAGGGCAGGGGCAGGCAAGGTCCACCTGCACATAACACGGAAAATCTGGCCTGTCTGGAATCCTCTGTCTACTCTTTTATGAGAAAAGAACAGAAAGTTGTCCAGTGTGGGGCCACAGCGCTGAGGCAGAGACAGGAGCTTTCTAAAAAATGAAGACATAAGAAAAGAAGAAAAGAACTGCATTTTGTCCCAAAATGAGACTTGCCATGAAAACTTTCAAACAGGAATATTTTCCCTAGCCTTCCTTACTGCCTTTGAAGTTTTCCATTGGGAGTGCTTCATTTTCCCACTCCAGCTACAGCGGCACAAGCTCAGCATGGTGGTGCACTCCCATTGGCTCATAAATCTGATCATTTTCCCCTTGATGGGCCCTGACAGCCCTGTGGTGAGTGGTGTGAGCCTGATCTCCCCACTGAGACCTGGCGTGTGTGCGATCCGCGCTCCGTGTTACCTGCACATCTCCCAGTGCTGTCACACACGATAAGGATCTGCTGCAGCATGGGTGGAATTGTCAGGGCGAGGAGAACTGGGGCTCTCCAAGGCAAGGAAGAGGGGAGATGCCCCCTGGCAGGAGCAATACACCTTACACCTTGCCTCCAGATGAGTTTATTCTGCAGGCCTTGGGTTGCTACTCTGCAAATTTCGCTGCTGGGGATTGCAGACGACAGTGAACCTTCCCCTTACCTACAGAAGTTGTCTGCAAGCACTGCTGTTCAGTGTTGGGTATATGATAAGCTAAAGATCTGGGCCTAACTAATAATAAAAACAATCCTGCAAAATTTCCATCTCCCTACAATTTGTCTTAAGTCAATCTAATAGAATCATAGAGTTATTGAGGATGGAAAAGACCTCTAAGATCATCAAATCCAGCTGTCAACCTATTACCACCACCATGTTCACCACTAAACCATGTCCTCAAGTGCCATATTCACATGTTTTTCGAGCACTCCCAGGCATGGTGACTTTACCACTTCACTGGGCATCTTGTTCCAATGCTTGATAACTCCATCTGCAAAAAAAAATTTACTAATGTCCAATCTAAACATTCCCTGACACAACTTGTGGCCATTTCCTCTCATCCTGTCACTTGTCACCTGGGACAGGAGACTGATGCCCACTTTCAAAGGCAAGTTTTTTAATGGTAGAAGATGCTGGCATTAAATGGACCATTCAAACTTTATTTTGCTCCTTTTTTGCATATTCGTTATTGAAAAATTTTCAATTACATCCTAGACTTTGCAAAGAACTTACATTTTTTTCCTTGAACAAATTGGATGTAACAAAAGAGTGACATGGAGTTAAAACAGGTTCCTGGCAGGGAAGAGTTTATCCCAAACTGCTGAAGTCTGGCAGACTGTAAGTAAATGAACGTAGGGTTTCCCACTGCAAAGTATCTGGTAAATTTAGCTGTGAAACAGCCCTAACGATAATAGTGCATGACTCCCATGAGAAAAACAATACAATTTGATTTAAAACACTTCACTCCCCTTTAAACACTCTGTTTACATGGCAAAGATGTCGTAAACACATATGAAGTGAGACAAGTGAGGCTTCTGGGGAGGGGGGAGATGGCGATGCAGGGTGGGAAGACTATAGATGCTTTAAAATCACCGGGAAACAAACAAAACCTTTAGGAAGTTGGCCAGTGGGATTGCCAGATAACACTTCCTATAAGCCTTCTGGAAAAAATGTATTTATGCAAAAGAGATATAAACTGTGAAATGGCAAATCTGCTTTAAATTTTCAAAAAGGTCTATTTGCTTGCAAATCTCTCGTCAGCTGCAGAGAAGATACCAGAAAAGGATAGGACTGAAAGTCAATTTACTTGCAAATCCTACAGATAAAGACAGCACTGGGATACAATTGAAGAAATATGTACATCATTTTCCTCATTTAATCATTTGGAGCTTACGAAATTTTTCTGGAGCATATCAGCAAGTTTGAGCTTTAAGAGGTACAAAAAAATGGATTGTGTTTATTTGAACAAAGTTTAGATAGCGAGTTGTCTACACTTTGCCAAAATCATGGTTCTGTGGAAGCAAAAATAAACTGTTTAATTTTGCTTCCAAAAAAAGAATGAAAAATAATAAACTCAAACTGCTGGAAACAAGAGTAGTCACTGTTGTTACAGCTTTTGAAACACTAAGCTTTGGCCTAAGTTATGTCGAAATCCCAACAACAACCAGAAACGTAACATTCCTAAGAGCTATGCAATTTTCCCCAAATTTCTTTTTTTCTGCTCTGCTTCCTGTATTTGTTAATAAAAGCTCACAGAAGCAGAAAACCATTACATTGGCTTTGCAGATCACGTGCCAAGCAGACAATTGTGTATAAGAATTGTCTCTTCTCTACATGCAGATGAGTTACTTATTATAGAACACAAAGGATACAAATGTAAATTACGCACAGGCATTTTCATCAAGCGTCTTAAAAAAAAAGAAAATAAGCTTCCGCCAGCAAGATTAGCAGCTGGTGTAAATGCAGCTCCACATTTCCCTTTTCCTTCTGTCAGACCAAAGTCTGTCTTTGCTCTAGTCACAGTCTGCAGGGGCTCCCCACCCCAAAGCCCAGCAGCAGCTCCCCGATTTCCCACACACCTCCCTCTCTGGAGATGTGAGGAGACACCAGCACTGCCATCTCCCACTCCCCTTCTCCAAGCCTTGTGTTTGCACTCACTGCTGCCATGGCATGAGCAGGGACCTCTGGCAAGCAGCCTGCCCCCGCGGGGCATCCGCATCTTGTCCCTTCACACAAACCCATCTAACGCAGGTTTTATCTGCTGCTGGCTCCCAAACACCTTCCCTGCACAATGAATGACATCAATTCTTACGATAAGACCAAGAGAGAGTTGTCATTTGGCTTAATAATCCATGAGAACAGCTCTTGCTCTTGGGATCAGTGTGCCCACGAGTCAGAGCCTGCTGCAGGGGCCATGGCTGGGAAGAGCAGAGGCATTTCACACAAGGAGCAGCCTCTCAGGGGGGCACAGGTGAATGGAGTCACAGCCCGGCTTGAAGAGCCTTTGCAGCACCTTCCTCTTTCCACAAGCTGTCCCCAGTCCAGGAGCCCTGCTGGATTGAAACTCAAAGTCCTTCTGCCATTGACTGCAAGAGAGAGAAACTAAATCTAACCATTCTTCCTTCAAGCCAGAAAAGAAAAGCTACCAATCCTAAGAGATCCTTGAACAAGAAAAAAAAAAAGAGGGAACGGCACAAATTCCATGAAACCCCTAAAAGATGTGGCTGTTGCCTTTGGGTAAGAAGTGGGCAGGTAACTCAAGTGAATGGCCCCCAGCAAAAGGTCAGAGATGAAGAGGCAGGGCCATCCTCTCTGCTCCCCTTCAGCTGGCTGCCCTGTCCCATCGCTGCTGGCTCAGGCAGACCCTGGCCCATGCCTGGCTGGAGCTGCCAGGCTTGAACAGGGACCAGTACAGACCCTTCACTTCACAGTGCCTTGTTTGCACCTCTGAGTGTACGTGCATGCTGCCACAATAGAGTTAGATTGTCTGAAATGTTGGGACTGCCTGAATAAAATGAAGTTTTTTCCCCTCAGAAGTCTCCAGGACACTGGCAGCATCAGCTCCTGAGAACCCTTGTGTCTGTGCTGCTAAACTAGCAAGGAATCCAACAAACCTAAGCAGTGGAGACTGGCATTTAGACTGATAGTGCTTCATTAAGCCGTTCCCATTGGTTGTAAAACTACTCCAGGATGAACTTTAGCAGTCATGGCTCAGTGTGAGGAAGTGTGAAAAATTACTGCAGAATGAAAGCCCAGGAAGGGAAAGGCTGATTTATTCTTTCTGTGTGAAAGCACACACTCCAGTTGGGTATTTTAGAAGCATTCTATTTTTCACAGCTATTATGGCGGTCAGTGCGGCCCGGAGAGACACCTGACTATTTATACGTCTTTGCTTCCCAACAGGAGAAGAACAAGGGTGTTACTGATGACAAATACGGCACCTTGCTTACTTTGCTGAATTTAACATCAGTAAAAACTTTACATTGCAAGGGCTGGATAGTCAGATAACTCCAGAATGGTTTTGTCTTTCCCAGTGGAAATCTCACTCAGGTGTGTGGGAGGGACAGGATTTTTTTCACTGTCTGCACACAATTTCTTCCATTATCTTTTTTCTCAAAGTAAAACAGGCTCTGCCCAACTCACAGGACTTCACTTACATGGCTGACAAAAAATGTCATCCCTGTTCTGACATTCAGCACAGGGGACAGTAGGCGAAACAGCTTTGCATCCTGAAGAAGCATAATCTACAGGAGGAACTGAACAGATTTGTGGCTTAGGCACTGGGTTAAGATGCAAGGGGGTTGAATTTCATTCCTGACCATTGGCATTGCTTGTGCCTTGCAGCAATTCCTTTACTCTTGGTATGCTCCAGGTCCCTGTCTGTAGGAGGCTGCCCTGGCACCCATCAAAGAGGTTCTGCAGAGAAAAATTCATTGTGATTAAGTGCCAGAGAAAAATAGTGGCATGAAAAACTTCTGCAGCTTCCACTTGTTTTTGTGCTTACTCCCAAATGGAGTGAGCATTACTCATGGTAGAAGGTAGGTAGGCGGTAGATTAAAAAAATATGTTTTCATCCCTGAAATATAAATTAGATATTGTTTAAGGATCCCAAGTTAACTGCAAATTTGGCTAAATGCAGATTTTTGGAAGAAAATTCCCAAAGGTTGGGGTGCTTGCCTCAGGGGTTATATACCTGGCAGATGTCACGCTTAATCTGTTTTGTCAAACACACAGCCCTAATCAAGCAGTGTTATAGGAAGGCTAAGCACAACCAGATCACAAAGGAATTACTGTCTCCAGAATGCTAATGAAAGATTAGCTCTTCAATTCAGCCTCTGAATTTTGAGGAACCTTTTGTTTTGTTTTTAGGTTAAACTAAGGGCAGAATAAGAAGTAAAGCATGCAAATGAGGCACTGTCATGAGAAAATAATAATTTGTTTCACTGCAATAAGAAATCTCATTTACATAAAATGAGAAATAATTAAATTGGAGCTGAACTGTGTGCCCTATCAACTTAATTGAATCTGAGCTACACGTCTATGGCTGATTTACTGGGGCTGGTTCCTGGAAAGCATTTGTTATTAGTCATTTTTGCAGCAAAAAGATGAATCAACATTTCTCAACTGTGCAAGAGAAATAACTCCTGAAATAAACTCCTGCTGAGCACCACAGATCAATACAAACAACAGTGATGTGCCTGTAGAGCTGCGGAGAGTTCGGTCAACAGGGAATTTAATACACTGGTGAAGAATATTGAGAAATATTGCTACAGCTATCTGCTCTGATTCTTTTAGCAGGCCATATGACTTCACCACACAACTATCCTCCTGCCTAACTACATGAATGAACAACATTAAATCCATTAAGAGCCATTTGTCTTTCAGGACTTGAGTTTCCGCTCCAAGAGTGTCCATCCAGCCGACTTCTCTTCAGAAAGTATTCCAGACCTTTCTGGCATTAAAGGTTGAATTTCTCGTCTTGTTTGCTTTTAATTTCAATATTCTCTGACTGGATGGCCTCTTTTTTTTTTCCTGTTAAATTATCCAAGGTGTTGGCCAGGGAAAAAAAAAAGACCAGTAACAACTTGCTTTTCACCCTTTTCTTAGAGAGGTCTAGTAGAGTGAAAACTCTGCTTCCTGGCTGTAAGGAACATCCCTAGAGCTTTGCACTATTTTACCGGCCTTTCTGAAATCCCTCCAACTAAGTGCAGACACCTTGACTACACAGCGTTTCCAGCTGTGACTTGATCTCACCTCTTTTGATACATGTGTCCCTTTCAAAGTGCCTGAGCTTTTAGGGAAGGTTTCCAGCATGTCCTCCTACGTAGTAACAAGGTCCCTGGCCCTCCACAGCTGCTTGTGAATAGACATTTTTTCATTTATTGAGCTGAGGAGCTCTACCGATCCTTTCAATATCCCCATTTCCAACCAGCTACACCTGGAAAATCGCCTTCTCCCTGTCTCTGCTTTACATGAGAATTCTTCTTTCAGTAGTCACAACATTTCATCAACAAATCCTGATGAAACATACTCAGACTATGAGTTGTGTATGACCCAGCCCTCCCCACAACATCTGATGTACATTGGTCATCTGCATCACATGGTCTGGCTTCAAAGCTATGGTGAGACTGTGAGTTCAGGACTCACCCGACAGACTGGTTTAGGAGTGACTGCAGAAAGTTTACCCTAAAAAAGGACGAAATCACCGATCTCATGCTGTATTTCAGCAAGCCTCACCAGCTGCAAACACACTGTTCTGACCTTGTGCTGTGCTGCTTTCCAATGCATCTTTGGAACTCCGTGCCTCAACCCCCCACTTGCAGACCTCTGCTTCAGGTGTGGGCTCCTCTCCTGACAGGTCAGGGCAAGACCTGAGACTGGAAGAGCAGAAGGAGCCACCTGCACCACTCAGTATCTGTTTGCCTAAGGAACTGGGGGAATCACAGATCTACACTTTATACAAATGAAAGCTCTTGTGCTACCGGCTTCTTGGCATATCTCAAACACGTGTTTGGAACTCAGCAACAGCATGGAAAAATTGGTGGTGTGCTATCACCACTGTGCAGTAAATGCTTTAGTACTCAAAAGACAATGCAAAGAAGTATATCTGATGTGCCTGGAGTACTCAAAGTTTGAGTACCCTGTAAAAACTAGAGAGGATGCCTGGGCAGAGTGGGAAAGGGAGTGTATCCCCAATCAGTACCAAAGCCCAAAACTTCCTGACTGCAAGAACAACATATCCGAAAGTTCACAGGTGTTATTCAAAATCAGTTAAAATCACAATCTAAGAGCACGAATATCAGTCTCACACCAACCAATGGACATCTTCATCTTGCTGATTAAATCTAGGCAAACCCTCAGATTGTGAGTGACTTCATGCAAGTGGCCAACCTTGCTCCCCACAAAGATTAAGGTCAGAAACAGATTTGTGAACTCTTGGCTGCTAATCTTAGGATTAATTTAATTCACCATCTAGAAAACATGGCACCATTAGGGAAATGAACAACAGGTTCATATGTGACCAAACACATTTTTTGTGGCAAGAGCTTCAAGGAAATCTTTCCTTTCATGAATTCGGGAGCAAGTTTAGCAATTCTGCATCAACTTCAATTCATTTTACTGAATTATTTACTGGAAAATATCTTTACTTGTTTCCCTTGAAACATGTAGCTTTCCTTAGTGAAACGTTCCGAATTTTTAATCTGAAATACATTTTTTTTCAAAAGTTCCCTTTCCTTTTAGTTAAAACAAGAAAAAATATTTTTTAAAAGAACCTGTAAAAGACACATGATCTTTTCAAAATGCATTTCATGAGAATTCTCCAATCTTTGCCCTCCTAACACTACCAAGAAACAGTTTAGATCCAAAATGCCAAGAGAAAAGAGTGGACAGCTCAGTCAAGTTCCAGTTGCTCCTTCTAGAGTCATCACCCCCATCACTACTAAACTTTCTGGCAAACTTTCTGGCAAAAGAGAGCTCAAAGCATGTGAAAACTACATTGTGAGAAGTCAAAGAGAACAAAAGAAAAGGAAGAGGGGCTAGTGAAGAAGTACAGTTCCCTATTGTTTGTCCTTTGTCATACAGCTCTCTCCGGGGAAAGAAGAAAAAAGTGTATATTCCTTATTCCTTATTCCTTAGCAAACAGATACAATAGAGGCCATGGCTTCAAAGAATATACATTTAAACTGTTGACTGGCCAGCTGTCTTCTGCAAACGAAATGACAAAATGTCCAAGAGCTACTTTCTCTTCATTAGTACTTCCCCAGATTCCATTTCTCATAAAACTTAGTTTATTTAGGGAATAACGTTTGTGACAGCCATCTTCTCTATTAAATGTAATGGATAATGAGCACAGCTTCAGAAGTGACAGGGAAAAGGCAAGGAGAAGAACTGGCAGGCAGCACTCTCAAGCCTCATTTCCTACACCAACATATGATTTTAAAAGTTCATGAAAGAGTAATGACAAGTGAATTTGAGGTTGAGAGGAACAAAAGGAAAAACAGAGGAAAAAAAACATGGAATGAAGACTGTGACTTTGCCTCTCCTCAGAGAGAAGAGTTCCTCTGGGAAATGTTAGTTTATTGGTGATGGCTTTACACAGAGGAAGACACCTTTTCTGGATTTTGCAAAGGAAGATGGCTAGAAGACAACTTTTCCAGAAGCTGAAGTGTACAGCAGATGAAACACACTTGCAGTTTCTCTACCTGATCCAAATCCAAGCTGACCACAGCCTTGGGAAAACTAAAACTTACTTTGGTTTTCCCCTGGCTTGCTGCTTGCTCTCTCCTAAAACACATCTTTCAGAGAGAGGACCTGTTTGTTCTTTGCATATGAGAATAATTTCCTGCACCTGTTGCACAATATGAGGTTAAAATGCTCCTGATCTTAATAATTTTTTGAGTTTTTTTACTTAGCTTTTTACACACAATTATGAAGACCCATTACAAACGTCAAAGATCCTCTCTTCAAGGGACATCTCCCCTCCACCTGTGCTTGTTTCTCATCTGAGTGCATTGACAGAGAACTGATTCTCTGCTTTAGTTGTACCTCCATGCAGCCCCTAAGAGAATGCTTTAGGAGCACCGATGTTGTACCCATGTAGAAGGTTTTTTTTCCTCCCAGCTTTTTGGAAGTATCTGAAGAAGGTGGCACCATTTTCTTCTCTACTGACAGCAGCAGAGATGCCATTTTAACTTCAAAAATAAGTCTTGGATGACATGCTACCCACTTAAAGGAACCTCCTGAGAGCAAAATGCCTTGTGGGGCTGGGTTGTAGGTATTGCCCATCCTCCTCCTGATAGATACTTATTGACTGATTGATTGATTGATTGATTGATGAGAAATCAGACTTGCTTTTCAGGGCTCAGCATTATCTCCTTCCAACTTTTTCTAGTTAACTCCTAGCTTGAGCCAGGTGAGAAGGTCTGCTAGACAGGCCATTTGGATTACTATGATGCTTTACAGGACATTTCTTGGTAATGACCAGGGACCTTCACAAAGAGGCACTTGGTCTTGGCTAGATCCTGTACAACCACAACTTTTACCTTGATACCTACAACAATTTTGGGAGAGGGCAGTGAACAGGACCACGGGCAAAGAGAAGAGATTGGGTGGGTCTATGGAACAGTTCTGGATATAGAACCACCCCATGACTCCTGCTTCTCATTTCAGTGGTGCTATAGACCCTACAAGGCTCCTCATTCAGGTCCCCACCAAAACTGTCTCTTGCTCGTGGCGCAGCCTGCCATCTCACAAAAGCCCTGTTGTTGTTATCAGGGTATTTTTGTCTTTCTAGGTCACAGGCACGTTGGAGGCTTGCTGACAGCAGATGACGATGGCGCACCGGACGCCAGGCTCCCAGGTGGGAGGTGCAGTGCCAGCAGTTCTGGGAACAGGTAACTCACCAGGGGCTAAAGATGGCTCAAAACCCATCCCCCCTTTTGTCTTTTCCTGCTCCATTATAATTCTTGGGAAAAGGGTTGTAGAGGGTCACCTTCATATTTGGAACAGGCAACTGAAAGAAAGACAGAGATTTTTGCTGTTTCATTCCAAACAGTGAGTGCTTTGGGCATTTTGGCATCATGACTTTTTCAAGCAGCAATTGGAATTACTTGGTTGGGAAATGTGTTATTCCAGCCATGTGTTTCTGAAAGAGAAAAATATAATTAAGCCCAAAGATATAAGTTTTAAAGGAATTTTATTGCTCTGGGAACCTGTCTTATTTAGAGTGTTGGCTATTAGAAAATACTGGTTTTAAATGGGGAAGTAGCAAAATAAATTTGAGCACATGTCCCTCCAATGAAAATATTGTTTCTATAGGAGATGGAAGCCACCATCTTCAAAATATTAGCCTCCATTTTCCAAAGTCAGTGCATTTTTTAGCATAATCATGGCTCCAGATAGGCAGAAAATGTTTCTGCTCTAACCTGGAGGTCACCCTCTGCCTACTCCCACTCCTTAGCTGCTTAACCTGCGTGTGGACACAAAAGGATTAACCTGTCAACCCACACTTGTGGAAGTGCTGGGGCAAGAGAGCTGCATTCACACTGAAGTCTGTTTTGCAGTGAGGTCACAGTTTTGTAGGAAAGGCAAAACATGTTGACAGGGCTCTCCCTGTCATCCCTCCTGGTTCACCCAGTTTGGTCAGCCCAGCACTAGCCGAAAACCACGAACGAGTGAGTTAATGCAGCACAGACTGGGCAAGATACATCACTCATCCCTTCAGCCACCCATCATTCACACATTTTTAGAGGTGAGGGAATGAAACAAACTTATGTTCTCCCTCTGCCGCTTGGTTAAGCAGAATAAACACCATGTATTGCCTTGATGGAGAGAAAACATGGCCTCCTTTTGAAACCCACCCTGTGAGATGTAAACAACTGTGAAGCCAAACGCACTGATCACATTGCACTCATTTGAATAAAAATGCAACTCATTTTTCCTCTGCTTATGCTGCTACCACTGGCTTCCTCAAGCCCTGCCATGCTGGTGGTGGGATCCAGGTGTCAGGAAGCCTCCCAGCAGGACACTGGTGACACCTCTCCAGCTGTAGCAGAGGAACCTGCTTAAGGTTGTATGTCCTTGGGGTATTCACACTTCTGGGAAATTGTGGAAGACATGGGTCTGACATACCCTCCACTTGCTGAACAAAACTTGTATGAGTTATCCCATTTGAACTCCCCTTTCCAGTGCAATTGTTCCACTGCAGGGACACACAGCAGCTCGATGACCACCACCACCACTGCCCACAACCTGAGGGAAACCTGGCAGCATCTCTTTCTTGTTTTGCATCTAAATGATGTGTGTGAATTCAAGAGCAGACCAGAATTTACCCTTCATGTGCCTCTCTCCCAGAGCCCTGGCATAAACTGTGATTAATTCAAATGGACCCAATGGATTTTTGAAGCCACAGTGAGTGAGCACAGGGGCTTAAGCTGCTCTGCCTGGGTACAGAATTTCATCCAGCAGGCTGGAATTACCAGCTTCAGTGTGGTCTGAACTTTACCCCATGCATTCATGTCTGCTGTGGAAACACAGGCCAGAACCTTAAACCTACAGTGGCAGCTCTTCCTTTGCTCACTCACACCAATTCACTTGCCAGGGGTGTAAGACACCACTCTCCTTGCAAACACAGGTGAATTCAGAGCTCTTTCTGTACACCCTGGAGAGTTTGCACAGGCAGAGAGCACAGAGGGTGCAATAGTGACCAACACCTTGCAAGGAGGAGCAAAGCAGTGGATGCCTGTTGTCCCTGCCTCAACCACGCTTTCTTTCATTCAGAAAGGCTGAGCTACTCTCCGTCCCTACAACTTGCTTCCTGTGTTCAGCCTTGCCTAAAACCTTGTTTTAGGACTAGCAACTCCATTCTTACTTTTCCCTCACTGGATTGTGATGAAAAACTTAAAAGGAAGCAAATTGAAAAAAGCAATCCCAAAGAGGGAATTATGTATTCAGTGCACAAAGACTCAAGACTAATTTTTATTATAAACTGGGTTTGTCATCTGGTTACACAGCAGATTATTCTGCTAGAGATATTTTCAAAAATAAATTGGTGTGAAAACAAGACTGGATTCTGGCAGTGCACAGTTTTGTAGATACTTTCAGTGTGGACTTGGTACCTAGAATAGAAGGTGAATGGGACTTCAGTACCTACAGGCTTTTTTGACCTCTCTGGACCTCAAGTTCCCCTGTAAAACAGAAATGTCAGAACTTATTTATGTTTTCAAAAGGCTGTAGGAAAATTGCCCTTGCTTTGTCTGGTGGTTTACTTAATTCAGTATGCTCTTTTCAACAGCAAAGTGATCATATTTCACAGCTAGAGCTGTGAGAACTAATTAATAGCCTTGCTTTCAAACGTGTGAAGAGCTACGTATGTGTCAGGTCCAAGATTAGGCATGATCATTTTATATATTGCCAAGAGCACCTGGTGCTTCTGTCTGAAATGATCAACTGTTTATAGAACAGCCCAAAGGAGTGCCCAAAGCCTGTGGAAGAAGCCAGGCAGGTAGTTCAGGAGCCCCCACCACTGCCAGTGTTTCACTGCCCTATCCACATCCACAGCGAAAGCCCCGCCAGTGTTTCACTGAAGCTGCACTGGGAAACAGTGAGGATGGAAACAGCAGGGAAGAAGGCAGAGCAGCGGTCACTCCTGAGGAACTGACCCTGCAGGTGGGTCAGGAACAGGACAGGCACACATGGCCGGTGGATGTTTGGCAGCCAGGATTTGAGAGCACTCCCACCCCTGTCAGTGAAGGGGCAGTGCTGGAGGGAATATGTTCACATTTGAAGTGCAATGTCACTTTAAAATTCCTTCACGAGAAGGTCACATTAAATTACAGCCCTGGGGAAATCCCTGCATTTTAATTTACAAGGATGCCCAGAGGAATGGAGAAAACAGAAACAGATAGATAGTAAAGCACTTATACCCAATTAAACACAATATTCTAAGATTTCCTTTTTGTTTGTTTGTAGTAAGGGCATGGTTTAGATAAGATCTATGGCTCTGAACATCACTTAATCTCCTTTACTCTGAGCAGAAAGATTGGGATCTTCCCACTGTAAGCTTTCTCCTGCAGCATAGCCAAGAGTTTCTCCAGGATGGATCTCCGGGATGTATTGCTTTTCTTCCCAAGCCAAAGCTGTTGTTCATTCTTTCCTCATCAAAAATCTTGCCACTTTTGCAAAATGCTTCAGTAAAAGGTGGCCACACTCTGTTTGCACACAAACTCCCTCAATTCCACATATGACTCTCTTAATAACACATATGTGAGAGTATTGACTCAGTTGGGGAAAGCAAAAATAACGAAAAAACTCCACACTAACCCCATCCCCCCAGAAAAATGGGAGAATTCAGGATAAAAGCCATTTGAATGTAAAGAATCACCGCAAAGGGGGAGAGGAAAGCCATTTCCCCAGACCAGGTCAGGCCAAGAACTGGCAGTCTAAAACCGAAGGGAGAGAGAAAAAGACCTGTAAGGCAAAGCCCAATGCAGCATTACAAGGATGGCAGCAGGAGGCTGCATCAGAATTCAAAAGCGGGTAAGACAATTGTTTTTCAAAGATGATCTTAAAAAGCCAGTTCCAGGTTGTGGCAGCGTGTGACATTTCAGAGTTCCTTCCACATCCTTTCTTACACTCTCTGTACCAGCTGCACTGAAATCAGTCACACAGGCTAAGGATCAGGCCCGGACAGCTAAAGTAACATTGCCCTAACTTCTCTAGATATACTGTGTAAAACCTCAGCCTAAGGCTTCACTTCAGGCTTTTGTTGTCCCTGTTACATGTTCTCCACCCCACACTTAAACCAAATTCTCACTCTAGCCTGAGGGCAGGTCCCACTTCTCTTTTATGTAAGCGAGAGAACAAGCCAGCTGCACCAGCGAGCCAGCAAAACCCACTTAACACTTCCCATCACGATATCCACCTGCTGGCACTTTCATGCCAGAACTGATAGCCTGCTATGACATTTTCCTAAACTGGAGATTTCCCACAGTAAAAATACTCCAGTGATGGCTCAGCATCACTTCCCTGCAGATCAAAGTATCAGCTTCAGCACTACTATACCAGCTGATATTTCAAAACTGTTTAAAGCAATATCCTGGAAGTTGAGTACTAGAGAAATACAGGGGTGATTGTTCCTTTAGACTGCTAAACCCTGCAGCAGAGGCACTCCCAGGGGTGTTTGCAGCTTGGTCTCTCTCTAACACCAACCATGGACCACTTTTTGACCTCAAAAAGGAGATGTAAATGTTGCAGCTCTCCAAAAGCTTGAAGGAGGATTCTTCATCTCAACTTCCTCTCCCAGTCCTCCCTCTTCTATCCCCATAATTTAAAACAGACAAATAAAGAAAAGTCTGAAACAGGGGTCAGTGCTAAACTGCGGTTTTTTTGCTGTTCCTTCTCCTTCATCCTGGGAGATGATGGGCATTTATTGACAGTGAGCCTCAGGAACACTCAGGGGAGTCAATCTACTGATGTAGGAATCTGGTAGGTTCATGCCACTGCTGCAGGAAGAAGTACTTCCCCATGCTTCATTATATCTGAATTCTGCAGAAAGGAAAGTTTAACTGCAGCTCTGCACCCACACAGAGCAGCCATGTGGCCCAGTGTTCCAACAACTGCTGAAGGGGAAACAAGAGGCCCTGAATTTGGCCAGTGCTGTTCAAACTACAGGATGCTGCCTTCCAGCTCACATGGCCCTTCTCTTCTGCCCTCATTTCTCATGCTGGCCACTGAAGAGCCATACAACAGATATCACTGCCTGTTTTGCTAGCTAAACACACACCAGAGCGAGCTCAAGAAAACCCAGATTTCTTGTTTTACATCTTTGTTGCAAAATCACAACCGAGCATTCAGTGCCTGGGACAAAGAATTGTATCTGCAGTATTTCATACCTCTCCAGAAGTTCCAGAGTAGTCCAGCAGCACTACAAGATGGGTTTAAACACCCATCTAGGGAAATGCTGGCCACGTTTTATATGAAAACCACCATTACCCACAGCTGAATCACTAAGTAATGCTTCTTCATTTTTTAAAGACTTACTACAGCAATGGTTAAAGTGACCATGAATGAACTTGAGGTCTCACAACTGCAAACAGAAAAACCCTTCCCCCGGGAGGATCTTCCCTAACAACACTGTTCCAAGCACATTAGTGAAAAACATCACAAAATTCTCTCCTCAGTTCAGCTGTTACTTACACCTCCTTGTGTTGTTTTTTCCCAGTAACCCCAACAGTGCATTGCTGCCAAGGCAACCGAGTAGTGCCCTGGAACATAATTTAAGCCCGCAGAGGACTGCAAATGGTGTTGTAGAGAAGACAACTTCTTTAACAGGAACTTGGTTGTTCCATGGAGGAACATCAAAGTACTCACATTTCACTGAATAATTTATGCAGACAGACAGACATCTATGCAAATATACTCAACATGGTTGTATTCTCTCACACACAGAAGGAACCTCAGAGCCAGGCAGGATTTATCATTTGAAGAGTGAATACTCCCAAGCTCGTCACCTTGTAGGCACAAGCACAGCAACTGCAGACTCACTGAGCCTCTACAGAGGGACCCACACAGTCTTCACTGAGATGTGGCGGGACTGGGAGCAAACACCTGACAGTCTGTGATCTCCAGCCAGCACTCAATCACCACATGTCAGCCCAGAAATCCTTTGCTACATTGCAATCATTTACTTTGAGCTAATGTGTTGCAGAAGGGTGCTGAAAGAGTTAATCTGAGTGCTGCTGTGCCCTAAAAAAAGCAACTCGATGTCTATTCTTGCTCAGCTCTCGGTGTCTGTGGGGCTGTTGATCACAGTGTTTTAAGACCTGGTGATTACAGAAAATAAAACCTATTTGTCTACTTGCCAAGTAACACTATTTGATCTAGAAATTCCTAAAAGACCACAAAAGAAACTTCCATTCATGCTTTCTTTGCATACCACACCCATATTAGAAGAATGGTCTTACAGCACATGCAGGTAGCTCCAAGAAGGTAGCTCCTATTTTCTCCTGACTTTTACGATTTTAAATAATGCAGAATTTCCTATCTTAATAAATACTTTAGCCCCTTCCTGCTGAGGGAAATGCTGCAGCTCTTGCTCAATGAAACAAGCCATATGAGCAGGTAGAAAATGGTTTGGTTGGAGTTTCTCACAGATTGAAGGTCTCACTGGAGGTATGAGAGGGAATGGAAGAATCCTGACAGACAATGTCTCAATACAGGTGCAAGGTAAAATGGACAATGGAAAATTGTGTAAAAATCTAATTTCTTATGGTTGAAATAACAGGAGACAGCACTGGAATATGCTCACTCATTCCAGTGGCAGGTCTGTGTGTTACACATCAGTTCAGTAAGTACCACAGAGGAGAGCAAGGCACAGAACACAGTCATATCTATTTTTCAAGTATTCATTATGTTAAGATGACTGGGGAGCAGGGAGGGGTTATTGGGGTATATTTTCAAGGTTGAACTCATGCCTCTCATATCTTCTACTGTAAGGTAAAATTACATATCAAATACTGTCAGGCTTTGTTTGGTTCTTAGTCTGCTTCAGCTTTTATTTTCACTCTGTGCAGCTTTTAACTGAGAGGTTTGCGCAAGCCCAGGTCCTTCAAATCCTCAGGCTACACCAGGCACGCTCATGCAGTCTTCCTTGCGTGCACTTGCCCTGTCAGGACCTCTGGCTGCCAGCTCTGCAGTGAGGGCAGAGCTGGCACAGACACTGCACTCACTGACACAGGGTCCCATCACTCCTGCACTCTGCCAGCACTGCCACCAAAACCCACAGGATTGCCTCGAATGTAGCTGCAAAGAGCAGGATTTAGCTGTGAAGAGGAGGCATATGCTAGTGAGATAAATGGCTTGTCACATCTTCCACCGGACTGATCACTGGGCAAGCACATCTACAGCACTACCCAGAGCAGGAACAGACTGGTAGCAAACGAAGGACTGTCTCGAAAGAGCAGAGTAGAAAAGAAAAAGGTAAATCTTGGGAAAACTCTGCCTTTTTTATAGGGAATTAAAGGGGGAAAAAAACATGGCTCCTCTTCATTAAATGGACAACAAGTGTGCATTTCAGATGTCACCCCAGATTGACTGTCCATCCCATATCTTGCCTTTGCAGAAAGATCTATCACACACAGGTGCCACTTCACCCCCAGCTGATCCCAAGTGTCCAGGTGCCCTGAAATGTTGGATCGCACAATGAATGTTGCTGATGTTGCTGTTTTACTCTTTTGGTCATCTATGACCTATTTTTAAGCCTCTCCAATAGCCAGCACTTCCAGCACCTTCTCCATGCAGGCTGTTTTTAGAAAGCACACTTCATACTTACACTTACATCTGTCATCAGGAGATCTACGGCCAACATCTTATTTATGTTACTGTACTTTCACACATTGTCAGACCTGCATTTCAGCAGAAGTTTGATGCTGTGTCGGAGGTCATGTCTTTGGTAGGGTTTGGACAGGCAGTCTTCTAATGCAGGCTCTGAACACTAGCTCCAAGTGCACTGGCCAGGGAAGGAGTCACGGCTACTTTGCCACCCTCCCAGCACCAGGACAGGTGAAGGAAAAGACCAAGTGCTCTATTGCAACAGTGAAATGTGGTGGGAAGGGCTACAGCAGGATGGTTAGGAGAACTAGAACTCAGCTTGGATAGCCTCAAAACAGCTAATGAGGAATGACCAGACAGAAAGATTTTTATTTGTAATTAAAAGTGTATTTTTAAAAGCCCAGAACAAAAAGAACAAGCCTAAGGGAAGGTTACACAAAATTTGTCAGTTTTAAGTAGAACCTTTTCTCTTCTACAGAAAGTTCAGTCCTTCACAGAAGTATCACAAGAGGCAGAGAGGGTCACTCATCACACCTGAGAGACACAAATCTGACTTTCCTTCAGGTAAGGTTGGTGCAATGTGGCTATCTATTGTTATTTGTATAATCAGAGAGGATCTGTATGATTCCCTTTATATTTTGCCTTGACATTGGTCTATAAGGCTAGAAATAGGCCAACAGGTCATACAGAAAACCAAGAATGGTCTTGCATTTGCTTCAACCCTGTATGCAAGCAGCTGAGTGCTGATTTGAGAAGAAGAGCTGGCTCTGGGAATGAGCTATGTCCTTGTGAGAGAAAACAAGGGGTGCTGAGAGCAGATCTCTACGCTGAATCCAGCCTCTGGCATGTCTGTCACAGCCATCACTTCCTTAGCCAGGAAAAGAAGCAGCAGCCCCAAGTTTCTCCCCCAGTGAGACACGTCCCTCACACTGCAGCCACCACGGTGGCACTGCTGCCTTACACCCTTCCGAGGCCAGGAAATAAGGGAGAGTGAGATCTGTGGCTGCTGCCCCAAAAGCCATACACGGAAGCCAGAGGTGTGTGAGCTGCAGCTCTGATGGGAACACTCAGCACCCTTTGGGGTGAAGAGGAGATCCTGGTTTGAACACAATTACTTGTGTCAGGCTGACTCATCTCTTTAGGAAGGGCTGGCCATCAAGAGGCCTCTCCCTCCACCCTCTGCTTGTTAAGGGCATTTTTTCTTACTTGGATATCAGGAGAAGGTTGTTCACCCAGAGGGTGGCTGGGCACTGGAACAGGCTCCCCAGGGCAGTGGTCACAGCACTGGCCTGACAGAGTTTGAGAAGAGTTTGGACAATGCTCTCAGGCACATGGTGTGACTCCTGGGGTGCTCTGTGCAGGGCCCAGAGCTGGACTGTGATGATTCTTGAGGGTCCCTTCCAATTCAGAGGATTCTATGATTCTTCGGTGAAACCCAAAGCATTTCCTAACAAAACTCTGACCTGGTCCACACCGAAAAGAGAGAACAAGCAGGTCTTGGGACAAGCCTGGACCTGAGGCAAGGAGTGCAGGCATGGGTTACCCAGTCTCAGAAGCCTGCTGTGACACGTGGGGTGGCTTGAGCCACATCCTCAGCTGCAGAGCAGACACAGCCACTAGCCCCATTTTCCAGGGACGGAGACAGAGAATGACAGTAAGAGCAGCCACGCTGGATCAGACCAAGCACCTACCTACTTTTATTTGGTACCCTCTACATTTCTGTTTCTGGAAACTATAGGGCAGCAATAAACCCATAGGATTTTTAACCATGCTGATAATTTCAATTCCAATTAGCAGGCTTAGGAATCAGTATGGAAAGGACACCAGGACCTGCCTGTGAAAGACCAGCTTTGTTGCATCACCCAGGATTTCAGAGTAAGTCCTGTAAAAACATGCAGACTTAATGCCTGTTCATTTTATGCAGTTCTGTAATTTTGCTCTGTCCTGTGAGTGGAAACAACCAGGCAGCATAACTCTAACCCACAGCATATCAGTGTACCGTGAGCCTGGTGCTGCTGCTGGCTGGCAAGCAGTGGATCTGGCTGAAGGAAGGCAGCAAGATTTGCCTGTAAGCATTTAGCCCTTTTCCTGGTTGTGGTTGTTGTTGAACACTTACCTCCCCTCTGGATGATGGGTTATGGAAACTATCCCATGTAGGACCCCGTAGCCTGAGACTTAGTGGGGGTTGCTGCTCTCCTGGTAGGGAATTTAACAGCTGCAGGGTTACACTATGATCTTCATGTAAATCACCCTCTGTAAAAATAAGGGTGTTTCAGCCAGTTTTTGGAAACAATGCAGCCCGTTTCAGCCATGGCAAATTGTTTGGATGGCTAGGAAGGTTTCTTGTGCCAGGCTTGTGGGTGGAAATGTGGGCAGAGGTGGGATTACAGGGCATTGTTTCCACAGTTACTGCCTGCCGCAAAACCTCACCATGAACATCCCCCTGTGTGTGAAAGCCTGGCTGAGCAGCATCCCATGGGGATCTTGGTTCAATCTCTCTGTAATGCTGATTAAATACAGCAGGCATGTGTGCTGGATCAAACCACCTCTCCTCTGTTCCAGTCAGCCAGTCTTCATCAAAATCCATTCCCCCAGAACTCACAGGCAGGACCCTGTACACAGCAATCCATGTCCTGCCTCCACACTCATTCCTTGGTGTTCAGCCCCAGGAACAGCTTTCAACCATTTTCTAAAGGACAAAATGTTCGGGTGCCAGCAGCCCATGAAAAACAATGAGAATGCCAGAGCTGAGCATAAGAACTGTGTTAAAGCTCATCAAAATTTTTGCCTGTGCCCCCTTTCCATAGCATCCAGCCTGCAACAAGTCCATCATCCCCAGACACATTTTGCAGGCAAGAGGAGTTCACATCATTGTAGCACCAGGCAGGCCCCCATGAATTACTGCCCTTTTATGACATTTTATGACACAGTGTGAATGACATCACACCGCCGAGAAGCATCACATTTTCACTGACTCCTTTGTCTAATTTGAAAGGCCAAACTATAAGAATAGTCTCCTGGAAAAGATGTTATGGGAGAAAGGGGCAAAATCTGTCTGCCTGGTTCAAAGCCTGGGTTTCTCTTTATGAAATGGAATTGCATCATGCTAGAAAGTAATCACCAGGGGATTCAAAGGCCAGGACACAGGGTTGCCTGTGAGACCCTTCTGTGAATCCCATGAACACTTTACAAGGTGGGAAAAAGTTTTTGTCCTCTTCTGTTGTATGGAATTCCACAACTACATTACATCCCCAAATATCCACCAAAAGGCATCGAGGGTAAAAAGTCAAGCACTCAAAAAGTTGGTTGGAGGAAGAAATTAAGGTAATCTTGTCTATTACAAGAATACTTTAATTACATGATGCCATACTACTTTTTTTCCCCAAGCCTCTGTTTATTCAACAAGATTTTGAGGCAAACGTTCCTTTTCTCCCACACACGGGATATCCCGTGTCCCAGGTCCCAAATGCTGTGACTGTTTGCCTGTGGGGCCCTCATCTTCAGTGAGATTTGGCAGGAGGTAGGGACCCAAAAAGGAGTTTTCTGCCCTTCAGCTGCAGAGGGGCTCATCCCATGGCATTCAGCAAGCAGAGGATGCTGAGGCCTAGGTCCTCACACCAGGCTCTGCAGCTGCTTTCTGGCAGTGGAGGACAAAGTTTCAGCCCTATTTTAGACCCTGCACATGACATGCTTTAGTGCTCAGGTCCTTCTGCCCTAGAAGACCTTTCCTAGACCCTTCCTAGAGCAGGTTTCTTTACTCTCTGCCCTTCTCTTGCTGACTCTTTGCTTATCTTGGCTCTTTTTCTAGTCTCAGTTTTCCCCCAATGCACTTGGCTCCCTCCCAGTCTCTTCCATTTTCTCTAAGTTCACCATTCCTGTGCCACTGTCCTCCTTCCCCCACAGCATCCCTGTCTCAGCGCTTTCCCTGCTAGGTCCTTGCCCTGGAATACCTCAACCATTCTTCTTAGAGGAAGCCTTTGCCTTCACTTGAATTGACATTACTCTATACTTTTGGCTTGTGAAAAGGTAAACCAAAAAGTGTTGGTTTTGGGTGCTTTGTTTTAAGAAGCTTTTCTTAAGGTAATGTAGCAGGCACAGGCAGCTGCAGCTGTCCCTCAGGCAGAACTGCATGAAATAGCCTTGCCTTTATCCTCAAAGGTTCACATGTGGGATAGCCTGGCTTCCCTTCAAGTCACTTCCAATAATAGGTGCAATGAATTCCCTTTCCCAGCGCTGTACCCACAACAGGAGAGCGGGATCTGAGTTCAGCTGTTCCCAGACCAGAGGGGCTCCCAGAGCACAATCACCATCACCAGGAGCACAAAAACCATCACCCAGAGCACGTGCTCTGTACCCCATACCCCAACCCACACGAGGTATGTGCTGCTGGGTGAATGCCGAGCATTTGGGGAATCTGTCCCCACACACAAAACCGGAGCGCTTTCTAACCTGTCTGTATGGCATATCTCACCCAAGAAACAGGTGAGATATTACCTTTCCAATTTACCACTTTTAAGCATCTCAGGTGCCACAAAGCAGCTGTGAAGGCATCTGGCTGCACCGAGCAAGCCCATACATCAGGTGTTTGTTCAGCTTCAGATCCACAGACACAACATGAAAGAAGCAGTTGAGGATTAAAAGGAACTTATCGCTGCAGACAACAGAGGATTTCCCTTAAGTGGCCAGATCACATCCTTTCCTCTCTCTCTCCACTCAGTTTCCCTGTGCAGGAAGAGAAAAAAGACCTCTCTTCTCCAAGCTCCAGTCTCACCTGCTTATGGAGAAAACATACAAGCAAGAAGCTCCATCAGCAAGCAGTCCATGTGGTTTTTTTTTCCTCAAGAGTGATTTTATTTGGAGGTTTAACTCCCAAAGCCCCTAGTGTACTCCCTGTAGGCTACTGTGTCTTGAGAAAAACTTTTCTTCTTTTTGAGAAGCTCCTATAAGCATTCACAAAGTGTCTCCATCGCAGTGCTCTCTTGTCAGTTTGTCCACAGACAACCTGATGGACTGTAGGTTGTTGATTGCCCTACAGACTCTGTCTGTGATGCTGACTGTCATTTTGCCATTTCATTGTGGTCTCCAGCATACCTTGAACCATTTTGTTTCAAACTGTGGAGTCTCTTGGAGGTGAGGGTTCCTCCACACAGCACCCACTACTACCGTGCTCTGGGTAGGAAGCAGACAGTGATATCGCATCTTATCCCCAGGTTTTTCAAGGAAAAACTCCCAGGGAACACTGCAACTTTTCATTGCTGCAAAAGTGACACCTCTCCATCACTATAATTCATCTTTTGTGGTCTGTTCCAGCTGGGAGCTCACTGGCACAGAGGAGCAGGAAACAAACCGCTGTCTAACCATCAGATGGTGCAGCAGAGACAGGAGGGAGCGTTCCACAAAGCAGCTCCCACCTCACCTGTGCTTTATTACCAGAGCAGTCTGCTGACACTGCACCTGCTGCTTCTAAAAAGTGGTAGAGGAAATCTTATAATATCCCCAGCTATTACATTACCACCCACGTGGCACGGAGCAAAGAGCTGCACAAAGCCCCCAGAGACAGATTGCTAGGTTATAAATAGGTGCAGGACCTACATAGCTGGAGTGACTTGTAGCTGCAGAGCAGGACTCCAAATTAATGACATTTATGAAGTTTCTGGCTGCAGCTGGTTTGATGGCTGGAAATAACTGGCTCTGCAGAGTGGGCAGCAGCAGCTTCCCTCCGAGTGCCGGCAGAGAAAGCGAGACAGCAACAGGCACATCCAGTCAAGGAAGCGTGGTGGAACATGTGCAAACCAAACTGAAGGTATGCGGATGGGGGAAAGCTATTCTATGTAAAATGGTGCACTTTCAGGGAATGTTACATTCACAGCACTCCTGTATGCAATGCCAAAGCCTGTACTGTTCATCCACAGAAAGACCCAAGAGCAACGTGAACAGAAAATGAAGGCGTTTGATGTATTTGCTCAATCCAATCCTCATCTCTTCTGCCTGTGCAAATGGTTCTGATGCCTCCTCATAAGTAATTTAATTTAAAATGGGAGGGAAAAAAGTGATTTCCCCATAGTTTTAACCACATTTACACCATAAAAACCTACGACTTGCACTCAGGGCGCATGTTCTCTGAACCACTGCTCTGAGCCACAGCTCAGTACCCCACTTCAGACATTCCAGGGAGAAGCACATTTGTCACCCACTGTGTGATGGCTGGGCTGGGAGAGCCAAGCCATGCTCTGTCCCTGGTGGGGTGTGTTGGACAGGAAGCCACCTGTTCTCATCCACTGGTTTGTTTTCGCATCAGGAGTCATTAGAGATTGGGCAACAATTGCATCCACCAGATTTTTAAATTTTTTTTTTAAATACCAATGCTGTCACATTTCAGAGTTTATAATCTGCCAAAATAGGGATTATTTTATGCCTGATGAGTGGCTCCCAGCATGCTGCCTGTGGGCTCCAACACAGTGCACTGTGGCACACTAACTTTCCTTAGGCCTGTTTTCACCTGAAACAGTACACAGTGACTGAACTAGCTCAAAAAAACCCCAACCACAACCAAAACCCCACTAAACTAACTTAAACCAGCTTGTATTTGCTGTGAGACAACAGCAAGCCAGCAGATGGCTATGACAGATTAGCCAAGGAGAGGCAATCTGGACTTTTCCAAACCTTATATAATACAGCTTCATATTTTGGCTGAGGTTTTAACACTTTCCTAGCTCCGAGAGTTTGCAGTGGCATTTTCCCTTCATGGGATGCATCCCTTGAAGCCAGCTCTGACTGAGGGAAGCAGACATTTATACTGACATAGCACTGGGAGCTCTCAGATGGGATTCAGTCACATTGTGCTGTGGCCATATATATTTATCCTCCTGGCTGTAGTCCATATCTCTATATTCTTACCCTGAAATACTGGTTGTCTAAATAGCATGGCAAGTATACTCTGGTTTCTAAGAAAGTCTTCTTTAGGCATTTAAATTTTACATATTACGTAGGAACTATAGATAGCTGGGTTGCACAGAGATTTCCCATAAGCCATGGATACCAGCACTGGAAATGGAGGATAAGGGTACTTGAGCTTCTCTAAAATTATGGGCCTTACTGAATCACAAACAACCCGTTGCAGGACCTTCATACCCCCTAAATATTTGTGTTGCATTTTATGGACTCATAGGTCTTCTATCCTGCACATGCAGCCTTATTCCTTTTCTTTATCACTCCAAATTCTTGTGAGAAAATCCCTTCTTTAGCAGGAAGTGCCCTACAAACGACAGCATCTTAAAAACAAATAAAAAGAGTTCTTGGTGTCACATGTAGTCAGATATTAAAGAGGTTAAGAAACAAATCTCTCATCCCCAGGCTAGCAGAGACATCGTGCTTCTTTTCCTTTTCACAGCTCCCTTCCCCAAACCCAGCTTTTCTGGGGGTTTTTGGTTGGTTTGTTGAGGTTTTTATTGGTTTGGGGGTTTTTTTCAGCCTTTTAGCCCTCTTTCAGTATGAAATCCCTTCCTCTCCATAACCTTCCTTGCTCACAGTTAATCCTTTTAACATTCTCTGGATCCTCCCAGCACTACCCTATCCCATTTCTCTTTCTACTTCAAATTCAGGAGCAAATACATGATCCTCACTCTTTCTCTCTCCTTTCCTTCTCCCTCCTGACAGTCCCTGAAATGTTTTTCCTCTCAATGGATCTACTGCTTTCAGCTTCCCAAAACCCCTGTCACACACGGAATCATAGAATCTCAAAGTGGTCTGGATCGAAAGGGACCAAAAAGATCATCCAGTTCCAACCCACTGCAATGGGCAGAGACACCTTCCACCAGACCAGGCTGCTCAAAGCCCAATCTGACCTTGAACACTTCCAGGGATGGGACATCCACAGCTTCTCTGGGCAACCTGTGCTAGTGCCTCACCACCCTCAGAATTTCTTCCTAATATCCAATCCAAGCCTATTGTCTTTCAGTTTAAAGCCATTCCCCTTTGTCCTAGCACTACTTTTCCCTGTAGAAGGTCCCTCCCCAGCTCTCTTGAAGACCCTTTCAGGTACTGGGAGGTGCTATAAGGTCTCCCCACAGCCTTCTCTTCTCCTGTCCACTCTGACCCACCTCCCCTTGCTTACTGAAGGCCATGACATTTTAATTGAGCATTTTGAGTTGCCAGCCAACCTGGGCAGTGTCTAGCAGGCTGTGTTAGAGGAGATGGAGCAGAGCTTGGCATTGGATGCAGCGAGGGTGCCTGGAGGAGCTGTGCAGTGGGGATGCTTGGCCGACCAGCCCGGGAGCTGGGCACACCAAGCCAAGAACATCACTGGGCTTGTGGAGCCAACACACAACTGGCTTCCAGAAAAGCTTAAATGCCTGCTGGAGAGCTGACAGGCTAGAGCTTGTAGTGCTAATGGCAGGCCTAAAAATACTTCCCCCTGGGAATCCAGAGTCCACAGCATAATCATTAGGACTTCTCATTTCCAATGGAGTCATAAGGTGTTTTATCTATAAAAAACACCTGACCTCATGAAAGTTTTCAAAGAAATCTTCTGGCAGTTCCAGCTGTTACTAAAGTGCTTCAGATTAGGTTTCATACAGAATATAGGACTAGAAATACACAAACAAGGCCCAGCCCTTCCCACGGAAATAGCACCTGCAGTGTCCTGTGATAAATGCTGCCCTTCAGCAGCCTGAGCTTCTCATTCAGTTCCTGCACATACAATTCAAACTGGGACTGGGGGCTGCAGAAATATGACACAAAGCAGATTTTGGAAAGGTTAGGATGGGGCAGGTGGAGTTTTGCATCCCAGCTTTCCCCACAGCTGGTAACATTGGCAGCAACCAGGCACATTCCCCAGTGGACCTTTCCCTCCCTGTAGCTCTGGAGAGCATAATGAGGAGCTGAAGATACTGAAACCATTGAGCACATGTTATGTTAGAAAAATACCCTTTAGCCTGCTAAATCAAGCAGTGTTTTACACACTGGAGTTAGAAAACTTGGCCCTGTTTCCAGTTCTGCCACTCATTTGCCGTCTAAAGTGGTGACTTGCTTTCTCCACTGGTGACATTTCTCTTCTCTCTGGAAAGCCCTCGGGTTCTGATAAGAGATGTGCAATGAGAGCTAGTGTGGTGCTAACTGGAACAAGTACCAGAAAGAAAGAAAGAAGAAAATATTTCTTCCATTACTATTTTGCCCTGTTGCTTTTAAGGCAAACTCATCTCACACATCTTGAAAAATACGAAAAAAGTCTGAAGCAAAATTGTTGCCTTAATCTGCAGCTAAAATATTTAGTGGTAAAAACCCCCAGCTGTTTCAGGAGTGATTGCTGCTAACATCTCAGTGAAATCTAAACCAGTCCACCTCAAAAATACAAATTTATAATCATTTGGGCCTCAGGCAATGCAGTCTAGAAAATTTGTAGCAGGAGCTGACAGAAAATGTCATGCTGCTCTGTGTAGGGAGAACAACTAAAAATAAAGTAATATCAAAGCTGAGACTACTGCGTCATGCTCTTTGGACATTGTTTTGATCTTCCAGTGCACTGAAAGTAAGGCTCATAAATTATAGATGTTATTGGGAGCAGCATGTAAATACCACAAGACAGAAACAGGTTATTAGAGAGAAAGCAAGGAATAAAGAAAGATGGGGAAAAAATTGAGACAGCAGGGGGAAACCAGTAAAATCTGTTCTTGGCTACAACTGTGTATACAGAGAGGTTTTAATTGGGAGAAGTAGCTTTTTCTGTCAAACACAGCACTGTGTTGTCATTGACATCCCACCAACAAATACAAATGCATGAGTCAATGCTCTGAAAAAAATACAGGGCAGATTAATGTGTCATTATCTCCTACAGACCTCCAAAATCATGCAAGTGATCAGAGGAGATGAGCTCTTGAAGCCTCCCTCTCTAACACAGCTTTCTCCTTCGGCATCATGACCATCATTTCAGCACCAGGATCTTGTCTCAGAGGTGTCAAACTGCCACAACTAAAATATGCCCATATTTTTTATATTACCAGCAACAGTTTCAACCATTTCCTGTCTCAAGGACGCTGTATCTTGGCTCGATCTAGCAGACAGCAAGGAGAAAGAAAATCAAACCAGAAACCAAGCGGTGACACTTTGGTATATGTGAGTGCTTTGACTCTTCATTTTGCACACCACAAACGGACAGCCCAAACTGCTGATCTAAATCTACTTCCTGCCATTTCACATGGCTAAAAATATTTGACAGTGACAGGAAAAAAAGACACATGAAATTATGAGCTATCATTATTTAATAGCATTTTACTAAGTAACACAGTAATGAACACTCCACATTAAAAAAAAAAATTAAATAATTTTAAAAGCCCTTGGCTTCAAGAGGAGAAGTGAGCAACTGTACATGTGAAACAAGATCAAAACCCCAAGCTGTAACACATGGCCAAGTGCAGAAGTTGTTAGCTAATAATACAAATTTAAATCTGAAATAACAGATGATTGAAAAAAAAGGAAATTAAATTTAACACTAAATAAAGGAGATTGGGTTTTTTCTGAGGATGCTAAGAAAGGAAAACAATGCAGAAACAGTGGAGCTGTCTGTAAAATTAAGAAAATACAGTAGTAGTTGATAGATATTTCTCTGCTACAGAAATAGGTAAGAGAGCACCGGCTCATATCATATGGTGATGAAATCTGGTATCATACGGTGATGAAATACCCTGTGTTATAAAAATAGCAGGTGAAGGTTAATGAAAGCTAATGTGGATTCCAGTTTTAAAAATAGTTGCCCAAAGAGTTGTTTAGATCACTAAAGCTGAATCTTTAAACCTTTGAAGCTCCAGGAGAGGGCAAGAACATGTATATTGTACCAGAAAGGCACAATTTTGACCAAGACAAGAGGATGGCTGTGTGGGACCAGAAGAGAGGTCACAGTTTTTACCCTTCTGTGATAACTTTCCTCCTGGGCCAAAGAATGACAGCAACACTGATCCATGTGGCACTCACCAAGTGGCTCTGAACCTGGGCAGACATCAAATCTCCAGCAGGCAATAAAGGATCACTTCCAAACACAGGTGAGTTTCTGTGGGATTCTGAACTAAAAGTCCTCACCCAGTGTTATTTACCACTTTTTGTCAGCTGCAGCACAAACAAAATCACTCTCAATCCAGGGTTACAAATGACAGAGAGATCTGAGGATCAGTAAGGAAGGAGGACAAGCAGTGTCAATTGTTGGCCTGAATTGCTGGTGAGCCAAGAACAATCTCCTGCTCTGGGAGAGGTGGCTGAGCGGCTCTGTACCCCTGAGGGAGGGACCCAGGCCACGCTCACAGGGAAGCAGCAACTATTAAAAAAGGCTTATGTTGACGGCAACTATCAATCCACTGGGACTTACTGTGATCAGCATAATCAAAGCATGAAAACAGGGGAATATCAAGAAGCCAAACAACCTCTCATTTGGCTCTGTTGCAGCTACTGCTGTGCTGCATTCTGGTATCCACATGCCTAGAAAGCAGTCAGGAAACTGTGACAGGATCAGTGGATAATGAAAACAGTTAAAGATGGAGGGATGTACAAAACTCAGTCTGGAGGATTTATGGGGAAAAAAAAGTACAAATGTTTTCTTTGCAATTTAATCACCAGTTACCACAACTGCCGTGACTAATGGCTCTTAGATTCAGCAAACAAAAATATAGTGGGAATCGACTGATGGAAGATGAATCAAGGCCAATTGATCTCAGAAATAAAACACATAACAAGCGTGGAATGACTGATCATTAGGATTATGTATCCCATAACTTGTGATAGAACTTCAATCAAAGAAAAAAACCTCATCATCTGAAAGCTATGCCCTAGATCAGCTTTGAAGTGGACTTTGTGTTATAGTTAAATCTGGGGAATTTTTCTGACCTTTGCAACACCAGAGCTGATAATTACCTTATCTCTACATATTCTCCAAACAATTCTGTTTGTAAAATAGAAATGGAAAATGGAAATTGGTATTGTTGCCCCAAATAGATACTCTTCATACATTTTAAGGCTTCTGAGTTATCCCATGACCTCACAATAGCTCCATATGGATATATGTTTGTACATCTCTTATGCTGATTACTGAAAGAGTAGTTTATTGGAAGTAGAAGATGTACACCTGAAAGCCAGGCTATATATTAACCTGTCTCTAACCTGTGATATTCCTCAGTGTGATGACGAAAAGAGCAATCTGGTTTCAGAGCTCAAGAATATGCTGCAGATATTTATCAAACTTTATCCACAATTGCCACTGTCCATAAGTGTGGTCATTCTAAGGAACGGCTGGACAAGCTACCTCTCAGGAGGAAAAGGGCTCACCACCAGCCTGCTGCAGGTGGGCTGACTCTGAGAAAGGTAAATGGAAAGGGAAATGAGGATCATTTAGCAATTCCAGCCAGGCAGAACCCAGATTCAGGTTAGAGTCCAGAACTGGAAAACACATCAAAAGAAACCAAGTAGGTGAGCATCTATCTCCAAAAGTGCCACAAGGGCATTGACAAGACAGTGTTGTTTCACAGTTATGGATTTGTCCATGGCAAATTTGTCCATACCTCTGTCCCTGGCAGACCAAGTCCCAGCCACAGTTTATCCCTCTTTGGGTCTGATTCTCTGCTGAAAGAACTCAGCTGAGCATTTGTCCTTGGGTTGCTGCAGAAAATAGGAGGCTAAAGTTACCACATAACTGTAATCAGTAAAAAGAATAAAAAATTGTCAGGATTATTACTTGCCTCTAAAGGGATAATTGGACATCTTAAAAATCAAGGCTTGGCTGGCAGGAGGAATAAGCTAGAAAAGAAGACTCTAGCTGCTTTATTTCCAAGTGTGGAAGGGAGAGCAGGGTCTTTACAGGCTGCCAGTTTAAGAGGGATGTGTTCACTGATATGTACATGACTCACTGCCACCATGGGTCAGGTATGGACTGTGTGAATGTCAAGGGCAGAGGTTTCATGTACACACTCGGCCTACTGCACAAAAGACTCCTTGGGCACTGCCAACAAAAGGGAGGGACAGGGGATAAGTAATCACTGATCTCTTCTCGCACTACTAATTCAAGAGCACACATTATGTTGGTTTTTCTTGATGAAGTGCCTCTATCTATTTTCTGTGCTTGCATATGTTGTTTCTCCTTTTAGCAGGTTGAATGCCTGCCATTCAATCACTGGGAGGGATTTGCCAGGATAGACCCAGCAGACATTTCTGTAGTCTGAAGAGGGAGAAGATCAGGATTCCAATCCCCATTTTATAGTGGTGCTTCTGCTATTTTCAGAGATGAGAAAGAGCTATATTACTTTCTAAGATCACCACAAACAGAACTCTGTTCCAAATTTTTGTGGAGTCCTTCTCCCCATTCTTGCTGCAAAATATGCACTGTATATCCTCTGATAGTTCAAGCGAATTAAGTCCTGCTTTACAAATGGAAAATACAGCAGTCAGCAAAAAGGATGAAGCAGGCATTTTTATATAAAGCTTCATTTAATGTCCTTTGAAACCAATGTAAAGCCCTGCATTGACGTCAGTGAGCTTTCAGTCAGATTCATACCACTGTAAATGTAAATTCAAGCTTTCCAGTAGTAGAACTCATGCAATAAACGCCATTTTTGATGTACTGAACAGTGCAATCAGGCTCCTCTTTGATCATCCACAGCAATCTCCTTCTGTGGGTTTTAAAGCACATTATGAAGGGAGGAAAGCATCATCAGCCTCAATTTTACAAGTGAGAAAGAAGAGGCAGGAGGAGACAAAATGATTAAGCAAGGCTGGCTACTACATCAGTACAGAAATGAGAATATAGCACACGCTTCCTGACACCACACTGGGCTCTTATTAGATAAGTCACGCTGATAAGAGGATCTAGTTTACTACTGATATATCAAACAATCCTTCCTCTTTATCTTCCCAGGCAGAGCTTTCTGCAGGAATGAGCTCCAAAAGCTTCCGACACAAATTCCAATTGATACGGAGGTTAAAAACCCCACAACCAAGCAAAATGAACCAAGAAAAAGGGACACTCCCCAGGTCATAAATAAAGATGAAATTGTGCACAGTCCTTGCAAAATAAAAATGAAAAATTCAATTTCACAGCTGAAAATTTCCATATTGCTTTGGTCAGATTTAACACTTCGTGCTGTCCTTACACGGTAAAGAGAAGTAAAGTTTGATCCATTTACACCTTACACAGGTGTAAAGAGGAGTAAAGTTTGATCCATTTGTGTTAGGTGAAGCAAACACATAATTATTCAGTTCTTAAAAAAGTCCGATTCATTCAAATAAAGCCCTTACCTAATACTTTATGCACAATTTCCCCTGCTCAAAACCTACAGCACAGTCTTGCACCACTGACAGTGATTTGCAAGTAGTTTGCTTTCCCTAGATTTCAATGGACAGCATGAAGATATCAGTATCAGATTGCCTGCCAGAGATCCTCATCACTTATGCAGAGAAAAGCCTGATTAATTAATCAGTCTTTATTTAAGCACAGAAGAGGAAAGGAAAGCGGAGATACACAGGCACTCCAAAAGGGACTCTGTAAGGAAGTGTTATTTTTAATATAAAAGATTGGCTCACAGCACAGTGTTCAAAGTCAGGAGGACTTAAACACGGCCTTCTATTTCTGTGAGCAGAGCAGTCGCAGTCGGGAGAGCTGGAGCCCACTGCTGCTCGTGCATCAGCAGCAAGCCTGTTTATGTAAGCTGCCAAGCATTAGTGTACGCAGAATCCCAGAGCACACAGTTTGTAAACAGGCAGGGAGTGCTGTGGTGCCAGGGACACACACATGCACATCCTCCAGCTCCTGTGCGAGACGAGTGGGAAATGCCGTGCGCTGAGCTACCTGAACTCGGCGTTCAGAGGCGCCTCCACAAGTCGAGTCCAAAGCTGCCAGATGAATGTTCCCTCGGATGTGTCCCTGCACATCAGTGTGACAGCCCCTGGCAGTTTCAGTTAGGCTCAAGTGCTTGGTATTACCTATGTCCTCCCCCTGCAGCACCACAGCTCCTGTCCTTCCCCCTCTCCCAGGCCCGGGAGGAGAGCGGCTCCCTCATCACAGCGAGCTGCGCTTGAGGCCAGGATGAGTGAGGGGGTTTTCATGTCCTAGTGAAATTAACTTCCTGCGTTAATTAATATCTCTCTTTTCTTATTTGGTGGGCAGTGTTGTACCCTTTTTATAATCTCCCTTACTGGGGGATGGAGGCAGCACCACATGCCCTCCTGTTATTTTCTCCTGCTGCCCAGGTTCTGCCGGGGGACACGGGGCACTGCCATGCTGTTCACTGCTCGCCACGGTGTTTTTCAGCATTTGACACACAGATCCCAAAGCAGCAGTGCATTTTTCCATGTTATAGGACATACAGCACATGGCCAAGCTACTGCTACAGTCCCCCTGTCCCCAGCAATCTGTTTCTCTAGGGTGCTGCTGTGTTTAATCCTACAATCCAGTCCCTTTCCTTAGCTATTTCCCATTCATCTAGATGACCACAAGCAATAGCTTTCCTCTGTGTCACAAGAAAACCTTCCTTTAGATTTTTGATCTGTGGCCTTGCCCCAGAGGGGGTCTCAGATGGCTCAGAGACCTGGCTGACAGCTTCACTGGCATGAAACACATGAGGATCCTTTATGCAGATGGCCTCTGAGATAACACTGTCTGTTTGGACCTAAGGAGGTCAAAATCTAAAACTATTTTAAAAGAGGCTGTTCAGATGCAGCTAGAGGACTAACAAAGACTGGGGGAGCAGGGCTATGTCCCTTTCATGCTGGGTGGTGGTGATGGGGCCTGTTCACACCTCACAGACGAACAATTCTTCCATTAAGACAAAAAATATGAGAGGCATCTGTATTTATTTGCAGCAGCACTTTCATAAGAACTGCCTGGAGCAATATTAGGATTGTGTCTCCACAGAATTTACTAATCATCCATAAAATACATACATTTCTCCCCTGGGACTCATTAAGAGCCTGGGGGTAGATGGGGCTGAGCCTGCCCTTCTTGGTGGTAGGTGGGAAAGGGAGCTTTGCCTACTGAAAGGGTTTGGGAATCACTGCCAGAGCAGGCTGTGATTTAATGCTAGGAAAAACTGTATCCCCTCAGTAAATGTACTTGGACTAGATTTTATGTAAGCAAACTCAGAAAAACCTTACTCATTCTTATGTCACTAATCCAGGCACCTCATAATTTGCAGAGGGTGGGGGGAGGAGAGGAAAATCGACACACTGCTGCTTGCCAGCCAAAACACAACACTGATTTCCCACTGCTTGGATCTCATTAATTTTCTGCAAGACAACAGCAGAGTACTTACTAATACCCAGGAAGCCACACACATCCCCCTGCAGGCATTTATTGTCTTTGCTCATCGATAAATGCTGTGTCTAACTGGACATGTGCACGGGCAGATGGAGAGGCACAGCTCTTCTTGACATGCCACATTTTAATGGTCATAATGAAATGAAAGTATGCCACTGGCTGCTATTAGGGACGTCATCCCTCTAATTTCTGTGTTGTTGAAGATCAAACATTCTACAGATCAGGATGTAGTGTCTTAATGTATCCTAGAGACAAGTCAGTCTTCCTCTGCATCCTTGTGCCTTCCCTGCTCTTGCCAAGAGAGCACAGTCATTATCTCCTCCGCTTTTCCATCCTTCCCTCTACCCACAAACACTTCAGAGGCATTGAGTATTTCAGGCACTGATTCTCAGAGCTGCCTCTTTACCCACTGTGAGGGTGTCCTTCTGAATAAGAGCAAACAGCTTCAGAGTGTCTTTGAGGAAGTAAGCCAGCCCAAGTGCACGAAATGCAGGGGGTCTTGATCAGCAGGAACACACATGGACCGAGCCCCACATGCCCCAACACACGTCAGACCAACAGAGTCTCACTAAGGGACTTCGTAAGCTTCAGCTTCATGAAGCAATGGATGTGCTCTATCGACCACTGGCAGGACCCAAAACCCATCTCTGCATAAGCAGAAAATTAATCAGCTGCTGAAACCTTTCCCAGGAACCACATTACCCTCAGACATAATGGTCTCATCACTCTGGTTGCTGGCTTTGTGGTTCTCCTTAACAGCTCCTGGTTCTCTCACTCCTCTTTCCCTAGGCATGCTGCTTTTTTCACACACAGGCACACAATTGTCAAGGCCAAATGCTGACCTCCACTCTCTCCAAAGTTATTGCCCCACAGTCACACCACTGTGTAATGGAAAAGTCCCAGCACCCACAAATCTGTCTTGTTCCTCCTTAGTCAGGCCCCTACAAGACTTTAGGAGCACAGACAGCAAGAAGGAGCTGAACAAACACGTCCACCCAGCAAGCCGAAACAGAAACATTCTCCGAAAAGTTTCTGAACGTTCTCACCCTTGGAAACTTTGGTACCAAGCTGGAAACTTTGCTACCAATTGTGGAAGTTAAAAAATAATATCCTGACCTTTCTGCCCCATCACTTGGTGTTTGGTCAGAAGGTCTCCCTGCCTCTTCAGGGAGCAGCCACCACCCAAATTCTGCTTTAGTAACTTCCAGCTCCCTCCAGCCAGCACCTGCCTCACCCACCCAGGGGTGGGAAATGCCTGTACCACCAGCCCTGACACATCCTGTTCACAGCAGCACTTTCACACACCATGGATATTGACACTTGTGGAGCCAGAGGCACTCGCAGCATTCCAGCTGGAAACAGCACAGCTCTGCTGCCATGAACAGCAGGATCTCCTCCCTCCAAAGGGAAGAGGAAAGTGAGGACTCCTCACTCTCTGGTCATACCCTGTTGTAACCCTCCAGGAAAACCCAGTATAAGCTCAGGGGAGCTTCACCCTGCATATTTACCTATTTGATCTCCACCAAGCAGGGGAAGATGTGGACTCGGGATCATGAGAACCTGAAGGAAAATGATGGATGCTCCCAGCTCTGCCTAGCCACAGCCAGAAACCCATGCTTTGGAAGAGAACAAGGCAGCTTGGAGACCCTCCTGAGGAAGCCAGCTCCTTGTTTTCTGGAAACAGGGAACTGGTGTATAATCAAAACCCCAAACCCAGCCCTATGTAAGTCACCCATCCCTCTCTGTCAGGAGTGTTTCACCACAGCTGCTGCTTTAGCCACTTCCAGCAACGAATGCATGAAAACTGACACCAAGTTTCATGAGCTTTAGCTGTGCTATGATTCACACTTTCCTGCAATTATTGTAATTTACTGATATTGTTATATTCTGATCCTATTACATCTAATTAGATAAGACATGAGCTTATGATGAGACTGTACCTCACACCACTCGATGACTATTTAGTTTTATGTGACATCCAGCATTTTAAGCATTTTAATTCCCATTTAATTTCACCTTTACTCCAAGTTCCTACCACATTTCTAACGAAAGGCTGGATTGCTGTCTGCCTTTGGGGCTCCCAGTCTGCAGGCCTGGGGAACACAGCCGTCTGAGAGCAGAGGTAGCACAGGAGCCACATCTCACCATTCCTGTGTCACCGAGGTTCAAGCCAGGAATGTCCTCAAACTTGGCAGGGGACAACAGGCTGAGGACATGGTGACACAGACTTTGGTAACTCAGCATTGGCACTTCATATGTGCATAAAACAGCATCTCATCCTCACTGAGCACCCCCCTTTGCAAGGGATGGCATCAGGAATGTCAGGATCTCTTGGGAAGACCCAACATTACGTTAGGATGAACTAGAACATTTGTCACAGTATCTGGTGCAGACATTTTCAGGCAAGGTGTGGATGTCCCAGACTCAAGGCTGTTTCTGAGTCACTTTGTAAGCTCTGCATAACAATACTGTCAACCTGTCATTTCCTCTGATGGGAATTTCCATTCACAACTGCCCACTTCCACTCTTTCCAACCAGTTAGAAAACGTTATTTCTTGAGCAATCTCAGCCATAACCTATGTCCCCATAACCAAGTCCCCGCTTCCTTATCCACAAGCGACAGATGTGGAGAGAGGATCGTGGTTCTGCTTATTATCCAGAAAGCTACTTATTCTTTAAAAGTTTTGAATTTGCTTCTTTTGAGATATTTAATTCAGCTTTTCTCACCCCAAATTTTATGCCACTGAGAAACACTATTCAGTCCTGCCTGGCAGCAATTACTATGGCCCCAGTTTGCTTCAGGATTTATGAAAAGGCTTCTGTAGATTCTGGCAGCAGATTTGTTTGTTATTTTTATGGAATACTCATAGACTGCAAGTGATCACTGCAAGAGTGTTGCTGCTAAAGAACTTCCTTCAGGCTGGCAGTAGCTCAGCTCCCCTGCCCATGCACACAGACCAAGAACAGCAGTGCCTTTAAATTGAAACTGTGAAGACTGAGCTGCCAATCATTAAATTTCTTACACATCAAAAAAAGAAAAAAGCATATTTGAATAGAGGACTGCAAGTTCCAGCCTCCAGCTGGGCTTTAGTGATGCTGAAAGCCATTCACTGTTGGCACATTTCTCATATGCCACAGGTATCTCTCAGTTTTGGGAAACTACCTGGCTGGGCTGGATCTGAGAAGTGACCTGACAATAGAGATGGACTTACCCTGGCACCCTTTCTGCTGGGCCACATGGTCAGCAGGAGATCCAGAGTAACACTCAAACTCAACACCAAATTAGTTTCTCCAGGAGAAATTTAAAGACCATGCTGTCCATTAGGGAGGGAGGAGAGCATAGGAACAAGGTGCTTCAGAAACTGAATTTGTCAGGTCAGAGTAGCTTAGAAGTCAGGCATAAAGCTTACTTCTTTCTGATTAGAACTTAAGTTATTCATTGGAATTTCAAAACCTAGCATTGTCATCAGGACTGTAATGCAGTAAGTATACAAAAACTTCAACAGAGTTAAGGTAAAAAATGCTGCAAAGTATGTTAATAAAATAATTACATTGAATAATTATCCCCTTATTTGCATTCAAAAAGAAATCCTTTAAAGGCTTACTGAATAAGCTTGAAATAAAATTAGTCAATCAGCCAGCTAGTCTGTGATTAGGAGGACAGAAAACAGGCTGGCTAAGTGTTTGTGGAGGATTATTTCTGTGGCATCCAACCTCAGGGTCAGGTAAGGAGAAGATGATGGAGGAAGAAAGCCGAGCAAGTGCAAAATAAACAGGATGAACTTCCAGCAGTGGGAAAAATACACTGTCAGTGGATTTAGGTGGGTCAAATTGTGGGCATGACTGAGGATCACCAGTGTCTATGGAGTCAGGGACTACAAGCAAATGATAAAAAGCTGGTGCTAAACATGGTAAGGCTTAAAACTTGGATTTATAAGTAGCCATTTTCTAAAGGACACACAGATTTTGGCTCAAACTGCCAACATTAGTGAGTAATTTTGAAAGCATGGGTACAGAGAGGCAGACATATTTTGTAATAACCCCAACACTGTGATTTTGATAACTAGATTGGAATCTGAACTTTCACTGATTTATTTTCTGGGTTAAAGTGGGGCTGACAAGGAAGGAAAAAATGACCACCTTTTCTGAGAAATACTGCATCCTGCCTGGAAGAGGATAATCAAGGGGTCAAAATGTAGTATGGAGGGGAGGGAAGGGGAAAGAGGAAAAGGGAAAGGGGAAACATTCTTATCTCAGAGTTTCCATTTACAGAACACAGAACCTGGGGAGAGAAGCAAGAGGAACCAGGTGTGTGGAAAGGGAATCAAAACTTCCAGGTCCTTGATAGCTTCAGCTTCAGGCAGCATCCACAGGACTTTTGAGATCAGATATTTGAGAGGGTTTCACTTTGCAGAAGCTCAGAAACCTTGGGGACTTCAGCCCCAAGGCAGTAAAAAGGAAAATAAGACATTTCAAAGTGGGTTTATTCTTAAAAATTTACTCAAACTGCTAATTGCAAGGATGCTTTTGAGTAAATTAGATTGTTTAAATGCTGTGATCACAGGTCTGTAAAAATTTTGCTAGCAACTTTCAAAAAAATGCCACAAACCTCTACAAAATAATTCAGAGGAGCCAACCCTGGTACTGTCCATGCAGAACTGAAACTGTGCATACAAGACACAAAATTCTGAAATTTTCATTTTAATAAAGAAAAGTTGCTGAAAAGTTGTTTAAAATAATACCTTTTACCTCATCAGTGGATTTATCTGTATGAAATGTAACCAATGTCCCTGATACCTGTCCTGCAAAAAAGGTGCCGATGCTTTTATAAGAAATAAGAGGTAAATTACCAACTAAATAATATTTAATTAATTAATTAATCTGAATTACAAAAATATTAAAAGCCCTTTCAGGCATAATTTGCTTGCTTCTAACTCAACCTTAGACGGCAGGTTCTCCACAGGGTAATGGTCTTGCCATAATTATGAACCGGTTTGTTCTTTCCAGCACATTTTGAGCTGATTTTCTCACAGTGTGTTGTGGGTCTTTCTACCAGCTTTTACTGCTTGTTCTTCTTTATCACAGAGAAACCAACTTCCACGTGTTGCTTTCTTCCCTTCTTGACTGTGTTAACCATCAAGCCTCCTTTAATTCAGCACCAATCATTCCGAGGGAATAGTTAAACCCATTTGCTGCATCTCTGAATGTGCCTGCTCTAATGACAAGCATTCCCACCCTGACACCACATGCAGCACATCAAGTGTTTTCAGGGTGAATCCAGAGAAGTGCACCAAGGCAGAAGTGGAAATAGATGATTTTTAACGTCCCTTCCAACCCAAACCACTCTGTGGTTCCATGATTTGCTCCTTCTCCTGAAGGACTTCCAAACTATCTTCTTCCATCCACATTTTCTGCAAGCAGAACTGAGCTCTGAGATGAAATTCCCTTCCCTCATCCTGCAGATGGAATGCTGAGGGTGAGAATTAAGACCATGCTTTAGCACATAAATGCCTTTCTGCCCAGAAAGAGGAGCAGAAACAGGAAAACCTCCCCTGACATAGGTGCAAGGTGAGATTCTCAGGTCAGGGAGATCAGCCCCAGCTGTAACCACTGGCCTGGCTGGAGGCCAGCCCCGGCTCAGGACGTGTGTCAGGAGCTCACATCCCTCAGAGTGTGAGCACAGCATTGCTACAACCATAGCAGCACCACTGGCTCCGTGGTTTGCTCTTGATATTGCCTTGGAGTTGACAGTTTCCAGGGCCCCCAGCTGGGCTGGATCCTCACAGGGATATCCAACAGGGAATGTCCAGCTCCAACTCACGTCTCAGCTCAACAGCAAACGAGCAGCTCACTTGTCAAGACTACAAACACAAAGCTCCCAGAAGTCCTTCTCTTGCACTTTCAGGGTATCAAGTGAAGGATTTTCCCAGCAAACACAGCTGAGTGCCTCTAGTCTGAGTGCTTCCCCAGAGGGGATCAGACAAGCATTAGGAAGGAAGAGGAGAAATACCTGCATAGAGTTCTGTTGTTAGAAACCGTCATCTAGAAGGGAAGCTTCACTTCCCTCACAGTCTGGCAGAATGGAGAGACTGAAGTAGTAGTTTGGGAAATCCTGAAACTCTGGGGAGCCTCTGTAAGTCAATATTTTTTTTAAGATCTCTCATGAGTATGAAAATACATTGTTATTTTCTATAAAGAGAATTTCACCTTCACATTAAGACCCAATTCAGAGATTTGTGTCTGTTTGTACCCTTCTTTGCCACCAGATAGACTTGGTAGAACAAATACACTGCCAACATCCTCCAGGCAAGGCACAGCAACCTTGCAAATGCTGTCCACCACTGACACAGGATTCCCTCCTTTTCCTTTCCCACCCACAGCCCCATAAAGTCTGGTTTAGCAGCAGTACAACTGCAGAGCCCATGCTGTGGGACGAATTGCCTGAAGACGATACAAACACAACACAGGAGCCCCTTGCTGTGTTCTCCCTCCCACCATGGCCAGGCTGGACACTTCTGCTGGGTTCCAACCACAAGTGAAATTCTGGATTCTGCTGGAAGAGCAGCAGCCACGTTTCAGGATGTCAGCACGCTGCTCTGACATCATTTACAGGCCTGGGTCACACTCATGACGTGGGCAGTGGAGGCAGGGGCTGTGCACCAGTGCTCCCACTGGTCACCCACACCAGCCCCTGGCGAGGCACCTCCACACCTTTAGGGGGCTTCAAAGACTGTGAAACAACCAAGGCAGGCAGACAAAGCTCCCCTCTCTCTCACATTTAATATTTGGAATTATTATCCACTGGGAAATATTAACATTCCTTATTGGAAGAAACACCATCTTTTCAAAAACTTCCTACACCGAGCCATTTAAGAGATGGTTCCTTCACAGATGACCAAAATGTTTTGAGGAAAGTCAAAGCACTTCTTTCAACCAGCAACTTTTTTTCATTTTAGATGTGCATTCTGAAGATGAAGCCCTTTTTTGGGGTGAGCAATTGAATAGCTTCATCACTAAAAAGGTCAAAGTGACACACTCTGACCTTATCAAAAGGTTTCTTTTCAATTGTTTTCTAAACAAAAGCCTTAGGAGAATTATGCATTCTATGCAATGTCTTGCTGTTAACGGAATTAATAGTTTTCCTAATGAAATTTAGATGATTTTAATCTTCCTCATGAATAAAATCAAAACATCTTATTCCAAGCACTCTCACCGGTCCAAGTTAAAAGAGCATTACCTACAAATACAATGGAAATAGATTAAATCAGCTTCAGATTTTCATAAAGGGGTGCTCAGCCTTGGCACCTACCCAGCATGGAAAATTTTAGCCTCAAATAGCTCAGGTTCAGACAAATTATGAGGAACTGAAAGCTGAGCCTTCTCATGATAAGTGCAAGGAAGCCACAGTGAGAGAGAGCCAGCAGGGTGATGACGAAGTGCCCAAGACCTCCGTGGGGAAACAGAATTTAACCTTTATGGCAAAAGGGCTGCAGGGAAGACAAGAAGGACCTCAGGTGGGAAAAGCATGCCATGGGCATCCAGCCTTGTCTCCCAGCATTAGGATGCCGACTGGACCCAACCAAGCTTTCAGGCAGCTGGCCCCAAGCCCACCCTGGGGAGCTGGGGATCCAACAGGTTCTCAGACCTTTGGATGGGCACACAGTGACTCCAGGTCACACAATGCCTTCTGCAGGTGTCTGATCTCAGCCCAGCTGTCCCCACGGCTCAGAGCAGGGACTAAGGTGGACTTTTGGCCACACAGAACCTCCCTGTCTATCTGGTCACTGTTTCCATCTCTCTGAACCAGGCCAACATCATAAACAAATGGGTGAAACAAAAGTAGTGGGGTTTGCTCCAGCCCAGCTCCCAGGACCCATTTCTATCCCTGGTCAGTAGCTCACCTCAAGAGGTCCTTCTGTGAACTGCCAGAGGTGCTGTTCCCAAATCCCCAGCACTTGGCAGAGACCTGTCATTGTCCCTCTAATCCATGTGAGGGGGGACTCTCACTTCTGTGCCAAATTTTCCCTGTGCATGCCATCCTTTGCTTCTCAACATCTCCCTTGCTTTTCAGCAAGGTGGTTATGTCTTATTCACCCTTCGATCATTAAAAGCCTGATTGTTTTTTCACCCTAGGGGTGAAAAAGGAAGCAAAGAGAAACACCATTTCTGGCTGAAACAGAAAGGAGAATTTCAATAGGCAAACCATCATTATTCTGTGGGTGTGCACCATGTGCCTGGAATGCTACTGGAGGCACCTGGCAGACAGAAACATAGAATAGGAGAGGCTGAAGAAGCAAAAATACTAAACTTCCTTGGGATGTTAGGATGATCCAGAAATCCTTTTGCCCAGTTTCCCCATACGTGACCCTTACTCTGACAGATTGCACGGAGCCATGGTTCCTCTGCTTCATCATGTTCAATGTGTGGTCATCCCGGCAAAAGGGGGGCAAAGGTAGCAAGGGTTTATTTACTCAGTTCCCCAGTGGTTTTTCCAGCCACATCCAGCCCAGCCACCTCAGGAATTCAGCTGGGAGAGCCATGAGGTTGAGCATGCCCTGGACTGGACGGCTTGCAAGGCGGTCTTTGCAAGGTGGTGAGTGGAGAAGGGCTCAGCTCTGCAGGTGACCACCTTGAGATGGGCTGGCACTGACCAAGTGGCCCCAGCTGGCTGCCAGCACTCAGCTGACCCATTCCCACCTCAGCAGTGTGATGTGGGATGCTGCTCACTCTGCAGCCTTCATAGCCAATACAACATGCCCAGTTAAAATGAAGAAAAAGGATGAGGAAAAAGCTCCTAGCCTTCAACAGGCACAATTAGCCTGTCCCCAGAGCAAACCTCCTGCCTGCACAGCACTTGGTGACCTGCACACCACACGGGTGCAGAAGACTAAATCCCCATTTAGCAGCCAAAGCAGTGGTGCCATCACACCTGTGCTTGCCCTGCTTTGCAGGACCTTCCTCCCTCTTGCCACGGCAGGCGGGCAGCACTCTGCATCCCGATGCAGGAATGTTTCCTGAGCCACCACCACACCCCAGCTTTGTCTTTCTGCTCTGTGTAGTCCCTGACTCCAGGCTCCTACCATGAGGATTTCAGGATGATTGCAACAGCACTGAGTGCCACTAAAGACTCAGATGCGGTTTTCAAGAGGAGCTCACACGTCTCTCTGGAGAAAATTTCTGCAAAAACAGCTGAGACTGAAGTCACTGAGGACAGCAAGAAAACACAAACCTGGCTTGTCAACATCACTCATTAAAGCCCCTGGGAGAGCTTTGTGCGGGTGTCCAAGAGGAAAGGGGGAAAAGAGAAGGGAGAAACACAATAGCATGGGCCCTTTGCCCAACAGTGCTCTCTGAATCGCATCGCCTGGCTCTAAAGCAGAGGCTGTGGCTGTGTAAAGCCATGGCAGCTCTGTTCAGTGAGGTGAGGGAGAGCAGCTCCCACCACACAGGTGCTTTTGCTGCACAGGCGATGGTCACTGGCACAGGCAGCAGCCCCACCACCCTCTCTGCCACGGGAGATGCCAGTGCAATGGTTCCTCCCTCGCCAGCAGTGGTTAATGGTCAGACTCGGTCTTAGAGGACTTTTCCAACCTTAACAATTCCATGATTCTCTGAGTGCCTGCACTGCAGCACCTACCAAAGCAGTGCTCTTGCTCAGCCTAAGGTCAGGGTTGCACAGACGTGTGTGTGCACCCTGGCAGCCTCCCGACACGCCACAGAACCCCTCACGCCCCGGGTCATCTCTGTCGTGGACGGTAGCCCAGCCAAGTGGAAGTCCCTTCGGGGCTGTGCTGGAAGCTGGTCTTTTCCAAATACGTCAAAAACAGAAGGCCAGGGCTGGATGCAGGTTTGCTGAGATCAGGGCTATTCTGGTGCAGACAGGCTATGTGCTGCTGATAGGGAGGATTAATGAGCCAGGCTGCTCATCCGTTGCAATTAGGAACAACACTACAACTATTTTGGTGCCATTTCTCTGCTGAGCACTCAAACAGCTTATCAGCCCCTTCTATATCTGCATGTAATCACGGCTTTGTTAAATATAGGAGGGGAACAGCCATATGTACACGTTGCTCTGCCTCAGGAGCTAAGGTCTGGAGGACCACTCTTGTACAGCAGAGAAAGGGGTTTGGGTGATGGCACTAACAAGCCTTCAGTGTCACTTTGTGGCAGCTAAAATCGCTCCGGTGCTTTCAGTGCTCATAGGACAGCCGGACCCAATGAGCACCTCATTCGCTTCAGCTGTAAGGAGAAGGCCCTCAGTGTCTGAAGCTGTAGCTGATCACCACATTTATCAGCAACCAGATGAAGGTTTAAGAAATGGTGTTGTGACATTAGTCAAGGAAGAGGTATTCCAGCTCCTGGGCTCTGTTTCTCACTCTGGCCTGTGACCATGGTCATCTCTCTCATCCACCCCTGCTGCAGAAGGATGAGGTCTTGCCTCCTGCTTCCATGTTGTTATTTACAAGTGTGGGTGATACTATGAGGCAGAGAGGACTTCCAAATAAACCAAATCCTCTCTTAAATACAACATACTGTGTTTTCATACACACCCCATGCAGCTGTAAACTTTTTATCTGCCTAGATGCCCTGGCAAAGGTTACATACTTCTGACTGTCCATCAAATCCTCATACTTCAAAACTCAGAGTAGGAACTGGACTCTTCAAACTTTCTGAGATTGTTACTGTTGCTACACACATAAGAGTTCAGCGAAGTCAGCTGGAAGGATCAGCTCACCCAGGGCACCAGAGTTTCCCTTCCAGGTGCTGTCACAGACCCCAGCCCAGAGGGGTTTCCCCACAGATTGCACTCCAGCAGGTCAACAGCTGGACTCCACGCCACGGCCCGATGGTCACCACAGCCCTCACCACTCAGGGAGCACAGCTGAAGACTGAAGAGGGTTTGGAGAAGAGGCATAAACCATCAGCGTGCCCCTCAGCACCAGTCTGTCTCACACTGGAAACGAGTCCCTATGAGCTGCTGTCAGTAACTGCAGGTGTTCGGTCCCAGGTGCTGAAGGGTTACAAGACAGAGCAAAGCATTGAGGCAGATGCACAACACTGCATCAAAGCTGGATGCCTTGAAAAGAGCTTCCAAATGGATGCTAGCAGGGCAAAGCTTGGTTCAGGACTGCCAGACCTTGTTCAGACCTCTGAAAACATGAACAGCTCCTCAGCCAGCTGCCAGTATCTCAGTTTTTCACGCCAGCCTCCTCTTCCATCACCCCACTGGATTTTAACAACCAACCTGAAAGTGCCCTCATTGAAGCTGCTGCCAACCCTCTGACTAGACATTTTGTACCTGCATGTGTCCTGGACCAGAGAGAGATCTTAGAACCCAGCAGCCCTCTATCCAGAGTCCCTGCATCCCAGACAAACCTCTGTCCATCCTTATAGCACCTTACTATGCTGCTCTACAATGTGATCTTCTTTCAATGCTCCACTGCCGTCTGCCAGAAGTGCAACTTGATATGAAACCCACAAATGCCAGACAGCTCCTCCATCTCTCCATGACAAATAAATCTTCAGGATAAATCCATGCTCTCCAATGTCACTTCTCATATATAGACAATCAAAGAAACTAAGGTACAGAAGTGTGAAGACAAGGCACACTAGTCAAATTATATTTAACCTCTGGTTTAGTGATTTATCTAACAGAAATAGTTTGTTACATTTTTGATTTTACTCTCTGATTCACATGAAGGTTTTTTCAAGAGTTTCTGTACGGTGCTGAACTTTTCCACTCCAAGATACAGCCATCCTTATCCTCAGGAATAAACCTTTAGGTTATTTTTCCTTGCTACTGAAATGAACCCAGCCCTGAAGCAGCAGCTCACAGGCTCTCGGCTCAGTCTGACAAACTCCTGGCACAGCCCGGGAAGACACTGAACAGATGGGCACCTCACGGGGCAGTATTTAAGCCAGACTGGATCCAGCCAAATTCGACAGGACCTCAGACATCTTCCAAGGCCAGGGAATGCATCTCTACATGCTGCAGGATACTGACTCCATAAAGATGCAAAGAGCAGGGCAGCTCAGTCACTGAGTCAGCAGTAGGATTTGTGGCTGCTCCTTAATAGGTTCTGCTACTTTTCCTCACTCCAGCTCACAGCTCACCTCACAGGCTTCCCCACCTGGGCAGCACCAACTAGAGATGCTCAGCAGGTGACTGAAATATGCCATTTTGCCATCCCGACAGTGCCCCTTGTTTCTAGTAAGGAGCCAGCTGCAAGCTGGAATTGCTGCAGGACATCTAGGGCTCTGGGCTCCCAAGAAGATTTGCTGCCTGATAATAACCAAACCAAACCAGGAGCCCATCAGGGTCATTGGAAACATTCATCCTGCTGCAATATGCCTTAAAAATGACTGACTTTAAGTTGCTTTCCTCCAGTCTGAGGAATGACAAGACTGGAAAAGATGCAGAAGACAGCTAAAGCATGACAAGAAAGGAGCCTGCTCTTCCAGCTCATGCTCCACTGGGACGAGGGCCTAACAGAGGGAGTGGAGACAGCAGAGGAAAGGAACCCTCAGCAAAAGGAGCACTGGACTGAGCAGAGAGATTAATACTGCACCCAGCAGTGGGAGGATGACAGGGGCTGGCAGCACCCAGGATCGCTCCTGGGAACACAGCAGGACCTGAACTTTGTTTCCAGCAGCTGCACACTCCCTGGGAAAACAAATGGCTCTGATTATCAGCTACTGATCTCAGGCTGCCTCAAACCATTTGGAACCTGCTCATCAGTAACTCCTCTGTGGTACCTACAGGAACAGCAGACAAGGAGGCCACAGGAAAGCAGATACCTGCTAAGGAGCCAGCCCTCAACTACTTATTATCTCTCTTTGATTCCCTCCTTAGCTCAGTCAAGAGATAGCAGGCTTTATTTTTGTCCTCCCACTGAATCAGCATCTTCAGTTCCCAGAGGCTTTTTTGTTCTCCTTACTGAATCAGCATCTTCAGTTCCCAGAGGCCTTCCTGCAGCTGGTAGTACACATGCTGGGAGCCAGCTTCACCATGGCTAAGCAGGACTGGAGGCCAAAACACTCCCCCCATCTGCCTTTTCCCACACCCCTCGTGGCTCCTCAGTGTCATCAGCTCCTGCCTGTGCTTTTGAACACACCTCCCTGCAAGGAGTCCTTGGCAGACCTTGTGACCATAAGGCACCACTGCACTTCCCACGCAATTGCTTCGACTCAAAACACTCCAAGTCTGTATCTGTCAAGAGGGTAGGTGAGGCACCTTTCAGCTGTCTTTAGCAAAGGATGCTGGCACACCTGTGAAAGGTAAAGCCATAGGAAGCCTCAGAAAATCATCTGCCAAAACAAGAAGGGGGATTCAGTTATCCCCAGTGTGACCAAGAAGTAAGCATATGAGCCGCTTAGCATGGAAAGTTAAACAATCTCTTGGCTCTGGAAGTCCAACCCTAAAGTCAGGGTAGCTTGCAAGATGGAAGAATCGAACAGTTCTAGCTTTAGTAGAGCTTTACAGCAGGTCTCACACACTGCTGCATCACCCTTTGTAAAGAGAAAGCAAATTCCCAACCAGAAGCAGCACTTGCTCCCAACATCCTGCCTGCCTTGCTTTGCAAGGTGGATCTCAGGGACCCACTCACAGGACCTGGGTGATATTCTCAGAAACAAGAACCCAGGGGAGAAATGGAAAATGAGTTATGAGGCAATCAATTTTCCAGGACTGTGCCTATTTTCGCACACCTCACGCAAGAGCACAGTGCTGACGCCGAGCAGGGAAAAGCAGGTCCTGGTCTCACTGACACCCGTGTGTGAATAAAAGGCTACTGAGTGATTTTCCCATTTTTTTTAACCATGCCTCATCTTGGAGTGGCTGAGGGGGTTTTTACAGCCAGCAGTAAGAGCAGGAGATGGGTGATCAAGCCTCAATTCTGTCCTTAAAGTCATAAAGGACCTTTCTGGTGCTCCTGTGCCACAGCAACCACAACACCTGTTTAAACCCCATCACAATTCTGGCCCCCATCCCTTCAGCCTTCCTCCCTTCCAGAAATGAGGGCAGATTTTTTTTTTTTTCTGGCTACGAGCATAGAGTGCTCAGGCAGGGGCTTTCTACTGCCATGCAGGCACATATTCACAGTGCATCATACCGGGCAGCAGAAAAGGATGCAAAAGGTGCACACAGGCAGGACTCCTCAAACTCTCACTGAATCTCTCCTGCCCCTAGCACAAAGATACTAAGTGATCATTTAGTAGCTTCAGTAAATTCTGCCCTAAAAAAAAAAATCAGCATTTCCCTCCAGCCTGTTCCCTGGTGAAGCAATTCCCAGGCTTTCCCAGCATTGCCTTCAGTGGGACATAACTCTCCAGAGGTCCCCTCCAAGGAATGGCCTGCACAAAGGAGGGGTTTGATCAGCTCATCTCCACCATCAACAAACCCACAGCAAACTCCACTCACTCACAGCCTTGCACTGCACTGCCCCATCATTTCCAAGACCATTTCTCACACTGGAGAATAAAATCAAGCACTGCTCCTCAGTGACAAGCACAGGCTGACAGGGTTCCTGCAGCCGAAACTCCAGCTCCACATCTATGCACAGAGCAGCAGCAGCCAAACTGCTGAGCCTGACTGAGGCAAACACATCAGATCCTGTGCTGCCAGTAACTCACTGAAGGCTGCAGGAGCGACTCATTGGCTCAAGGAAGAATTAAACACCAGTACTCACAGGGCTGCAAACTCCATCCTAATGCACTCAGCGTGTGGCGGCCGAGGCTGAACCAGAGAGAGGACTCGTGTTGTGCCGTGAATCGTGTTGGCGCAGCACAACCTTCCTCCCTCTCGAGATGTTTGACAGGAACAAGAAAAGCAGTAGCATGGAAGGTCAACTTTGAGTCAAGTCCTCCCTCCCTTCACGCTGGGTCCCAGGCATGCAGCCTGCATGCTCCTTTTGGTGAATAACCCGTTTCCCTGGCAGAGCATGAGCACTATCACACAGAGTTTCTGGCCACAAACAGGCTGCAAGGACCAACGTTTCAGCCAGCCCTCAGCCCTACCACTGCTGCTTTTGGCCCTTTGGCAAGAAAGGTTTTCTAATCTCCTCCCTCCTACCAAACAAGGGGCACCTGCAGTTCACGGAGAACAGCTGGAAAAGGCTGGGCCCAAACACAAGGAAAGCGGGGAGGGAGGGAAGCAGAGCAGCTTTGCTAAGAGACCTCCTTCCTTCCCAAAGCACAAAGGCTCCCAACCAGCAAATGGCACCTTCTCTGTCCAGCCACTCTCTCCCTAGCTCCAGGAGCAGTCACAGTCCAAGAGGTTTTGCTGCCTGGGCAACACTCACTGCCAAGGGTGTTTTCAATGAAAGGACCAATAATAATCATAGAAAAGAAAAAAAAATTTAAAAAATCAACTCCAGTAGAAAAATAATTTAATAAAGGGATAAGTTTCAAGAAAATATCTGTATAGTAACAACATTTTTAAGTAAAATGTCCACAAAAATATACATGTCTAATGTGATTATACACGAAGTTTTCCAACAGGTCCTGTTTTACACTTGGTTCAGTCCATGTAGGTTTTCATCTAGGAAAAGCCTTCACTGCTGTCAGACTTCCTGGGACAGATCAGTTTGCACAACAGAATCATATGAGAAATGTTTTCTAACTCATTTTAGGCTCATACAAATAAACTTCAGAGGTGGTAACAGTCCAGAACAGATCATGTTATACCATATAATAAAAAAAAAAAGGGGGAATACAAACAAGAAAAGCAAAAGTCAGCTGCCCAAGGGACACTGTCAGGCAGAAACATCAGCCCTACAATACACACCCCACAACACTGACACAGCTGGAAGAGGAGGGGCACGAGGGAGGGGAAAATCCCAGGAACTGTGGAACTGCTAAACAAGGGGGCTATAGAAAGGCCAGGGAAAAGCACACGTGACCAACACATTTCTAAAAACCGGACATTTTTGTAACAGAGAAGATAAGTTAACTACAGGAATATGGAAAGGAATCAGTGGAGATTCTTTATTTCTTATATTTCCAAATGGCTACTGAGCTGTAGAAATAACAGGCCTGTTCCAAAGAGCCCTCACCAATAGTGCTAATTCGGTTGAACTGGAGAGAAAAATCTGGTTACAGAGAGATGCAAGAGTACAGCAGAAAGTAAAGAAAACATGTTCCACCAGCAGAGGACAGGAACGCAACACTGAAGGGGAGATGCCAAACAAGAGAGATCAATTTTGTCAGTGGGAGAGGTACAATGCCAGAAAAAAACAAACCAAAGGGAACAAAACAAAAACCCCATCCCATAGAAAGAAAATGGAAAATGGCTAAAGAAATAAAAGGACACACACTTTCCAAAAGATTTTTTTGTTTTATAATCAAATTTCTTTTACATAGACAACTGAAACACACCAATATTTTGTGCGAAAAATATTTTTAAATAAACTTTGCTCGTTCTAGATTTTTGTACATTCTGATATACATATGTAACAAGGTTTATGGCACTGTAACCAGGATCAAAATCATATAAAGGAACGAAATAATTGCTCTCATTTATCCTTTCTGAACCAAGCTGGCTGCTGTTGCACTACTAGACTTTAAAAATTATTATCTTATTATTAGTGGGCAGCCAACTCTTAATTGGTTTGAACACTCAAAACAAACCCCAAATTATTATTGCACAAAAAGCCAGTGAAGGCATATGGCATAGAATGATCGAAGTCCCTTACTGTTAAAACCTTACACCCCAAAATAGAAAAATAGAACTGGAACATGAAACACGTCAAATAAACTTTGTTTTCTTCTTTAGTTTGAGTCAGGAGTGTGAAAAGTGCCTTGCAGACTTTTAAGCTGCTCTGATTTCCTTTGCATTGGTGAGCATTTTGCTAGGTTATCTTTAGCAAAGCCTTTGCAGAACGAAGGCCCTTCTGTTTCAGGGAGGGTTTTTTTCTGCTTTGTTTTGGCTATTTGTGTTTCATCTTCAACTTAGGTTTCTTCAGTCTATGAACCTGCACAGACTACTTAGCCATAAACTCTACAAGTAGCCGGAGAGGAGGGAAAAATGAAAATTAAAAGAAAAAAAGCCCAACATTTCTTCTTCTTTTTCTTCTAATATTTTTATTCTAAAAAGTACTCCTTTTGCTCTGAAGCCTCCCTGCTCTGCCGGCGTCTGAGAAGGAAATCACAACAGCATCCCAAACGCAGCAAAGTTCTTGGATCTTTTAAAAACCTTTCCTTACAAAAAAAGGTTTTTATTCACAAAAAGTTTGCCACAAAAGTCCCCTTTGAAAGCTAAAAAGAAAACCCCACAACCCACCCATGACTGCCCCAAATCAGGTGAAGAACAGGTTCCGCCCCCTCACAGCTCGGCCGTCACACGACAGTCTCGACACCGATCAGCTTTGGTGTGAGGATCCGCGGGGTGACTCCATTGTTCAGGTCTTCTTCAAACTCCAGTAACTGCCCCATAAAGTTAAGGTTGGGGGAAATGATTGGTCGTTTGCCTTTGACAAATTTATAGGCATCCGTCATGGTCATGCGTGTGTGCTTCATTAAGTACGCGATAACGATGGTGGCAGATCGGGAGACACCGGCCTGGCAGTGGATGAGGAGACCTTTTCCACACTGATGAGCTTCCTCTGCAAACGAGACAGGCAGAAGAAAGTAAGACTTTTGCTGGTTTGTAAATTAGAACAAGCTCAGTGCAATTAAGAGTAACTTAATGTGAAAAGTCCCTTGATTTGATTACAAGCACAGCGGCGTCTCTTCCCCTTCCCTTCCAGCCCATCTTCCCCTGAGGTTTCAGAGCTACTGAAGTGAAATCCCCAGTCCAGTCTGACACTGAAAATCCTCACGTCCACTCTCATCTCTTTGTTAGAGGAATCATGCATTGAGAGACGCTGCTCCACTGCCAGAGAGCATTTTGTAAGAAGGGTAAGGCCCATGATGAGGAATCTCGGGCTCCATTTCCACCTCAGTTGCAACGCCACCGCATCATGTCAGCATCTCAACCTCCCTGTCTTCCAAAGCAGGGCACCACTCTTTTAAAAACCAGGTATTTTCAGATTCAATTCATAACAATACATCTGTTTCAAAGCCCTGTTCTCTGAAGCTTTACAAAGCTACTCTTGAAATGATCTTCAGTGAGGCTCTCTGCTGTGGTGCCTCTGAAAAAGCAGGAGCTGGATACACACACATCCCCTCTCCACCAAGATTCATCACTTAGAGGGAGGCACCCTGGGCAGCATTTAGGGGGGACAGAGTCCTTCTAACCACATGCTAACAGGACATGAGAGAGGAGAGTCATTACCATACCATCCTCATCTGTCACATCTTGCTTTTAAAGCAGGAGATGGAACTTTCAGGAAGTAACAAAAGAAAATCACTTTTTTTTGTTTCAATCCACAGGAGTTCAAATTTAGTTTGCAGGTTTTGGCACAAATCCAACCCCACCAAGAATACAGTTCAACCTACCCCACATGTTCAACCTGTACTGTGAAAGCACAAATGAAGCCAACTTCCCTCTAGACATTTTTGCCAGTTAGTATTTCAGAAAGCTGAAACTCTCTAACGCATTTTGACACACATTCCCAGAGCGTTTCTGATGATTTCACTTCCTATGGCTTTAGTCTTAGCTAAACCTGGGGTTGGTTGTGGTTTTTGAAGACATATTTAAAGAAACATAGGCCAACAATCTGCTGTTTAAACATTTCCAAATCTTCTCAAATGCAATTTAAAGTTTACCCTGAGGAAGGGAAAGCTTTGACTGGTTACCTCCCCAGCTGGCTAAATTTGATACGGAGAAAAACTCTCAATGGAGAAATATTTGTTTATTAAAAACAAAGACAGACCCTCAAGCTGTAATTATTAAAAAGGAAAGTAAAATGGGTTTTGAAATGCTTTCTAAACCTTCCCAGAGCAGAGCTGCTTTCTCTGCTCATGGTAAGGTCACAAGCCAAACACTATCTTTCAGTGGTTTTGAGAACTCTAATCCTGCAGTTCACGGGGATGAGGGGATCAGAGATCTCTCTCTTCTACCTCAGAAGGACCTCAGTGGAGTTTCCCAGCCTCTTTACCTAAGCTGAGCCTATTGCATCTCCCCATCTTGTTGAACTCAAAGTCTAAGGTTTTACTGGATTTCTTGACGCAGTTTTTTTCCCAGAGGATCAAAGCAAGGATCTCTCTGCCCTGCCCTTCACCCAAACAAGGATGTTCACCTTCCCAGGCACACAGTAAAGGGCAGCTTGGGGAGCTGACAGTACTGCTGGTAGAGCCGGGGCTGGGTTAGCAACACAAGGGAAAATTTCAGTTTAAGTAGAGATCCTTTGGTCCTTCACACTGTAGAAAACAAGCCCAAGGGCTCCCAGTGGTAAAACTCAAGGTTTAATACTGCCCTCCACCTGAACTGCAGCATAAGCAGTGATTTCTCTACTCACTTCACTAAAGCAGTGTGGCTACAGAGCACAGGCATCAGCACACCATGACCCCCTGCCAGACACAGCCAGGCGAGGCTGAGCAGCCGTCTGCTCCAGAGCTGCCAGCCCTGCATGGCATGCAGCAGGGGCAGATGGGCTCACAACAACGTGCTGAGCCTGGCCCTCCTGCCCTGGCACCCAGACCCACAGCTGGAGCCAAGTCCTTGCCGAGCCCCAGTGCACCTGAGCGCAGAGCCAGCACAAAGGAGGGCAGGGAGGAGCACGGCTCTGCACCCACTCCAGTACGGGGTCAGTCAAGGACCTGCACTGCGGTGCAGCACACAAGCACACTTCTTCCTTTGTCTAGCACTCCTCCATCGAGCCTGAAGTATTGGTAACAGGATTGGCTCAGCCTCAGCACAAGAAAATAGAATTTTATGTCAGCAATCCCCCCAGCCTATTTCAGAAAACGTCTCAGGACACATACTTGTGCTGGGGAAGCACCTTTGCTATGCCACAAAAGCAGTGTACACAAAGATAAGGGCTTTTATCAACAAAGGGGCAAGGGAAGGTCCTCAAAGGCTTTCAGTACCACATGCTGAAGTCCTCTCTGACCAGCCCAGCTTAAAGTGGCCATCTGGCTTTAGCCTAGCTGAGTGTGGCCCTAAACTTGGCTGAGGGCTGTGCTGTGTTGGTCGTAATGAGGTCCAGAACAATGCTGCTGGGTCACTTCTTCAGCAATCTCCACAACAAGCTGCATGTCTGTGGTGAGCTCTCTCACACAGCCTACAGGGTTTAGAGGCTTATTAATGCAAGTTTTCATCACTATCCACTCAACCACACATACACTCCAAAGCTATAAATCTAATGGTGAAACAAGCCAAGTGTGAAAGTTTGGCAGTTTTCTCATTAAGTTAGCGAAGACTGAGACACCATTAAGAATAGTCACTACGAGAAACTGGCTGGAAGCCACTGTGTGGAAACTAGGAATGCAAAGGAATCAAAAAGAGGGGATGACGAAAGTCTCAATTTTGTGGGGTTTCCTGAATTTAGAAGCCTGGAGGTAGGCGTTACTATCACTGGATAAAAATTGTAACCTCGGGCTACTTAACCGGATTTTCCAGAGATGAGAAAGGACAGAAATATGAGGTGCTCAGCATTTCTGACAAGCCAAACAAAAGGAAATATGGTCTTAACCAGCCTTCGGAGTTGCTGGCAAAGCATAAAGTTCACTCTTGATGGTTATAACTAGTAAAAATAATAACAATAACAAAAACAAACAGGAGCATTTCCAGGCAAGGGTAATTACCAATGAACTCAAAAGCCTCTTCAAAATACTGCCTGAGATTCTGCTTGTTGCTGTCGGTGGCTGGGAGCCGCTTGTAGTTGAACATGCCTTTCTCATAATGGTACAGGGGCAGGTGGGTGGTCACGTTGATGACGTAGCCGATGTTCATCCTCTGCATTTTCTCCAAGTCCTGAGCATCGTGCTCGTTTCCGAGGAAGAGGAAGGGCAGGATGGGGGTGAGCTCAGCGTTCTCAATGTCTGGAGTGGTGGGGATGGACTGAGGTAGCACGGGGGGCACAGCGGAGGCGCCGCCCCCTCCTCCCCCCTCGGGGCACTCTTGCAGCTGGAGGGAGTTGTCGCAGAGGTTTTCATGGTTCTGCTTGAAACCGCTGAGTCCTCCTGGGAAGAGAGACCAAGCAGATAGTTTGGTTAGATACCCCAAGGTTTCTTCAGAGCATGCAGTGGGGCCACGGGGGCTGGAGCTGGCTCTGCTGTTCCCACCATCACTGTAACAGTGTCACTGGGCTGTCAACAGCAAGAGTGACATGAATCAGCAGCAGGCATTGTCCTCCCCGTGTGTGGCAGACGGTGCCAAGGAACGGGCTCACGGACAAACAGCCTCTGTGCAACATCAGCCTGCTGGGGCTGCCTCACCTACCGGCCTGTGCCACAAGGAAGGTGTTTTTCCAAGAAGGAAAACATCACCAAAACTAGGGGCCAAGGGGCTATCAGCACACTAAAGCAGAGCAGTGAGCCAGCTGGGACAGTCTTAGCTTTACCAGTCCTTTAGCAGCCCTGCAGGGCATCCCCCCACCCAACAGTCTGAGGAGGATGGGAGCAGCTCACTCCAGCATCGCTCCAGGGAACAGCTCGTACCCGTTTGTGCTCCCGAACAAAAGAAAACCACTCCTTGTAACCTAACAGTGACTGAGGTGCTTGCCTCACATGTGGCAAACAGCTCTCCTTTCGCTGCCCCGGCCGCCTGAAAATATCTAGCAAGAGTTATTTTTAGGACATTAATATGGATGGGGAAATGGATCTGAGGGGGGAGGGAGAAGTCACTTTTTCAGCTCGTGCCTTCCCTGCTCTATTGCCAGCTTTTTCAAGCACCGTTTCCCTCCCCCTCCATTTTTTTCTTTTTTTTTTTTTTGAGGAGGGTGGCTTCGCAGAGCTGGAGCAGGCAAAGGGGACCTTCTTTCTACACCTCATTCTGCACTGACATCAGCGGCAGGCTCCCCACCTGCCCGGTTTCCATGGCGATCCCACAGAGCACACAATGACATCAGCTGGCATGACATCAGCTCTTTGAGTGCAAACAATACAAGAACTACTACTTTGTGCGAGGCCTTTGGTAGGAGGCGGTGGCGTTCCTGGGAGCCGCTGATGTAATGCTAACAGGTGGCTCCTCCCAAAGAAAAAGGCGGAAAGCGGAGAAACGCAGGGATGCATTCCCCCCACCCCATGCACGTTGCTGTTGTACTGGGATACTTGAGGTCATGCTCGGCATCGAGACGAGCCAAGGAGCCAAGCGCTCAGGCTCAATTGCACTTTGTTAACTGCAAGTCAAAAAAAACCCAGGAGGGGGGGAGAGCTACTCTGAAGTTACTAGAAAGTGCCACACTAGCCAAAATAAATGCGGAATGTCGCCATCCCAATAATGTTATTTAAAAAGAAAAATAAAAAAGTAAACGAGAGGTTGTTTGTCTTCTCCGTGCTCTTTCACAGTGATCTAGTGACGGTTTTAAAGTGAAGCAGAACATGTTGCCACTCAGGCCCTGGATCAGACACAGCAAGGGTTTCAGTGCCTCCTGCTGAGTGCTGCAATTCCAATGTCCAATTCAAGTGTCTGTGATGTGCCTGCCCACAGGGTGGGACCCACCCAGGGCCATTTCGGTGCCCTGTGCTGTATTCCATGGGCATGAGGCACCCAGACTAGGTTATAACCATCTGAGCCCCTCTCATGCAAGCGCCCTTTTCCACATCCAGACTCGTGTCCTTCATACACTGCTAGTAACACAACTTCCCAGAAATCCTTGAAATGCCTACAAAGTGCAGAATATTTCCCCTGCCTCAAAAGTGTGCTTGTCTTCAGCTATTTCTGCTGTTTACGGGACACAGAGCAAACAGATTTGCATTAAAGATCTCTATTGTCAAAGTTGTTACAACAGGGGATCAGGATAGAAAGTAGAGCAAGGGCAAAAATCTGAGCTCAACTGCACCACCTGGCCTCAACAGGTCTGAAAAGTCTTCTCAGTCCACCCAAGAAAACAAACAAGATGAAGGTCCCCAAGCTGAAGATGTTTGAGGTCTCATTTAAACCAACAGCCCCAGTCTATAGCCTAGGCTAAAGGCTAAACCCTATCACACATTTACATCTTTCTGAATGGGAAAACAACCCATTCAGCTTGAATACTGCTGTTTAAACAACAACCAGAGCATGCTGGGATTCCCAAGAAAACCCCTGAAAAAGTTGTTTTGGTGACCCCAGAGCCAACACTCATTTTCCACCTGTTCTGCAGACTTCTGGGAATAAGCAGCCCCAGGTGGAGGTAGGATCCCACTGGTTCATCACTCAGGTGAGGACACACTGATGGCGTGGCAGACACCATCCTGCTTCACCAGCTGCCTTGTAAGACAGCAGAGCATCAGGGCAAAGGATGGGAAGGGACCCCAAACACACCATGTGGAAGATGCCCAAACAAGTGGAGTAGCCAAACACATAATACCTTCAGCCACAATTTTTTTACAGACATTTGCCAGTGTCACCATTCCTAATGTCAGTTCACATCCCCCATTCTCCTTGTTCACCTCCTCATGTGGCAGGAGAGTTAAAAAGCCAGTTGAAGCAATACTTTAAGCAACTCTCAGCGCAAATGCTCCTGGAAGAACACATTACTGGGGAGAGGATTACTAACCTGAACTGGCTCAGACACACCAGCAAGGGAGGACTGGACAACAACACTGGTACCCAGAAAGGATGCAGCAAGATGCAGTCATGGAGGGAAAGCTGAACCCTAATCCAACAGTAGGAGCTTAGCTTGGATCTGTACTGCCATATGAATCATGCAGGTCCCAAAACAGGACCCAGACACCTCCCAAGTGCTGTTCCATTCTCACCACACACGATCCTTGCACAAACTGGTTTATGAGGCACTAGGGTAATTTAAGTGGAGCTCATGCAAGCAAAATGCTCAGGTTTTTCTAAAGTTTGAGACTATCTCCCAAAATAGGTCCAAGCAAAGTTAATAATGATCAGACAGAAAGAGAGGGATGGACTTTCCACATGAAGGTAAATACGATGTACAAGGTATTCAAACGCATCTGTATTCCCTTGTCAAGTAGCTGCTATTTCAGCATTTAAAGTCTTCATGTAGGAAGGGTGGAAGAGGTGGGAGAGAAGAGGCTGCACCCAGAGGGGAGGCCAACACAAAGCTCCTGCAAGCCTGGTCTAGGAGTTGATTCATTAAACACAGTAAGGTGCAAGACATATCACTGCTACTGACCACAACTCCAGACCATAAGGAAGCTCAAGGCATGGATGCAGAGATTCCACTTGGGGTTGTAACAAAAGCTGTTTTGTGGTTGACCCAGCCCAGGCCTTCCCAAACCTGGGGAATGAAGGAAGCATTACAGAGGGCAGTAACAGCACCTGTGGCCAAGAAGCACAATTTAGCAGAAGCTTCTCACTAGCACAGAAGCTGCATTTTAAAAGCAGATTTTCAGATGCCATTTGCAATGTGGGAAAAGCCTTCATCATACAGAGGCAAGCTAAGTAGAGAGGCAATATAATCTATCCACCAAGAATGCCCATGGGAACGCAAGGCACTGCTGTTGGAACCAAAGCCATGGAGCCTGGACTCAGGAGTGTGGCCACCTTCAGTGACAAACCAAAACACCAGCAGGCAGATGAGCCACCAATGTCCACTTCAACAGAATGTCCTCCCTGCAGCCCATCTCTCCTGGCTTTAAACACTCCACAGAGCTGCAATAACCAAGGCATGGGGAAAGTGTGGGGAAGTATGCCCAGCCAGTGCGATGCAGCTCGTGCATGGGCACAGAGAACATTCCGAGTGCTTTTACTCTGTTCCAGAATGGCTGCTGGGCGGGCGTTCACAGGACTGAACCTACCCAAACCCAAACAGAGATGAACATACAAGGATGCTCAGCACTCTGGGGAACCCAAGGTATTTCTTCCATGAGGAAATCAATCCATGAAGCAGAACCCTTGCTGGCAGATGGCCTTGCCTGGTATCTAGCAGAATACAACAGAACACCAAGGGCTCTTGCTCACCACTGATGCAAGACCCAGGTTGCAGAACAATTTTTGCAGTTGTAAAGTGTATGACATTTTCCAACATCCTGCCCTGCCAGAACAGTTAGTGAGTGACGCCAGACTTCGGAGTGTCTGAAACCTCAAAACTTTTGGGGAGTTTCAAGTCAGCACTGTACATGCTCCAGCTATTCCCACTCATTTGTTCAAGTTCTCTGCAGCCATCTGCCCATAAACATCTCACTCAATGCCCCTCAGACTCCCCCGCCAGGCAGCTCCCGGGCAGCAGCTGCACACAGATTTCCCAGCTCCAAAGCCACCCAGGAGCCCGGGGCTCGCACCAGCACTGCAAGAGCAGGTGAGCAGCTGGACAGCAGCCAAAGCAGCTCTGAACAAATAAAAAAAGACACGTAGCATGGTGCTGGCATAAAAGTCATGCTTAACACAGTGTCTGTCATTTGCCATCAGAAGACGGCAAATATGATGCAAAACAGACACAAAAGATACAGCAGGAATGAGGCAGCCAGCTTTTTATAAGGGACTGTGGCCTTGCAGTACCATCATCTTCAAGGAAATCAAGAAAAACAAACCTTACCTGCACAAATTTATAAAAGTGGGTTGGCTGGTTGGGGATTTGTTTGCTTGTTTTGTCTGGGGGGGTTGTTTGTTTGTTCCATTGCAGCTTTTTAGTTTGGGGTTTTTGCTGTTTGTTGTTCAAGAATGTTGCGAATTTAAAAGTACAAGGAGTACAGTAACACCTGCCCTCCTCCTCTGTCTCTCCTTCGGCATCTCCTTCAGCCACCACTGCTGCTGTCTGGCTCTGTGACTATATGCAAACTAGGATGTGGGTTTACAATATGCCTTGGCACATTTGCAATATGTTTCCTATCTGGAAACAGGCTCTTACCCCACAGTTAAGGGAGTAAATGACCTTGTTCCCTCTCCAGTGGGAGACCTTAGAGAGAGGCAGCTACAGTGAAATACCCTCACCACAAAGCAACACCTTTGCATTACCTCATCCGTGTGGATATACTTTGTTCTGAGTGTGGCAGGTACTGGGTGTTCCCGCTCACACTGCAAACAGGAACATACTTTTATACATGACAGACTGCAGATGTGGGAGCCACATTTAGACAGAGCACGTGGTCTCGGGGAGACAACCAGACCTTTTATACAGCTTTCAAAGCTGTCCAGGCGGATTTCTGGATCTGCTCATCCTCGATTACAATACCACACAGCCATCTCGGGGAAAAAAAAAAAAAGAAAGAAAAAAATGAAAAGCAACACACACACAAGCACAACAAGAGCAGAAATCCCAGGACACTGGGAAGTATCAGCAGAAGAGATGTTCGATCTGTAACTTCCCCTCCTCTCATGTTACGGGGCTCTTGTGGGGTGCGCAGCAGAGAATTTGGCGATACCACAGTTCTGGCCACCACAAGCGTTACTCGCTCAGGAATGAAGCCAAGTTTAAAACACCCACTCAGCATGTGCCCTGTCAGTACCACCACAGCAAACCCTGAGGCTGTGTTTGAGTGAGTTTAGGGCTGAAATGTCACCGGGAGCATTTGGGGCGCAGGATGAGACCCTCAGACAATTGGTGCGTATCTGTTTAAGGCGATGCTTTGAATTTGTGCAAGTACAGCCTGTTCCCTTAAACCTGTGACCTCATTTATTTACATTACTGCAGAAAAGCACTGCCAGAAGCAACAGCTGATGACAGTCTCATGTATTTTTCCACTAAGACAACAATTAAACTGCTCCTGTGTTATTAATGAACAGATGACTTTGTGTCAAGTTGATTCAAAGCACAGGATGCCTCAAGGTTAAGCAAACGTGACTCCAGCATGTAAAAATAGAAGTTAGGTATTGTCCAGATGCCCACCCAGTGCTCTCCCCCTTCCTGAGCCTCCTGGGCAGGAGGGCCCAGGTCCCATGGCCACCCCCCACCACAGTGCCACCAGTGTCTGGAGGTCCTGCTGCAGGGTGGTGCTGAGCCACCAGCACTGCAATGCCACTGTTCAGGCTGCTCCTGTACCACGCGCCTTCTACTAAGGAAGATGCTGCTGTACAGGCTGAAGCAGAATTCTGCCACTATAGGCCAAATCCACTCCCAGGGTATGGACAAGCACCTAGACTATTCATTCATACCACCAACATGGTTACAGCTGCAGGTGTAGGTCTGCTGAGCACCAAGGGCACTGTCAGGGAGGGCATGGAGGCACTGGGGTTGCACCTATAGGGCACAGGAACTAAGGCCCCCTTGCAATAGAAGATGCAGCCACTACACTTGCTCACAAATGCTGCTGGCATGACTTTAGCCACGGCAAAGATGGTTCCTGGTACGTCCTGGGGATTATGCTCTGTTCATCCTGAGGCACTGAAAGAAGGGATGCTCAGATATCCTGAACAACACAAGACACACACTTTCCTTCTCCAAGCAGGGCTCTGCTTCCCACACTTCTTCTAGAGCAATGGGGCCAACCCAAGCAGATTATTGTAGGAGTGTTCCTACTCTCCAAGCAGATGTCCTTCTCCTCACCACAGCTACAGCAGAGCAGTGCTCAAGGCTGTCCTCACTGCTGCAGAAACCTTGACATGGCTGGAAATACTGTATTTGCCCACTCTGCAGGAAGGGCAACTCCCTTCTATCCAGAGGGGTGGGGACCTATTGGACCACACTCAGCCAGGTGACATTAGTGAACTTCTCACCTGTCTGTGGGGTGTTCCACGGAAACCCTGCCATGGGGCTTTCCCTTTCACTCGCACTGCATTCAGCACCAGCCATGCTGCAAAAGATTAAGCTTTGAACAAACATAAAAAAGTAAAAGTAAACAGAACACACAAAGAACAGCTTCCACCTCGATACACTCAATCTAATCTAGTCTCTCCCTCGAACTGAGCTGCCAACGGCACTTCAAAATAAAGGCAAAACTTTGCATTCTGAAGAACTTGCAAGGTCAGGTTTTCTCCATGTGGGAATTATCCCAAGAGGTCAGTTTGTACATGAATTCTGGCCTAGAGGAGTCACAAGCACATACTTGACACAATGGCTTTGAGGTCCCTTTAGAAGTCAAGAGCGTGACGCCAGATGAAGAGGAAAGGTTTCCCCTCAGCATTGAGGGACGTGCGCACACGTTTGCATGTTATTTCTAATTTTATCTCGCTATGGTTCACACTCCTTGCCACAGCACATCCTCTCCCACTGGCTTTTGAGGCCCTCAGCCTCATCTACTTTTATATTTTTCCTTTGACACCAGGCACAGCAAAGCTGGTTGTCCTAGGGACACATCCTAGGGAGGCAGGAGAGAGGTCATCCAAAGCCCTTTCCCTTTCCAGGCTGTGCCAGAGTTGCTGGCTCTGCCCAGCTCCACTCTTGGCTCCTCCCATCCCACCACCACCCATTCTCAACCACACCATCACCCCCAGGAGCCTCCCACACCTCAACACATGACTTGCTTTTTTCCAGCTCTCACCCCTTCACTTTTCCTCTTCTCATGACTACTAGATCATCCAAATTCATTCCAATTAGAAAGAAACAATTTTTTTTTCTTGACCTGTCACTCGAAAACCTTTCCTGGATTTCAGTTAAATTCTTTTTTTTTTTTTCCTTCATACCTTTTTGTCTTATATTTAGGGTGGTTTTTTTTCTCAGACCCTGGACACCCATGCAAACCCACACATCCCATCCATATCATCCTTTTACTTGCCAGCTTTTCCAAGAGATGCTACTAACCTTTGGACTATTCACCAGCCTGTCCAGAAAGCCACCCTGAATACTTTGGGACCACCTCTCTGCATTCAAGACAGTGGTTCCAGCTCGTAACTGGAAATCTGCCCTATGCTATGGGAGTGCTGAGTCTGCTTACTTCAAAATAAAAACTCAAGTATTCAGGGGAAAATAAGCCAGCATCCTTCAAAGCACTGTGTTGTCCTTGGGGAGCGGTCAGGAAGGTGAAAGAGGAAGGAGAAGGCCTGCTCTGAATTTCGGTACAAGGACTAAACTATACAAGAATGTAAATAGGAACAAGGCAAGAAACCCCACAACCCAAACATAGAATGGTGACGACTCTGCAGCCACCGAGGGGGATTGGACTCACCCTCCCTGGAGGGCAAGCATTTATAGCAGAAACTCAAAATTAGTCACATTACAACTTCTCATGGCAAAAGTATGTGTTCCCGTGGGGATGCAGGCTAACATGGAGTCCAATTAAATAATCACTGGAAATGTCAGCGCAAACCCTGAAGGAATACATACTTCTACTGCGAAATGCTCCCACTGGAAATCATATTAACGAAAAGGTCATCAAGAAATGCTAAAGCTATGTACAAAGGAGGCTGGGGAAGTGAGGGGGGAGGGAACAGAAACTATTTTAATGCAATAAAATACCACAAATGGTTTTATATTGACAAAGAGCTACGGGTTTGTTTTCCCAGACAGAGGTAGAGCTGAGCAGATTTGCCCAGAACACCAAGTTTCGTTTGTTTTTCAATCTATTACCAGTTCCCTCCCTGGCCATCTCCATATGCATCTCTCAAGCAAGTGGCCTGGAAAGAGCCAGCACACGAGCAGGATGAGGGGAGCTGTGGCTCAGCACGTCTGAGGAGGGAGAAGGGTCCCAGCACTGCCTCAGACATCCGTAATCCTGGATGCGTAGGAGTGGACCTTTCCGTTTAATCTGCGTGTTTTAGAGAACACTGACATTTTCATGCTTCAGCCATCCATCTATTCTCTTTCCCCTTTTAAGGCCAACCTCTCCAGGACAGCTTCTTTCTAACAACAGAGCAGGCTGCTTTGTTTCTCCTGAGGATAACACAGGCTCTTTTCCAGTCCAAACCACTGCTCCTCTACATCAGGAACACCAGCACTCTGCACATTAATATGAAACGAAAACAGGATGCTGATATACCACACCACCATTTGGAAGAACCATCCATTCCTGATGAATTTAAACTCTTTTTAGACTGAAAAGTTTCTACCCTCCTAGCTAGAAATAATACTATCTGGCTCTGATGTGACATTTTCCAGCACGGTATTCCAAAGCACATGAAGGAAAAACAGAGAAAATAAAGGGTGTTGTCTTGACATATCCCAGGGCCACACAGTCCAAAATAAAAGCAGCAAACTACCGGAACCAGCATGGTGCACGCCAGCCCCCACTTTGACACAAGCTTCAGGGCAAGCTCTGATGGCACATAAATCCCAGTCCTAATGGTCAAGGAACCAAGGCTAGCCCCCAAAAACCCCACAGGGAAGGAGAAAGTTGGCCCAGATTGCATCCATATTCTCCAGAGTCAAGGCAAAAAGGAAGCGGGGAGAGGGGGAGAAGAAAAAGGCACATTTACAGAATCCAGAGCTAAACAGCAATAAAACAAGGAGTATCTCCAGCCATATGAAAATCAGCCCTTGTGTCCAAATAAAATAACTCCTTGTCTCCACAGGTGAGTTAACACTAGGAAAGATAAGAACAGTGTTATCTCTCAACAGAGATGTTGCTCTGCCTTGCTGGACTAACACCTATGAATTTCAGATTAATTTCATTTTAAACAATCAGAGTGGTTCTGTACCTAAAATATGCCAGCAAATTCTAAGCAGCAGCAAAAGTCTTATTCTTAGCTCTCATCAACTGGGCAGACAGATTCCCATTACCTTAACAGAGACCAAGAAGAATGAAGAGCCTACGACCAACCCAATGCAGGTCAACGGCTCCAACAGCAGCTTTTGCTTTAAAACATTAGTGTTCCACTGCTTACATAAGGCTTAATATCACACTCTGGCATAATGAACAAATTCGACTGATATGACAGAAGCTTGCAAGTTATCTTCTATTTTCCAAGTCTCTTTAAGCCATTGTAAAAAAAATAATATAAAATAAATGATAATTCATGTGTGGACAAGGAGTAACATTTGTTCTTCTTTTTATTACCTTTAATTAGAAGCAGCTCTTCTCTGTTGCAGTGAATCAAGTGGGAATTAATCCAGGCATGCTGAAGACTTTTTAAAGCTAGGGCATAGTAAAAGAGTTGGAGCCAATGTGTTCACATCTCTATTATTATTCTCCTAATTTATTTTTTCCAACTTACTCCTTCACAGCCCTGATCTTGGAGGCAGGATGTTGCATACACACGAAGTACCACTTAACCCTGGCAGGAGCAGTGTTTCCCAAGCCCTCCCACCCAGTAGGAGCATTCCTGTCCCTCCAGCAGCAGGTGATGACAGATTTACAGTTCCTTCTCGATCCCACCATCCCCAGACACTCCAGTGGGGACAGTCAAGTGCAGGAGCCCACTGCAGGAGCTGTGGGTGTAGCTGAGCTACACAAGGGTGGCACTGCCCCAGGCAGCAGCAATCAGGAGCTCATTCCTTCAGGTCAGAGGGACTAGGTGGCACCTAGACCTACAAGGTCCCAGTTGCTCCCTGCAGACTTGCCAGTTTGGGTCTCTCTGCATGCACTCTCCTGGGTCAGGCTCACTGAAACCATGTTCCAGGAGATCAGAAGCTTGTGCCCCTTCTGGATCTCGTTCTTTTTACTGGGAAAAGAGCTGTCCTTCAAAAAGGAGGCAAGCTCCTCACCCAAGCAGAGAAACACGTGAAGGTGAACCTCGAGTTTTTTTTAAGCACAAAAAACACCTGGAGGCAAATCAGAGCCTACAATTTAGCAAAAATGCACTGTGAAGGAAAGAGGGTGCTCCCTGAGCCCATCTCCCACTTTCTGCAGCGGGCACCTGTGTTGTCCCAGGGCACCATTGTAACTGTGGATGAGCCTGGGTCAACCACACAACACCAATGGCAACAAGAGAGATAAGCTCAGTGTTACGAATGTTGCAAAGGACAGCAAAAAAAAAAGCCCAATCAGATGAAAATAACTTCTCTAAAGCCTCATGGCCAGTCTGTCGTGTGGGCTTAGCCAGAGCTCCCCTGGCCACGAGACCACCCTGCTATCTAGGCCCAGAGTTACCCCTCTAGTCCAGTTACTCCCTTTTTGCACCACATGGTGGACTGACTTGCTTCTCCTCTATCTCCCCCTTTACTTCCAACCCCAAAATGCTGCTGTACAGTTCCAGAACTAGGTCAGAGACCACCTCCTGGTAGGACACAAGTACCTGGGGAATCAACATCTTTCAAAGCAGCAGAGGACACACCAAAAACAACCTTCAGAGTACTCCCAGACGTGAGGCTGCCTTCACCATAGATGTTTATTGAAGCAGAGAGTTTCCTGTACTAAAAAGTCACAAGGTGTCAAAACAAAACAACAAAACCCCCAAGCTTCACTACTGAACCACAGAGCATTGACCAACACACTGTGCAGAGACCACGAGCACCCCTGGACTTTCCAGCTGCAGAAACAGGTCCCCTGAATCCCTCCGTGCCTCCTGCCCACTGCAGTCCCCATTCTGCCTCCTCACAGGGTGCCCTGACCAGCACAGCCAGGACTGGTGGCCAAACCCAAGGGTACCGGTGCATGTTTCAGCTTTCTCACAACCCTCAACATTCAATGGATCAAGAGCAGGTGAAAGGCCTGCCAGAGGAAGTTGAAGCAAATGCAATGTTCAAGACAGCACCTTGATCCAATCTCCTCTCAACTGGACTCTTCACCAGCTTTAACTTTTAGGTGAGGTGGGGAAAGGTGACATCCATGATAATATACACTGCTCTTCTTTAAGCCCCAGCTTACCAAACACCTTTGTGATAACCACAAATTAACTTTTACAGTGCAGAGGTGTTTAAAAAACTGCTAAAGACAGATTCAGGTGGGAACTTAGAATCAAAGCTACAGAAAAACAAGCGCTCACAGTAATTCAGGTCAGCCTTGTGATTTCTGTAGCCAGCACTCTCCCAGGCCCACCAGGGACTTCCCAACAAGGCCAAAGCACCACACATAATCTTCTCTCACACACAGAGGGACAATGCGTTAGGTTATCTTCAGATTACCACAATCTATTTCTTTAAACAGCATGACTTCTATAGCCCCGCAAGCTGATGCTGAATATTTGAGAAGTGTTTCCCTCCTGGCTGGCTGGTGAAATTGCAAAACAGGGAAACGTTGAGACGTGTGCATGCTGCTCATGTTTATGGCATATCTTCACTTTTGAGTTGCTTAGTTGCTTGCTAAAATAACAACCCCCTAACTATAATGGGGCTTTTCACAGAGTAAAGAGTTACAGCCTAAAGATAAGGGATGAGCCTCCACTTCAAACGCATCATAAAGCCAAGGCAATCTCACTAAAAACTTCTGTGCTTGTAAGGGTAGTAAAAACTTCAGAAGGTAAACCACCCTTAGGTCTAAAATAAAAGTTTTAAAAATAGTCCATCTCTATTAGTTAAGATGCAGACACCATTCAAACCTCAAACACAGCTACCCTTCCACCCTGAGCCTCTCCAAAAGATTGTGCTCACCTCAAGAATAAAAAGCCAGAAGACAGACCAGCACACTGTCCTAGAAAGATTTCACTAGCAGAATTTCTCACCTCTGGCAGGGCAAGGGTAAGGGCAGCACATGAGGCATTCAGCTAATTATAACCCAACATCTACCTCCCAGGAACATCACAGGGAATGTTACCCCAGTTTACACAAAACTGGAACCAGATTTTTCTTTACAAGCATCAGAGAGGCTTACTTAATGTAATAGTTTGCCTCTTAACTCCAAGGGTATGAGAAACTGGGGAGCCAAAAATAGGAAAAAAAAAAAAAAATCTCCTTCCTGTTCCTCCCTTTCCAAGGCAGTGTCATTGCTCTCTTCCCCCCAAGGACAGTTAAAATGTGATAGGCACCATTCAAGCCAGCACAGCAAACTCTCAGATGCAATAATCTGGGACAAAATGCCACATTTACCATTACTGTTGAACAGGCAAAGTTTAGAGGTACCTCTCCTCTGCAGAAGTATGCCATCAAAATATGGTAAAGACTGTGGTCTGCAGCCACACCGTTGTCCCAATTTATCTATATGCAAATATGAAAAGGTACAGACACATACAACCAATTTTCAAGTGTGATGGCCAAGAATATTATTTATTTATTCCAGTAGAAAGATACTTTAAGCACCAGCAATCAGAGTCGGAACACTGAAGGTGAAATCTCAGCCCTGACAGAGCCAGCAGAAGCTTTTCCCCCAGTGACTGATGGGGCCAGCTCTACTCTGCAGCACAGAGAGAACACACTTTATTTTTAAATGTTAAGTAACACATGTGAAGCGTCCAGTGTTTTTAAAACTACGCATTTCCCTATTACAACCATGACCTAATACTTATTCAGTGGAGATCTCTGGTGGAAATAAGTGCCAGGCACATGTTTTGTTGGTCAGCTGGACTTGTTGACCATTACATCAAGTTTTACTTTCAAATACACTTGTGCAGTGTAATCCAATTAGGGTTTAAAGCAACACTGACGCTGCTGAATTATATAATTAATGACAGTAATAATTAATGTATTTGTACAGATTATGACAAGGTCAGATATTTCAAAAGCAGCTGATCACAGTACTTACATGAACATAGGAGAACATAAAGCAAGTGATTACTCCTTTTGTAAGCATCTCAGTCCCTCTGTAGTTGTCTCAACTTTGCTGATATGTGACTCTAGTGTGGTAAGAGATCTGAAACTATTCTTAGACCATGGCAGAAAGCATGAAGTTGTTGGCAGCTCTTACACTCCCCACTATAATGAGAGCAAGTCACTTCGTTTATTTCCCTGTTAGATGAGCAAAGAGAACACCGAAAGCCAGGGCATAAATAAGCTCCTCAGACTGTGAACAAGAACAGAGAAGGAATCAGTTTTTGTGGAGGAACCAGCCGGTTCCTCTCCATCTCCTCTGCTGAAATCCAGCCACGAGTTTACAGCACATAGTGGGAATTAAAAAAAAAAAAAAAAAAAGCCAAATCATATTTTGCACCTCTGCTTTTGAATTCTATTGCTTCCTTGAAGTCAAACACAGAAGCCTTTACAAACTAAACACAAGAATTGAACAGGTTCACAAGGCTCCTGCTGCTGGATCTTAGAGGAAGAACGGCAGGATGGAGACAATACCACTAGTCCCTGGTCAGGGAGACAAAGGCAACTCCTCTGGCGTTAAAAGTTGTCAAGATGTGCTGGCACAGATACTTCAATTTTTCATTTTTGTTTCCTTTGTAGATTTGATTTAACTTGTGAAAAAAAAATGCTGAACTCCAAGCCTAAATGTTTCAGTCAGGGAAAAAGAATAGTTTTCATCTGAATGCAAATGAATTTCCCACTTTCCATTTTTAAGTCCCAGTAACAAACTCAAGCACACAAGCCCCCAAGACTCCAGAACACTTTGCTGTGAGCAGAGGTGCTCAGGGAAGGCAGAGATGCCTCACTGTTGGGTTTCCAGGAGGGAAAGGGGTACAACCCTACCAAGGAGGGCCAGGGCTGCTGACCCAGCCCAGGGTCACAGCACCACGCTCTCTCCCTCCCCAAATTCAGCTTTGACATTGGCCTCAAGCAGAAGGGACACTGGGCTCATATCACTGGTTTTCCCCCTCTCCCTTCCAATGCTAAGAAAAAAAATATAAATTAAAAAAAAAAGCATCCACAAAAAGCAAAAAAAAATCATCCTTTCGGTTTCAGCAAACATGGAATACCATGGTCTAGGAGTGTTGGGGGAAACATGACTTCTTCCTATTTTAACAGACTGAGCAGCAGCTTCAGCCCTGACAGCTCAGGCTGCTACAGCCCATGTAGCAGGACTGTGAAATACAGGATTCTTATGGGTTTATTTTTCGTAAAAATAGAGGATTTATGCCTGTCTCAAATGTTGCTGTTCCTCGTGGCAAAAGAAATAAGCAAATCTTTCTTTTCAAGAGCTTAAATCAAAATTATGCATATGTTATGTTTATGACCAAAAAATGCTAAAGAAAGCAGCAAAAAGAAGGATGTATCGAAATGGATAGAAAGGGAGGAACACAGGTCTTAAAATCCTGCACGCTGCAGCACACACGAAACCCTCTCTTGTCGCAGCTCTAGTTTATACACTGGCCTGCTACATTAAAAATAAACCAGACCACCTCTTTTTAACTCGTGCCTAATAAGGTGCACCATACATACATTTATCTGTAGATCACGGCCCGGCCTTGGAAAACAGCACCGGGTTTCCGTGCTGCCTAAAAAGCCTGGGGCACCTCAGACCCGCACGCGTGCGGGGCCAGGCGCCGTCAGGCAGAGCCGTAACTCAAGCCCCGCTCCGGCCATGGGGCTGAGCCCCCGAGGGGACAGCGTGCCACGACACCGGCAGCTCCCGGGGCCGCGGGCTGACAGGCAGCACCAAACAAGGAGAAGGTGGCACCGCATCAGGGGGACGGCAGCTTGGACGGCCAGGCTAGCAACCAGTGTTTGCAAACACAACACCGGGGATCAGATGGGCCGGCAATAAATTAGGGCCGGGCAGCGGAGAGCGAAAGAAATCACTCAAAAGGAACAAACGCAGGCAAAGAGGGCTCTCCGGCCACCCCCAGTTTCGTTTTAGTGCCTGAACCCAGCGATGGGGATGCGCCAGCTCCGGGGCTGCCGAAGCACGATGGAAAAAACGCTATCTGTCAAGTGAAACTAAATAACGAGTGCTTCCAGCGCCACTCCCCCAGCTCGGAAACTTAGCCACAGCCTTCCTAAATGCTGCTTTATCCTATGCTCAACTCCATCTGACCCCAGCTGGAGCCGCACTTCAAAGAACGGGGGGAGAGTTACGGTGATGGGGGGAGTTCCTCACTACAGGCTCCCCGAGGTGAGGTCTGCTCCAGCCCAGCTCATCACTGCATCCAAAAAGCAAAGGATTCAGGCTTTCTGTCTTCTGGCACACTTCCACATCTGCTGACAGGCCAGTTTGGGGAGGGGATTTCTGCTAAGCAGGGCTTTGAGGTAACATTTCTCAGTGTTTGAAAACCAAAAATGGCCCAAGGACTCCCACGAGCACTTGGTTAAACCCAGTGCAGCACACAGAGCTGGAAGGTGGGAGAAGGGGCTGCCACAACCTTCCCACGGGGCCCAACAGCTCGGTGCTGCCCAATTACTGCTCTGCAGCTTCATCTCAGCCACAGTCTTACTCCAGGTACTGAAAAAGTACCAGTGTGAGGTTCAGAGAAGCTGCAGTGTTTTCAGACAAACAGAGAACACCTTCAGCACACCACTTCTCTAAGGATAGGAAGGTTTGCAGACTACAACCACATATCCAGCTGCAAAGGCTGTACAACAGAAGGATTACCACCAGAAAGGCAGGACTCCAGTGGCAACCTTGCTCTGCCAAGTGCCTCATCTCCCTCTTCCACAGATGAAGGGCATCATCATGACCCCAAAGACTCAATAAAAGCATACTGGGATCCTGTAGCAAGTATCAAAACAAGCCCAGCATGACCATACTCTTGCCGGGAGCAAGGAGACAGTTCAGCGATTTTAAGCTTCCACAAGATACACACACAGAAGTATCTCACAGGATCCTTAGGTCCTACAAAGCTATGAAAGGCAGCTGAGGAAAAGGGATAAATGTTCCAGCCCGCTCCATTCTCCTGCCACACTGTGCAGGTTGGAAGTAGCAAGCTGCACAGAAAAAATCAGCGAATTAAATACATACAGTATGAGCTAAGCAGCAAATCCTTCCATAGTTTCCCAGTGCCACAGCCAGTCTCTGCCAACCATGCCTCCGAATGGCATAAACACCCAGGGGAAAGGAAATTTAATCTAGAGGGCAGCATTGTTATAAATAGGATCTCGAGAATAAAGTGTAGAAAGGGAAGTGTCCTTGGATGATGCCTTAATTGGTGGGGCTCACCTCCACCAAAGCATTAAGGGATAAACCAAATTCCATATTAAAACATGAGCCTTTACAGGAAAGCCATATATATACATAAGCACACAAACACATAAACACAACACTTTCAGATCGCTTTTTAAATAAATAATCTCCCTCTGCCCATTATTCTGACCCCATATCACCAAAACAAGGCTTGATTGCTCCTCAAGTTTTGCGGACTGGTCCATGACACAATGCCTCAGACCAAGTGACTCTCCCTCGTCTTTCCTCCCCCCTCCTTCTACTCTCCCACTGTTCATCTCCAGCACCTATAAGTCCAGTTTTACATGGACTAAAATAAGGCTGCTAAGTAAAGGTCAGTCTGACAAGCTGAAAGAGAAGTATCCCCTGCTGGACCTCTGCTCCTTGGGCTATAAATACTCAGAATAAGCACTGGGGGAAATTCTTTGTCTGCACAGACAGACACCAGGAAGCACATTTCCTCCTCCTTCCACTTCCCACCCCTCCTGCTATTCAAGGACAACATTCAGAAGAAAGCAAGCATCTCCCTGCTACCAGCTCCATGATTTGTCCATGGAAGTCATTTGGTTTGCCACTGGTGACTTGAGGCACACAGGCCTTCCTAGAGATAAACAGATGCTTTCAAGGTCCAACCATCAGCGAGGCTGACAGCAGAGAGCACACGTTGCAAAGCAAACCAACATACTATGTGTGGGACACGAGGAGGATTACCTTTTAGGACTAGGGGCTCCTTGCCTTCTCGCTTGAGTGACTCCAGCACTATGTGGAGCGGCTGGGAAGGCATTACTCTACTTGGCTCATTGGTATTCTCATCATAAACTATGATTTCTTTGGAAAAGATTCTCTTGAAGGAGTCCTTGCCTTCTCGGCAGGAGATCAAGTCCAAGACAGTGATCTTGCCCTGCTGGAGCCTTCTCCGGCTGATCTTGTCGGAACAATTAATGTGGACAGCCCCTTGAATGTGGCTCTTATTATACTCCATGAAGGGCCTGCAGTCAATGATGACAGGCCCTTGGTTCTGTTGGTGGCTCTTGCTGCATTTGGTCATTTTCTTGGCCAGATCATTGGGGTAGATGATCTTGATGCTGGCGAGTTGCTTGGCGCTGCCCGAGACGGGGCTCCCCACTCCGCCCAGCGGGCTCAGGTTGCCGGCGTTCTCATTGCTGTTGACCATTTGGTTGGCGGGGCAGGCGGGGGAGGCTCCGGCGTGGGTGCTGCTGGTGCTCGCTTGAGTTTGGGCCTGAGTGTCCTTGTCGTACGTTGCCACAGTGCAGCAACTGGCACTGCTGCATCCACAACTCAGGGAGCGTGCAGAGCCGTTGGATGAGGGCATATACGTGAGATTAGCAGTCTTTAGGGACACGACAGCTGCGCCGAGCAGACTGGAGTGGCTCTCACCAGCAGAAGCGGCAGATTCAAGGAAGCTAGAGTCTAAACACAGGTTGAGATCCTGAGGTCTCACTGGCCTCGAAAGTGCCACTACTACCCTGTCGTCTAAAGGAGATGGAGGCATGAGGAGGCTGAGCACTAGCAAGTTAAGAAGAACTCAAGATCACCCTGAAAAAGAAAAAGCAGAAGGGAAAGAAGGAAAAAGGTGATGAAAACAGATCATGAAATCACATATATCTACAGCTCCAACAACTTATTTTGCCAACACCCATTATCCCCAACCTAACAACCCCTTCTGACAGTTACCAGCTCACAGTAGTTGCTAAAAAGCCTTTCCAATTCTGCAGAGAATACCTGAACTATCTGCATGTGCGCCCATGGCACCCAGAATCCACACAAGCAGCCTGGACTGTGCAGTGGCACCCAGAAGGAGGCATTTAGCTACATGCAGATGGTGCTGAGATATTCCAAAACCCCAGGCTGCAAGGCTCACCACTGATAATGACAGAGGCACGTTCCGTCATCCCGTTGCTCACCAAAAAGGAAGCAACTACTGGGCTGACTTTACAACAGGGAGGAACGCGTAAGAGCTGAATAGCTAAATGTGTCAGGGGTGATATGCAACTTTTCCAGCATGCTGCAATAAAATTAGCCTGTGAATAAATTTTCTGAGACAGTTACAAACTTGAACATGTAAGGCTAAACAAAAAATAACCAGAAAAAAACCAGAAAAAATAGGTGCTGGAGATTCTTATAAGTGTGCACCTTGCACTTCCCTCCCCCCGTCAGAGGTGAATCCAGCCCCAGTTAAGCCCCAAGCTCCAGGCTCGGGAAGGCTGCTGTTCTCCAGCAGCCCGTGAGACAAGTTCCCCGCTCCCCACCACATTTCACAGCTTCTACAAAAAGTGGTACCCTCCGCTCCAGCCAAGGTCACTGCCTGCCCAACCTTTCCCTTCCCATTTGCTAGGACGCAGCACGCAGGATTAGAATCCCCTATTTCTATTCGGCAGACAAGGAAGATGACAAGAGCAAAACACCCAAAGCCAGCCCTGACAGTGCGTCCCCTTCACCAGCAACTTTGGGAGCAGCCGCAGCTCTCTCTGAAAAACCCATCCCGGCACCAACTTCACCAACTCCACCGAGCCCCCGGAGCGGGGCGAGCGCTCGCAGCTCCTGTTTGCCGCCCCAGCCGGCTCTGCACCGGGCCGGCTGGGAAGCGGCACGGAGATGCCCATCTCGAATAGGGGGTGGCCGGGGGGCACCGCCATCCCCGGCAGCCACCGCTTTACGGAGCGAACCCGCGGGCACCTCTGGAGCGCGGAAAGGTGCCGCGACCCGCCCGCCCGGGGCACGGCGGAGGTGCCGCGGCCGGGCAGAGCGGGGCCAGCGGCGGCTGGCTCGCGAGGCTTTCCCAGCCCGTTCTTTTCCCAACCCTCCCCTCGCCCTATTTTAGGATAAGAACTAGGATAAGGGCGCCCTGAACGTCTTCGCCTGACGCAGTTAAAAATTTTAAATAAACGAGGGAGACAACCCAGTTCCCCCAGCGAGTGGAAACAACGAAAGAGCCCACGAGAAGCGGAAAGCTGAAGTTTTGCCCCCCAAACGCAGGGAGCCGGGGCCGCCGCCAATCGCGCGGCGGGCCGGGCCGGCGCTCCCCNGCGAAACGCCACCGACCGGCCCACGGCAGCGGCGACACCAGCTACGGGGGCCAGGGAGAGCATCAGCCCCGCTCCCGCAGCTGTGCCGCCCGTCCGCCCC
>VZRS01013692.1:292198-314787 GCA_013398055.1 Ifrita kowaldi
CTCCGCCGCAAGCGGCTCGGCAGCGCACGAGCGGCGCCAAACCGCGAGGATGCTGTTTAGGTGGTTTTCCAAGCAGTCCTCCCCTGTCACAAACAAGCCCGCACGAGGTACTTGGGAGGAGAGAAACCCGGCAATCGCATCTCATCATGGGTCAGTCCATCACGTATCAATCTAGCGAGGCAGAGACAGGAAAAGTGGCATCTCCAGCATGATGCATCCTACCACATCCTCCCTGACCATGGGAGCACTGGAGAGTTTCACCTACAACCCGGAGTGCAAATCCTTTCAGTTAGAGGCGGAAGGGTGAAGTTGGAGCGGATACGAACAAGCCCACACTAAACACTTGGAAGTAGAAAAACAGTAACTTCCCCACACAAAAGCAGTAAATCACCGGGAGGGCAGGAGATGTGCCCCACACTGCCCAGACACAGCCAGGCCTGGAGGTCCCTGCCCGCCTGACCCCCAGGCTAAAGATGGATGTAGTTTCTCCACGTTAGGGAAACTCAGATCAAATCCCGCTTCTGACACATTGTCCATTAAAGGTCCTGAATGTTCAGATTAGACTGGACTCTCCCAAAGTAAAAAGGAAAGCAGCACAGGCTGGAGGACAACATTTTAAGGATCTGTTACAAGGACGAGGATGAATCCCTTTCATCCTTTCTGTCAGAGGCTGACATGGGTGAAATAATGAGCTCTCACCCCTGCTACGTGAGCACTGCAAGGTGAGAATTGATTTTCAAGCCACATGGATCAGCTCATCACACACTAGGAGGGTACCTGGCAGCAGCACGGGATTTCTGCACCCCTTCCTTCCCCACTGTGCAATCTGTTTTCACATTTCCTGGTTCAGCAACCACATCCCATCATGTACCAGTCCATCACGTATCAATCCAGCAAGTCAGAGACAAGGAAAGTGGCATCTCCAGAACGATGCATCCTCCCATGTCCTTCCTGACAATGGCAGTGCCAGAGAGTTTCACCTACAACCGGGAATGCAAACCCTTTGAGCTACAGGGGGAAAGATGAAGTTAGAGCTGGTAAGAAGTTGTCAGCATGATAACATTAAATCTAAATTAGCCCCCAAAGATTTTGGTTCTGGGATGTATTTGGATAATTAATTTTTCAGCTGGGCTTTTCAAGCTGTAGCTACCAATCCAACTGGGTCTACTGCAAAAAAAAAAAAAGTTTAAAATGCAGTAGTATTATCATTCAGCAATTCAGAGTAAAAAAAAGTGCTCATGGAAACAGAGAGCAAGATTTTAGAAGCACAGAATACTTGATTTTTTGATTAATAGTTCTAAGGTAAACAGCAAGTGAAATCCTTTTCCTCACAGCCATTCTTTAAACAATCAGTTTAAATGTTCCTTGTAGGACAGCAAATCATCCAGCACAAACTCAGGCTTTTGGTTTCCAGTGTTTTGATACCACACCTGGGCACCAGTTCCCCTGCACGCTGGGAAGGAAGGGAAAGTGGGGGAAGGCTCTCACTTGTAACAGCTTCACCTCCAGCGATCTGCTCCCACTGACACCAAATGTGGGGAAAGACTTCGAGCAATTAAGTCACAGAGTGACTCCACCGAGCAAAGACCACAGTCTGGAGGCATTACCTCCTGAAGGCTTATAAAATGTAAGTCCCCATGCTGCCCAGCATGAACACAACCCAGGCTTTAACACAGTGCTGTGCACTTGCTGCATGAACAGCTGCCCTCCTCAGCGAGAGAGCAAAGAGCTCGATGGAGAAACGCGCTGCTCTCAGACTCCACAAACACTGGTCAGTTCCCCAGAGGTGCCACTGTGAGACACCACTGTAGCATTTCCATGCTCTCTATTCCTCTTTGTCCATGGCTTGCTGAGGCTGGCACTGGGCTCGCTGCAGAGGAGGGGTAGCTCGTGCTTCCCTCAAAACATCCTTTCAGGCCACACTTGGGCTTGGGGAAGGAGCTCCCCATGGACTTGTGTTCAATTCACTTCCTGAAATGGTCCTTCCAACGAGGGCAGCTGGAAACTGTGTTCCTGGTTGTGCATCTCCCAAAGCTAGACATCCCCTAAGGCAAATATTTGCTAGAAAACACTTGAAATTATTGATTTACCAACCTTTTACTTTCTGACCAAACTTCTCAGTACGGTACCAATGATGTGCACCAAGGAAATGTTTTGTGACTTGCTTGTGGAGGAGTTCTCCTCACAGGAGACCTGTGCAGAGCTTACTCACAGCAAGCAGTGCTCCCTTCTGAAGGATACTCAGCCTTTGCCAAGTTTTCTTACAATACAAAGAGAGGCCAAATGTTATTTTGTCTCATGTTTTATTTAACTTTTTATTTTTCTAAGAATGTCAACTGTAAGTTGCTATTCCACCCCAGTTTCAGAGGATTTCCGACACAACTTTTACTGACTTCATGCTTAATACATTTTATTAGCCTATGACATAAGATTGGCCTTTTTCCTGCTCTCAGAAACCACAGCCCGCTGTGATTTTTTTTCTGAGCATATTCAATGAACAGCTTTCTAAATGCTTTTGCTCTCTGTAATTCAACACCCAAAACAGACAAGACTTATCTATTCCCTAAAACCTAAATTTCTATTTTCTGAAAAGCACACAGGAATTCTTACTATGAGAGCTGGCAGATCTTAGTTAAATTCCCACTTCCAGCAGTAGCAGCACATGGGATTTTGACATTTATTTTCCTCAAATGCTTTTGCCACTGTGGTGCACTTGCTCAGACATTTGAAGAAAACCACAAGCAGACAAAGAGAAATCATCTCAGAATTGAAGCAAATCCTCACAAACTCTCACAGTATACTAATTGCATAAAATCCAATCAAACCCGTTCAACCTCACAAAAAGGGTAAAGATTGCTAAGAACACATGCTGAATATTTAACAGATGTGAAAAAGAAGCCATCAAAATTCTCGCCAACAACACAGACACCCCTTAAGTGCTCTCAAACTAAACAGTTCCTTCTTATTGAAAGATTTCTTCCACATCAACCATTCTTCCACTCTACAATCAGGGACCTTTTATCTTGTTTAGGATTAGAAAAAAACCCAAAACATAATTACCTTCCTCAACACAGCCATGTACAGCACCTGCCCTGCACCTAAGCAGAGGAGAAGGTCTGCTGTCCTGTCCCCTGAACATTCAAATCTCTGGAGTCATGCACGAAGAAAGGATTTCACCTGTTGTACATAGGACTGCAGAATGGGGGACTCCAATGTTGGCTGCTCTCTGTGGTAGCATTATTCTGATTTTAGCAGCACAGTAACAACCAAAGCCAGGAGTTCACAGTAACAGGCAGCATGTAAAGATAACAAAGGACAGACGCCTGTCCCTCCTGAGACTGTCATTTGAACAGAGCAATGCAAGTTCCCAATTTTACCAGCAGAAATGGGAGGCAAGAGGCTGAGTGACTTCTCTAAAGCAACACAACAGCTTACATGGTGGAGAAGAAAATTGGGAAACCTGGGGAAAACAAAGGTGCTAATCAGCAGAGTATTTCAACTGCAAACCTGTAGCTCACACTACACGTGAACTGGCTAAAAGAAAATGTCCTTGGGGGCCAGACTGAACTTCTGTGTGTTCACTACTTAAGTTTGCCCATTTGGTTTTTTAAGCACTCTTTGATTCTTGTTAGGTTTTAACACATCGCATGGCACCTTTGTTTGTCCTTGTTAGAAATGTCAGTTCACTATGCAGGCAAAGCTGAGAAACCACTGGATTAAGTTTCTCTTAGCCTTTTGCAAGAAAAGGATATCCCCTTCTTCCTTTCTTTTGGAAGCCTGTTTTAAAGGCACCTTAGTAAAATACAAGCTTCCCTCTTTAGTGATTGTCTGGTATGAGAGGAAACAACCTGTTTTAGACAAACAGTTCCTCTTCTAAGCAAGGGGGTGGGTTTAAAAATGTGCATAAAATGAATTTATAAGGAAAATGAGAGCCAGTAGTAAACAAAGATGCATCCTTGTACTACTGCTTGCTTTTTATGGCTTATCCCCAGTGGGGAAGCTGCTATAAAATGACCTAAGTGAGAAACTGAAACGCAACAGTTCTGGCACTGTAACTCCACATGGATGCTTTTGCTGCACAGTTACCAGCCTGTGTGGGTTTGGTAAGGCACAGGTGATGCCAGGTGTCCCTTCCCTGGGGCACACCACAGGACAATTAGGGCAAGGAGGTCACGGTGGTGAGCAGCATCCTTTAAACAAAGCAACAGCGCAGGCGGTCAGACAGGTGAAGTCAGCCCACATCTCCTGACCGTGCCTGCTCCAGTTCAACTCTGGGTCACTGCTGTGGGCCTGTGCTCAGATACTCGCCCCACAGCCCTTGCAGACATCCCTGCCTTCCTCGTGCTTGGGGGCAGATGACAGCTCAAGACCACTCTGCAAACACCTTGAGCTGCTGCAGATGGGATGGGTTAGTTTGATGAAGTAGGGGACAAGCCAGCCTCGGAGGAGTCTGCCTCCAGCACCCCCATCAGCATCCCTGAGACCCTTCTGCCAGCGGAGTGTGAGGATGGCTGCACATTGGGAGGAGTGGGAAGTGGTTCAACACCTTTAAGATGCTGGAGTGAGATGATATGTGCTCACAGCCTTGTTTATACAATTTCATTAAACAAATGCAGCTACAGATTGACATTTTAATTCCTCTACATGACATTTACCCAGGGCTTCAAAACAAACATATTTCCACTTACCTGGCTGTATATGCCACCTTTAAAGCAACAGAGGAATGATTAAATAGGAGTTTGCTTCAGTAAAGTCAGCTAGTTTTTCAAACCTGCCTGGGTCCAAATTGCTCATTTTTATTTAAGCTTCTCTAATCATCTCTGGCTGCAGCCTGGCCAGGAACCTCAGCAGGACAGACAGAAATTATTATTTTTTTAACAGTCCTTTTATCATTATGATTTTCCCATTTAAGCTGCATCTGTTTGGGTGGACAGGCAGTTACTTGTCTCCCCAGGGTATTTGTACCATGGAGAGCAGAAGAGACTCTGGTCACAGGAAGTCTTCAGGTGTGTTCCTGCAGCCCCCACACCACCAGCATGAAGCAATGCCAGGAGCATGTCAGTAGAACAGGACAGGACAGGCATATCTGTGCTGCCAAGGAGGGGACATGAGGGCCTGGGAGGAAAGGAGTAAAAGAGTATGAAAACAAAAAAGGAACTGCTTTCTGAAGGTCTTTATTTATAAATTGCCTCCAGGCCAGACATGGTCTTACTTCCTTTTCTTAGAGCTTTGGTGAGATCCCTCACTCTATCTCTCCTTAGAAGAGCCAAAGGGGAAGACACTGGTGATGAGGAGCAGAGCAAGAGGGCTGGAAAAAGCCCAGTTGGAGTCATTCCCACAACTCTGTTCAGCAGTTTGGGGTCATGAAGGCTAGTCCCTCCTGGCTTCAGAAAGAGATCAGGGAAGGTGAATTATTCAGATTGGCTCTGTTGGAAAATAAGTGCACGGACAGTCGCTGCCCTGACAATCGCTGTGAGCTGAGAGTGCTGCAGAGCTATTGACGGCCAGCTGGGCCAAATTCCACTCCCCATCACACCCAACCCACCCGATCGATGCCCTGAGAGCAAACACTGCCTTCCGTGCACAAGGTCTCTTTCCCAGAGGCAAATATCCGATTGTCCTGGCCTGGCAGCCTGGCAGCTGCAGGCAGACGTGCATGGGGCAGAGGAGGGCATGCTGCAGTTGACACACTGGGACAGGGCACTTCTGGGGGTCCTTTCAGGACTCCAGCTGAGAGATGCTCTAGCTGTGGTCCTGGGCAGACCTAAGCTTTCCTACCCCTCTGCAAAGCCAGGTGGCAAAGCCTTTGCTTCTCATGCCAGGGAGGATGGCTCCCTGCCGGCTAAAAGTGACAGCTCTCACCTTTGGTGTGCTCCCCCTCCTGTTTTTTGTTTCATGGACCAGTGTGGCTCCTCTCTCCTGATCCACAACAGTGAGACTACTCTGTCTCACATATTTCTGCCTCCACCCCCAGAAACAAAAGGGGAAGCAGGACAGGAATATGACCTTTGTGACTTATCTGCACTTGGAAGTGTACCAGAACAGATCATCAGGGATGCAGGTTTCAACTGCCACTGTAGCTGCTTGAGCAGCAGCCCTGTACAGGCTTCCTTTGGGAAGGGCAGCTCCTAGTTCTCATCCTCCAGAGTAACCTTTCTCATCAGACCTTCCACCTGGACTACAGTTTTCGTCCTGCTTGCCTGCAAACACTAGCCAGGCTCTGAAGGTCAGAGGTGTGAAAAAGTGCAATGCAAGTGAAGCCCTTCTAGACAGCGGATTTGTGTCGATAGCAGAGCTGAGCTCTTACCAGCCTCACTCACTGACATAAGTGACCTGACTTTTGGGGGTCAAATCGCAGCCCAGATAACTGGCATTAGCTGCCCTGATTTACAGGCAACTTTTTAACCCAGTGTTTTGTGCCTGCATCACCTCTGCTGCTGCTCCTACCTCGCTGCCTGCCCTGCACTGGCCCACTGAGACAGGAACCAGCAGAAGAGGCACAGATCCCCCTTCCTCTGCCTCTCCTTGCACCAGGCTCTGTGCCAAACAGCAAAGGAGCACAGAGCAGAAGAGCCCCACGGGCAAACACCACCCATGCAAGGAAATCATCAGCTCCTTTGCTCAAAGACCACCTGAGCCTCCACAGCTTCTCTTGGGGTGTGAATGGCACGGCTCACTCACCTGATTAACCAGGTGGAAGGACACTGGGCTCCCAGCCCTCCCACCAGCCCGGGGGAGATGAGGGGGTGGAGGACCACACAAGCAGGCTTCAAGGAAAAGCACTTCAGTCAGTCATCAGTGGTGCTGCACTTTGGCATTTGCAGGTGTCTCGGAGGAAACTAACTGAACTCTCATGAAACCACTCCAAATGTTTGTCCTAAGAGAACATCCTCACTCATTTGTTTGTGGTGGATGCTTTGTACTGCGAGTTGCTGCATTTAGATTAGCATTCAGTGCTGCTTTCCATCCCACCCCGTTTCTGTCTGTATTAGACAGAGCTGTCAGCATCTCACCTTCAGTGAAAAGAACATCAATATTCCTTTGCAGCAGGCAGGGGAGGCTCTATGCAAAGCCGGAGTTTTAACAGTTTAACAAATGTGCAGTCTTGCAAACCAGGAAACTTGTTCTTGGCCAACTAGATGGCTCAGCCCAACTACCTCCCTCCTTCAGTGCAGCTGCTGCCAGAAGGGAAGGAGAACAGGTCCTCTTCTGACCAGCATACTCTCTGCGTGGCTGCACTGATGGGAACAGCTCCTGAACCACACAGGCCTTCCCCATGGGCTACAGAAACATTTCTTAAAGTATATTTTCAAGCAACTCTTCTGCTCCAGCCTGGGCCTCAAGCAACTTCCCCTCCATGGGATAAATGGCTTCTTCCTCAGCTTGATTACAGCAATCCTAAAATTGGAACTGAGGAGCTAACAGGAAGAAAGAGCTGGGATCTTATTGAGATCAACGCTATTTCTGTCATGTTGACTGAAATAGGCAGTTGACCTTGTTCTACTTATGACTACCTCGGTGCAAGCCACAGCTTGCTTTATCACCAGCATGGGACAAGCAGGTACAGCAGAGAGTTCTCAGCACCCTCTGCTTGTCTCACAAATCCCACTCGTTCCACTACAGTCAAGGGACCAGCAATCACCCCCATACAGCCAAAGCCAGGCAACAGGGAAAGTGGAGTTCATGTTAATGGGCTCCAGAATTTCAACTCACTAGTGAATGAGCAAAGTCCTCTGGGTCACAGGACAAGCTTTTCTCCCTCCTCCTCCACTTCCCTGAGGCTGTGAGCAATAATTACACTCACCATTTTCCTCACGCTGATATGACAAACCAGTTTAACTGCAGAGGGTGCTTCCCTCGCCAGTTGATTGTACTGAGGGCTAGTGAGGCCCACTTGAGTTTACACAGCTTTCATTAAAGAAATTTTCCCTTTGAAAGGGATGAGATTTTAATCAAAACCATCTCCTGCTTCCAAAGAGCCTCCCTCCACCCAGAAAACCACTCCTCACTTCTTTCTTCTCTTACAGCTGCCAGCTGAGTCCCAAAGCATGCCTGGGATCCCCCTTAATTTTGGCCCAACAACCATGATGCGGGGGGCTGCCAAGACTTGCCAGAGTGGGTACAGGAGGCCAAGCCCCTGCTGATCCCTGCAGGTGAGGTGATGCAATGCGGGACACCAGCTCACGTGTTGCTGCTGCAAAGTTCTTTCCTCGGTAGGTCACCACCACTTTTATCTTAGTGTGATGCTCTGGCCTGGCTGAGCCTCTAAAAATGTTGTTGTCCCAAGGGGAACAGCATGTTCTCTCACCATGGTTTAGGTGCCCCTCTTCCTTTGTGAGGTCCATACGTACCAAAGCCACCAGGAGATGAGGGAAAGACACTGATGGTTGAAGAGGGTAAGAGAAGACTACAGATCAATTTGGCTCTTGCCAGATGAGCCTGTCTCTGTGATTCGTGCTTGCCACCAAATTTCAAGCAGGCAGATATACTCCTACCACATAAATTAGTGACAGCAGTGGGACAGTATAATCAATGCTTGCAATTGTTAAACATTTTATGGCAAACCCTGCTTGGTTTACTCATGAGATTGAGGGACTTCCTAAGGGACTGCTACCCCTCTGGGTAGAAGGAAAATGACGTGATGTAATCGAGGCAGAAGACGAAGCTGGCTTCCTTGTGCCCCCTTCTGAGAGCACAGCAAGCAGTACTTGGCCATAAATACAGATCTTGTGCAGAATGCCTTTTCTCACTTAGCAGGGAGATTACCCAGCTCGGGTTAGGCAGACTGTTCCTAATAGGAAATCGCAGTGCCCTTTTCTTATATAGCAAGGTACTAAATATAAACCCAAGTTTCTTTAAGTTTAATACTAATGTCCCAGGCATTTCTCATGACTTCTGTTTTCCCATGCTGACGATCCTGCAGCGGATGGGTTGTGAAACCACGGTGTAGGGACTCACACAAGAGATGTCAGCAGTGGAGATTACACACGATGGGCTTGCTTCCCCAGCCCACTGAGGATTAGCACCACACCTACCATGTACTTAGATACCTCCTTGAGAGATTAATGCGTTGGTTGGACCAATAATCATTTTTCCCCCTGTTACTTGCTGAAAGCAATTTGGCATGCAGTCACCACCTGACCAGTTCTTTTTCTTAATCCAGGCCAATTCTCGTAGTTCTGACCTCTAATGAGCTCCTTCAGTCATGAAAAGTATCCTATTCTCACTAGGCAGCCACATGGCTGCTCCTGAGTTGGCTGTAAAATCCCTGCCAGCACTGGTGGCCCTGGCTCCAGATCCCAGAAGCACTTTGCCCTGCAGCAGGTGCAATGTATTGGAAAGACATCTCCTAGTGAGATGTTCATGCCTCAGATTTGGGTTACACAGCTCTGCTGGTGTACCAGGGTCTCCTGGTGGGGTTGATCAGCTCAGCCTTTGTTTCTATGCTCAGCAGCAAGCAGCAGATGTCAGGAGCTGGATGGGCAAGCTTCAATCACAGCCCCTTCCCTGTCTCAAAGCAGCCCCTCAACCAGTGCATGCCATATTCAGGCAGCAGTGGGACAGGCTGTCACTACCCTCAGGATCATCACCCTGCAATACCCTATTGCTCCATCCCTTCACCACGGTGGCCTTTTGCAGGTGATCTCTAACTCATGGCTCATCCTTTGAGATCTGCCTGGAATGAGTGACTACAGATGAAAACAGTGGTGGTGCCCATGCCACCCCCATGACAACAACCACACTGACCCCCAGGATTGCCTCCTTCCTCATCACTGAAGGGCAGTTTAGGGTGAAGTCATAGCAATTGATCTTGTCCATCCTGAGAGCACTGTCAGCACATTGACCAGTCCTCTGTGCTGCCTGCCTGAGACAAGGAAAAGAGGACCTGGCACTCTGCAATCCAGTCAGAGGGTGCCATACTCCAAAAGTGGCCCTACAGACTCCCAAGTGACCATCTGAGAGATAAGATCCTGTCCAAAGTGGGGGATCATTGGTAGCTCAGAGACCCCAGGTGGCTTAATCCCAGACTGTTTAGGACATAAAAGGGTGAGAAGAAAGAAGAATCCAGGGCAGCCCCAAGACCAAACCTTTAAGAGCATGCCAGGACACCCATCAGACTTCCAGTTCTATGTGAATCAACAACAACATGCTAAGATGGGCTCTGATGGCATAAACAATGGCTGGTGTTTTGCACCCTTGTGTTCAAATTCTGCTCTTCCTCCTAAAACACTGATCAATTTTGCCTTTATAAACATTCTCAAAGAACATGCCTTCCCCTCCTTCTTCTCCAGAATAAGGCCATTAATTACAGAGATATAATAATAAAGGTACAGAAAACTTGAAGAACTTTATATGTTATTTATGAGATGGTGACTCAGCCTTAAAATGCTGTGGAAGCCAGTGTAAGTAGCTGTAACCTAGCAGAAGAGAAAGGTTCTGATAGCAAAAGCAAGTTAAACAATCACCTGTACACCAGGACAGAGCGCTGTGCAAATATTTCTGGGCTGTACTAATCATTCATGCTGTATCAGGCAAATCAAGCAGATTTCCTCGAAAATAAAAAGGATTTTTCCTAGCTGAGGGTGTACATTTACTATTAGTCTGATTAAAGTAGTTTTCCTAATTTCCAGACTTATCCTATCTGGCCAGCAAGAAAGTAAAGAACAGATTTTTTTTTCCCCTGTCAGATGCAGTGATACCCTGGTGAACGCTGTCATTCAAGATATCATATGGGTCTGCTCCGAATCCTGTCACAGGACTTTCATTCAGGATTTTAGTCCTCTTCCTTTCTAGGCAGCCATGCCATCTAGATGAGGCAGCCAAACCACCCAGATGAGGCACCCAACTGTCTCTGCCTAAATTAGACACCGCCCCCACATCACTCCAGCGCTCTGAGTCACCCCCCGTCCACTGCTTACCCCTGGAGATCTAAGAGGAGATGCCAGAGTCAACAGTGCGTGTAATTACTCAAGGTTTTAATCGAAGGAGTGTAAAAATAAAAAGTGATGATATAATGAAGTGAAAGATTCTTTCTTGATGAGTGTTAATTAAGTCATGGGCACACAGGCCCTGTGGGAGCTGGGAGTAGATTATGGTCTTCAGGTGAGACAACAGACCCAGCCTGGTGTGCTGAGCCTGTGGCCATGATGAGATTAATGTTCCCTGACGTGTGGTCACCACACCCACCCTCGCAGAGGGGATTACACCCTTCATCTGGTGTAAGGTATCACAGAATGGTTTGGGTTGGAAGGGACATTAAAGATCATCCAGTTCCAATCCCCTGCCATGGGCAGGGACACCTTCCACTAGACCAGGTTGCTCAGAGCCCCATCCAACCTGGCCTTGAACACTTCCAGGGATGGGGCATCCACAGCTTCTCTGGGCAACCTGTGCCAGTGCCTCACCACCCTCATGGTAAAGAATGTCTTCCTAATATCTCATCTAAACCTACCCTCTCTCGGTTTGAAGCCATTCTCACTTGTCCAATCACTACATTCCCTGACAAAGAGTCTCTCTGTGGCTTCCCTGCAGTCCCCCTTCAGATACTGGAAGGCTCATGAGGTCTCCATGCAACCTTCTCTCCTCTGGGCTGAACGGCCCAACTTCCTCAGCCTGAATGTCCTTGGTGGCCCTCCACATCCCATTCCCATTCTGCTGCACTGCTTGGCCGGAGAAAAGCCACCCCATATGCAGTGATCAGGCACATCTGGTGTTTCAGAAACACCACAGAAAATCACTAAGGAAAAACAATTGTTTCAAGAGATATTTCCTGAGGCATTGCAGCAGACACATGCGTTGACAACAGCAGCTACCAGATCCCTGTGTGTCTGTACGGACACAGCACATGTTCAAGATTTATCTTCTCTATTCCTTTACTTCCTACAATGCAGAATGACCTCTTCAGAAATAAGCACTCCAAAGGGACTTTTCCCCTTGTATACCAAAAACGTACTTCCCTGCCCACACGAGAAACCTCACAACACAACTACCAGCAGTAGCAGCACTGCTCTGAGACTGTTGGGAGGACAGAAAGGGACAGGAACTGGACCTTCATTACCCTTTTAAGGGCACAGCTCATCACCTAAACAGGTTCCAAAAATAAAAATATAAAGGATTAAACCAGGGTTTGCATCATCTTCAAATAAAAAATATTCTTTCTGGCATCATGGCCAGACAGGGGCCAGCAAATGTCACAACCCAGCCCAGCTGAGTGTCCAGAAGTACCAGCACGCACAGCTGAGTCCCCCAGTGTGTGCTTGTGTGCTGCTCTCCCTGGCATACATGAAGAAGCTCTGGGGTGCATTACACACTCAGCCATTCAGCTACCTGCGCGTTTCGAGGACAAAGCCCTGAGTCCACACCTGGATAATTTTCCACAAAGGTCTGTGCCCCGTACCTGCAAACTGTGTAAGTCTGTGCCTGCAGCTAACAGAAGGGGGCAAGTCTATTTACTACTAATTTTGCCAAGAATGAGAGATCTTTCCTAGAAAAAACATTCCTTCTGTGTGTTCAGTTTTAGAGATGAGCAACTCAATGTCAGTTTTTAGTTCTGAACTCATTTTAATGGTTGAACCGTAAGCACTTGAGCAACAGGGTAATGGAAATCGTCACAAGCCTTATCTGCAGCAGCTCTGCCAGCTGCTGCTCTGATGCAGCTTCTGACTTTTTTTTTCTCTAAAGTCTTTGCCTGTTGCCTAGTTATCTGCAGGACGAGCAGAACAGGGATTGAGAAATGTGCAGTAAAATTGTTTCAGACCCATGGGGGCTCTGATAATGAATCACCAAAGCTTTCCCTGCCAGCAAACACATTTTTAATCCCAAGCATAGCCAGAGCACTGCTTCTCCTTTACCCTCATCCTTCCACTGCTCTCTCATCAGGGCATCAAGACCAGAAGAGAAGAGGGGTCCTGCAGTTCCCAGGAATCCCAGGTTTGTCCTGTTCTCTGGCTGGCCCCCTCCCAACTCTTGAATCACACCTTCATTCCCAGGAGGGCCTGGGATANACATTAAAGATCATCCAGTTCCAATCCCCTGCCATGGGCAGGGACACCTTCCACTAGACCAGGTTGCTCAGAGCCCCATCCAACCTGGCCTTGAACACTTCCAGGGATGGGGCATCCACAGCTTCTCTGGGCAACCTGTGCCAGTGCCTCACCACCCTCATGGTAAAGAATGTCTTCCTAATATCTCATCTAAACCTACCCTCTCTCGGTTTGAAGCCATTCTCACTTGTCCAATCACTACATTCCCTGACAAAGAGTCTCTCTGTGGCTTCCCTGCAGTCCCCCTTCAGATACTGGAAGGCTCATGAGGTCTCCATGCAACCTTCTCTCCTCTGGGCTGAACGGCCCAACTTCCTCAGCCTGAATGTCCTTGGTGGCCCTCCACATCCCATTCCCATTCTGCTGCACTGCTTGGCCGGAGAAAAGCCACCCCATATGCAGTGATCAGGCACATCTGGTGTTTCAGAAACACCACAGAAAATCACTAAGGAAAAACAATTGTTTCAAGAGATATTTCCTGAGGCATTGCAGCAGACACATGCGTTGACAACAGCAGCTACCAGATCCCTGTGTGTCTGTACGGACACAGCACATGTTCAAGATTTATCTTCTCTATTCCTTTACTTCCTACAATGCAGAATGACCTCTTCAGAAATAAGCACTCCAAAGGGACTTTTCCCCTTGTATACCAAAAACGTACTTCCCTGCCCACACGAGAAACCTCACAACACAACTACCAGCAGTAGCAGCACTGCTCTGAGACTGTTGGGAGGACAGAAAGGGACAGGAACTGGACCTTCATTACCCTTTTAAGGGCACAGCTCATCACCTAAACAGGTTCCAAAAATAAAAATATAAAGGATTAAACCAGGGTTTGCATCGTCTTCAAATAAAAAATATTCTTTCTGGCATCATGGCCAGACAGGGGCCAGCAAATGTCACAACCCAGCCCAGCTGAGTGTCCAGAAGTACCAGCACGCACAGCTGAGTCCCCCAGTGTGTGCTTGTGTGCTGCTCTCCCTGGCATACATGAAGAAGCTCTGGGGTGCATTACACACTCAGCCATTCAGCTACCTGCGCGTTTCGAGGACAAAGCCCTGAGTCCACACCTGGATAATTTTCCATGAAGGTCTGTGCCCCGTACCTGCAAACTGTGTAAGTCTGTGCCTGCAGCTAACAGGAGGCAAGTCTATTTACTACTAATTTTGCCAAGAATGAGAGATCTTTCCTAGAAAAAACATTCCTTCTGTGTGTTCAGTTTTAGAGATGAGCAACTCAATGTCAGTTTTTAGTTCTGAACTCATTTTAATGGTTGAACCGTAAGCACTTGAGCAACAGGGTAATGGAAATCGTCACAAGCCTTATCTGCAGCAGCTCTGCCAGCTGCTGCTCTGATGCAGCTTCTGACTTTTTTTTTCTCTAAAGTCTTTGCCTGTTGCCTAGTTATCTGCAGGACGAGCAGAACAGGGATTGAGAAATGTGCAGTAAAATTGTTTCAGACCCATGGGGGCTCTGATAATGAATCACCAAAGCTTTCCCTGCCAGCAAACACATTTTTAATCCCAAGCATAGCCAGAGCACTGCTTCTCCTTTACCCTCATCCTTCCACTGCTCTCTCATCAGGGCATCAAGACCAGAAGAGAAGAGGGGTCCTGCAGTTCCCAGGAATCCCAGGTTTGTCCTGTTCTCTGGCTGGCCCCCTCCCAACTCTTGAATCACACCTTCATTCCCAGGAGGGCCTGGGATAACGAAGGGCACCCAGCAGGAATAGAGTCTGCTTCTGATGAAGGTAATAGTGATGTTCCCACCTCGAGGTTTAAGAAAACCAGCACCCCTTTGTGTACTACTCACTGTGGTAGTCTGACTACACTGCTCATGATTAGCACTCACTGTAGATGCCAGGGGAGTGAGCAACGTCCTCTCTGTTAAACACGGAGCAAACACAAACAATTAGTGCTCAATACACAAATAAGGAATTGCTTCATCGGGCAAAGGATGTATGTAACTGCCACCACGGGCCATAAACAACAGGTCTCTTCATCTGTTCCATTTGTCACTGCAAGTACAAGTCATCTCTCATCCACAGCATGTCTTAAAAGACTGCATTGTATTATAGGATTATACATCCTTTCAAAATAGATGAAATAAAAGCTCAGGAGGACAGTGATCCTATGGATACTTCGTTCATGACTAACGTTTTTCTGGCAAACTGTGTAAATAAGACTTCAGCTTGGGCTCAGGAGAGTGATGGGGGCTTCCAAGCATTCTGTCATCCTGGCTGGCTCAACGTCCTGCAGCCTGGCGTGCTGGGGAACAGCAGGGACCTCGAGCCACTGCTCAGAGGATTAGGACATGCACGTTTCACTAAGATATTCCAAAGAAACACAGATATCAGGAAGAGCTTGGAAATTTTAGTTTGAACAGCAAACTTTGGTGTGAGGATCTCTGTGCACATTCAGGTAGAGAGTGGGGAAAAGGAGGAAGAGGAAAGGAAAAGGAGGTTGTTTTAACGTAATTGCTTGTTCAGCCCATTATAAAGAAAGAATTTGCAAAACTCAAAACTAGCACAGTTTGGGATTTGGGAACATGCATGTGTAAGCAGCCAGAAGGCTTTGTTTTGGTTTTTTTCCTTGATACTGCTGTCTTCATTGCTACAGTTGCTGAGGTCAGTATATAAAATGGAGACTGCAAGCAAAAAGGGGATAAATGCAACATTTCTCCTTGACAATGTCATGGCTTCAGACTTTTCAGCCATAAAACTTGGTGAGGTCTGAACAACTCTGACTATTAAATAGTTCCAATTTACGTTGTGTGCACAGGCACATTTAAACACACACAAAATGCTTTTGGCTGATTCTCTCCATGCTACACAAACAAATTTGTGTTATGGGCAACCCCAGTGACCAACCACTCTGTTATGAGCCTCTGACAGCAAAGAGATCCAGCAAGAGGTTGAATGAACCCCTCAGTGGACAACCAAGGAACAGCCACAATATCCAAGCCTTGGCAACTGCTCCTGAAGGCGAGACTCCTCAGTGCTTCTGGTTCGTTCTAGCAGAGTTGCTAGGAGCAGTCTCATTAGCCCTCTAAGTGTTTCGTTCACTCTCTTAATCCCTCTCTCCTGCCTCTTGACCTCCAGACTCTCTCTGAAAGGAATTTCCACGCATTAATTATGCCTTGTGTAAAACAGAGTGTTATTACTCCACCACACATTCACTGCCTCTTAATTTTTCTGGGATACTCCCACACTGCAAGAAGCACATAAAAATTTGGTTGGCTAACTTCCCTGATTCACGTGCTAGTTACTGAGTGAAAAGGGCTGTGACAATCTCAGGTGGTTTCAGTGAGCTATTCCCTAATCTTTGAGTTTGATCTTTCCCATTACAGGAGCCTTCCTCCTCCTCTGTGACTTTAACCCCTGCTAATGAAGAAAAGGGCCTGGGAGAAGACTCACACTGGGCCCTAAATGATGAGGTCACCCCTTTTCATCAAGGGACAAATCTTCATCGAGGGACAATATTGCACAATTTGCAATCATTCACAGCAGTGATGACTAGAGTTGATCAGTCATGGCTAGACTTTAAGGGAAAAGCATTCATTATCAAGCTATGGAAAAGGGAAACAGAAGGTGACTCATAAGCTTTAACCATTTAGAAATCAGAACTGTCACAGGGGTGGTAATTACTCCGGGAAGGTGGTGAATACTTTCCGTGACTACCCTCCAACCTGCACGCAGCTCACACCCTGCCAGGTCACCACTGCCTTGCAGAGAGATTTTCTTTCCCAAGGTGATTTTCCATAACCCTTGCTGGATGCAAGAAGAAAGGTTTTGCTGAAATGCCACCTCCAGTGGAGGGTATAACATGTACCCAAGGGTTTCATGGTGCCACAGTTCATCAGCAGTCGGGTGGATGTGCCATAAAACACCATCATTCCCTATGGACACTGCATTCCCCCCTGAGATTCGAGAGATTTCAAGAACAAAGCTCCTTGGGCTGCAGAGCACCTTCCTGCTGGTGCAATATTGTAGTTCCATAACCCCGTGAGCACATGCTATGCATAAATATAAATTCACAGGCAGGATATGGGGCTCTCGACTTTTCAGCTCAGATCTACTTGACTAAACCAGCCAGTTTGTTTTTGTTTTCTTCTGAAGATACCTCTTTTTTTGCAGAAAAACAAAGGATTCCTAGGCTTTTTCTTTGTTGACGGACTTTTTCCCAGGTTTGCAGGCCCGCAGAGGCAAACGGATACCAGAAAGCTGTTCCCACCAAGGGTGTAAAGCTGATATTCCAGTGTCAGAGGAGCACAATAACCAGCCAGTACTACACACCCACCACACAGTAGGAAGACCAGGGACAGTATTTCTTGGGACAGCTGTGGGCAAGTGTTGGCAAATGTCTCAGACTACTCCTTTCTGAACAGACATCGGGAGCAAAATACTGGACTTAAATGCCTTTTTTACCTCCCAGTTCCCTTCGTGCATCATTTTACATAGCCCCACGTCTTGGGGTGACTTTTTGATAATACTGTATTCCCCTATCATCTGCTTATTGCCTAGAAATGAGTCCCACAGCTTTAAGCTGGGTCCAAGGGAAGAGTGAGATGGAGCCAGAGAATCCTTCAGCACAGTTTGTGTTCAAGGACTCACACACACTCCCCCGTGCTCTCACCGCTGCAGAGCCAAGGGAGCACCTGCCTGCTTTCAGCCAGCTTCTTTTTCCGGTGATTCCTGTGGCTTCTTCTGGAGCTGTTGGGCCTAGCTGTGATCCAAGAACCAGATCATCGGACCCCTGGACCGGCAGGGAGGCTGCGGGGACACTGCATCCCAGCCTTGGGCCTCGGGAGGGGCCAAGTCAGCTACAGAGGGAACTCTGAATCCACCAGCTTTCTCCCCAGAGAGGAGGTTTATCATCTGACATCACTCTTTTTTTCTGTGCCCTGCCAGCACTCTGCTTGTTAAATACATAGATTTTTTCACTTTCATTCAAGAAATTCCTTTTGTATCGGTGGGGGAGGCAGTGCTGAAACCTGCCTTCTGTGGAGGAGATGTCCCTTCCAGGGCGTTTCCCCCTAAACTTGTCTCAAACCGAGACACCCCACAGAGCATTAAATCCAATTCTATATGGTTGCATACAAAATAGGAAGCACCACCAACTGCCAGAAAGTTGATACTACAAGGAGAGATCCCATATGTAGTATACTCATATACAACACCCATCCTCTCCCAGTATATATACTTTTCATAAATCAATACCTTAAAAATGACATCTTGTGTTAGCATAAGATATGAACTGTGCTAGACTCATCCAACCCTGCTTAGTCACCACAAATATCCCATTTGAAAAACTGGTGTGAGTAATTCTGAGTGGAAATCAGAAAAAACGAGTAACAAAGGCCAACAGTAACAATGAGGCCAATGTCCCCCATCATGTTGGGCAGAATGGCTGCAATGACACCAAGGGAGTTTTGCCTTTTTAGGCCACTTGAGGCTCATGCCCTTATTTACGAAGGGATAGTGGAAGCTATCAAGAAATCCCTTTAATAATCCCGAAGAAGGGCAGATATTTTGCCGTTGCCACCAGACCCATTAGTAACAACCTGCTGATTGAAGGCTTCACTCCATATAAGCACATCCCTCGAGCCATTCTGGTGGACCGAATGTTTAACATTTTGCTGCCTCAGAGAAGCAAGTGATGAACTCTGATACCGCTTCAGTGTCCTGATACCTTGACCCTGACCCCAGGAAAGAGTTTTCCCTTCCAGCTATTTCCACTGTCATGGATGGAGCAGATCTGCAACCAGCAGTGATGGGCATAACAGTAGCACTAGTCTATCCAGGCTTGCCTGCTGCAGCTGATGACAGAGTCATTGCCTCCAGCTCACATGCAAAGTTAATATATGCTCAGGTTACGTAAATTCTGAGAAGAAAAGCCCTGGGAAATCATTACAAGGGTTATTCAATGGTGCATAAGTGGTACCCAGCATTCAAGAATCTCTATTCCAGGTCTGGCAGTGAAATCAACACCCTGGCCCTACTGAAGATGCTGCAGATTTATTACCAGTCTCCAGGTGAATGGAAGAGAGCTGAACATCATGCAAGAGCAAGGCAGAAGGAAAATTTTCCTAAGTGTCACGCTGGGGGATCGCTATGCCAAAAGCCTGGCTCTAATTCTGACTTTCAAGTGACTTTTGTTAGCCCTAAAGTGTGGCCTGTGTTACCATTCTCCTCCATGATGGTGTGCCAGGAGAAGCAGTGCCCTGCTGAATGAATGAGAGGTGGAGGATGATGGCTGAACAGCCTTCTAAAACAACATATGATATGAACAAAATTGCCTATAAAGCTCAAGGATTTTCCCCGTGCTTTCTCATACCTCATGCACCAAACATGCAAGAGACGTGTGGCACTTGCATCACGCAGGCTCTTGCCACATCATCCCCCTTCTACTCAGAGCCCCAGCTGCAGTAAAACCTCTGCCACTCCCACACATCTCCCCGATGTGCTCATGGTCATGAGACACCCTGTGCCTGAGCTGCCCTGGCCTGAACAGTCACCTCCATGAAGGTTCACCTGTGCAGGGGAATGACCTCTGAGTCCATCAGATGTCCCTGTACCCATCTGCCTTCTGCTGAAGACCTGGCCCCTTTCTATTTACCCATGTCAAGTTCTCTGTTTCCACACAGGGCATTTCTACACCAGGGCTTCAGTCTCTCTCTTACCCAGTAACCACAAGGAAGCACATCAAAATAAGAGGGCAATTAAAGGAAGAAATCTATGGCAGAAGAGAAGAAAGAGAAACCCTCTGAATCCGAAACACGAATATTTTCCTGCAATGTCTTGTGATACATAGGCCATGAAATGCGACCTACGCAAACACATGCAGTGAGGACTACTCAAGGCTTCCGCTTTGGATCATCCTTCTTGGAAAATTCCCAGTAGCTGCAGACAAACCTCGACTCTGGAAATCCCCTGCTCACTGCACTACTGTCCTTTTTTGCCCATGAACAAAACCTCAGCTGTGCACTTTGCTATGTGGGTGCTGGGAAGCCAATCTTGCATGAACAACATTTGGACAGGAGGCAGAGGTTATTTTCAGCTGCTCCGATAAGGAAAGAAGTCCAGGCTGAGAAAGATAGGGAAGAATTAGACGTCCCTCAGCTGGCATTTTCCCTACCAGGGGCAGGGGAAAGTTCAGCTGAAGAGACAGCAAATGGGAGAATCACACAGATTGGACCCAGCTCTTCCCCATGGTCCCAGCCCTGCTGCAGCCCAAACCAGGCAAAGGGGACATATCCTGACCACAGGGATCACACTAAGTGTTCTGCTATGGAGAATGGCCTCATCCAGCACAGTGCTGGAAGGATTGTTCCCTCATCCCACTGGGCAGGCTGGAAGGAGCAGCCCAGCTGAACTCCATGGCCTGGAGTGACTGAGTCCCTCCTGGGTGACCTAAAAGCTGCAGCCACCAAGTGAGTGTTATGGTCATTCACGGACTGTATCAGCTTTAAAAACTACAGGCAAACCTCAGGGATAGCTGCAGTGCCTGACAAATACCCCTCTCTCCTGTGCCAAGGAGATCTTGGCACAAAAAAAATAAAGAGCTTGGCACAATAAACTGAGGGCTTCCCTTCAATGAAATCAATGCTGGCAGGCACAATGAGCATGTCTGAGGGCAGACACAGGGCTGGCATCACACAGCACTGATGTGTTGGACCTCAGTAGCGAGGGGAGCTGACACCTCCCTGCACAAAGGGTTAAAACAATGTCATCTCATGCATGAAGAGGGTGCCCAGCATGGTGCCAAAACTCAGGTCCCTGCTGCCAGTCTCAAGCTGTCGCACATAAGGGACCCAACTCGTGCTTGGCAAAGTTGCTACAGAAGAGGGCCTGCAGGAAGATATCCATCACAGCTGCTCATGGGACATAAGGAGATGATTTTCACTTAGGACAACATGAGTCATGACTCATTTGCCAAAACTGGAGAAGTAGTGACATTTCTGGGGTTCAGTACATGGAGTGGAGCAGAGCAGAGCACTGTCTCTTCTCTTGCTACCTCATCAGAAATGGAAACTGAAAAAACCTGAAATATCCTGAGAACTGATGCCTTACAGTCACATCCACAGACTCAAGGGCTCACACAGCTGAAGCCAGGCTGAGTCCCCCTCCAAATCCTGGGCAGGGAGGTAGAGAAAGAAGCCAAACTGCCATGACCTTCGCAGTGGCCTTGCTGTGTGACGAAGCAAATACAATCTCCTTGAGGACTGCACGGCGCTGCCACAATTCGTGATTTGTCTGCCTCTTTCAAAGTTCTAAGTCTCAGCTTCAGGTACACCTAGGGATAGGATTCAGAAAACCACAAAGCCCAGAGCTCCAGGGACACTGACGATGCAGAAGGCATGCCAAGGGGAGAGCATCAATGCCCCAACCTTTATTCTTCTTTCTTTCTTTCACTCGCCGTAGCCCAATACTCGATTTCAGGCTCAGCCTAGGGATAGGGTTAGGGTTAGGCCAAGGGTTAGGGTTTAGAAAACCACAAAGCCCAGAGCTCCAGAGACACTGACAATGCGAAACGCATGCCAAGGGGAGCGCGACACTGCCGCAAACTTGCTACATTCTCTTCTTTCTGCTTGGCACTCACCGTAGCTCAATGCCAGGTTTCCGGCTCTGCCTCAGGTTTGGGCTAGGGTTAGGGTTAGGGTTACGCCTAGGGTTAGGGTTACGCCTAGGGTTAGGGTTCAGAAAACCACAAAGCCCAGACCTCCAGGAACAATCACAATGTGAAAGGCAGGCTAAGGCGAGCATGACACTGCCCTAACCTTCTTCCTTTCTTCCTTCTTGGGAATCCCCACTGCACAATGCGTGATTCTTTTCTCAAACGAGGGCTAGGGTTAGGGTTATGCCTAGGGTTAAGAAAACCGCAAAGCCCACAACTCCAGGAACACTCACAATGAGAAAGGCAGGCCAAGGCAAGCGTGACACTGCCCCAACCTTCTTCCTTTCTTTCTTCTTCGCAACTGCCCCTACCCAACATGCGATTTTTTTCTCAAACTAGGGTTAGGGTTAGGGTTACGCCTGGGGTTAGGGTTCAGAAACCCAAAAAGTCTAGATGTCCAGGAACACTCACAATGCTAAAGGCAGGCCAACTTGAGCCCGACACTCCCCCAACCTTCTTCCTTTCTTTCTTCGTGGGAATCGCCACTGCCCAGTGCTCGATTTTTTTCTCAAACTAGGGCTAGGGTTAGGGTTACGCCTAGGGTTCGGTTTAAGAACAGCGCAAAGCCCACAACTCCAGGAACACTCACAATGAGAAAGCCATGCCAACGCAAGCGTGACACTGCCCCGACCTTCTTCCTTTCTTTCTTCTTCGCAATCGCGCCTGCCCAATGCGGGATGTTTTTCTCAAACTCGGGCTAAGGTTAGGGTTACCCCTAGTGTTAGGTTTAAGAACAGCGCAAAGCCCACAACTCCAGGAACATTAACAATGCGAAAGGCAGGCCAAGGCGAGCATGACACTGCCCCAACCTTCTTCCTTTCTTCGTGGCAATCGCTCCTGCCCAATGCGGGATGTATTTCTTAAACTAGGG
>VZRS01013693.1:0-39473 GCA_013398055.1 Ifrita kowaldi
CACCCGGGCAGCCCAATGGTTGAAGCGACACAGGACATAAAAAAGCACCAGCACAAGACAGCAGTGCTCTGGAACCACAGTCCCCAAACACAGTTTGGACTATGGAGAACACTGAGACCAAGCAACATCTTTAACAGAAACTTGTTAAAATATTCAAAGACTGTGAAGTACCATATATATCCCAGATAAAAGGTTTTTATGAATACAAACAGAGGATTATTGTAAAAATTTGACCACAGGATCAAACCAAGTTTAGCTGTGAGTGGTAAATAGCTAATAAGCTCTGTTTGGAAGTGAAGTACCTTGGGCAACCTCCAGAACATCTGGAAGAACAGATAACCCCATCACCATTTCTACCATTAATAGAAATATAAACAGTTATAGTGCTTTCTTTCTGCATTCCTAGATGTCTGCATTCTAATTCGGCCTAAGAACCAACTCAGTCTCCCTTATGCCTTAAGACTTCATACAGACAGCATCAACATTATCTTCTCCAGACAAACAGCCACCATTGAAACATACTTGAGTTCTAGTTACCTTCTTTTAAGAATCTATCTCACCAATGAGAATCCTGAGGACATCTTCTTTAATATTTCTTTTGTCCCTTTTGAAGTACTAAAGGGATTTTCTCACTCAAAGTGGTGTTCTGAGAAATTGCAGAATAAATAATGTGTGGGTTAGTGTTTTAGCTTGTGACCATCCCAGAGCTGAGTGCTGAAGCCTTTGAGTCAGACATAAAACACCCCTGACATCAGCACTTCACTTTGATCCTCCACCCATCCACTTGGCATGTGTGAGGCTCATTACAAGGCACCTAGTGTTCCTGGCTTTGGCATGAGACCAAGCTGGTCTGTATTGACAAGGCTGACAGACTTCAGGACTTGTAAAGAAACAGAGAGAGTGAGAATTAGCCTCCTAAACCTGAGGATCAGGATCACTTTCCCTTGTGACTTTCCCAAGGTTAAAAAGGAGCCAGGTGAGGAAACAGGCAACTGAGCCCTGGCAGCACAGCCCTGGTCAGCTGAGGGGAGAACATGGAAACAAGCAGCCTCAGGGATTGTGGGGAGAATATTAAACCTGTGCCTCTGCTGAAGGCAGAGTACATGAGAACCTGGAATTAAGTCTGTAACAGCCAGGGACAGTGCCAGGGTTTGGCTGGAAGTAAAACCGTGTTTCTCTTTCCCTTGCTGCGTGGCCCCAGTCTGGAAGTCCCCATCCTGTATATCAAATCTGTGGTTGTACCATCCTATCCCTCCATCTCTGATCCACCTTGTCTGGCCACTGGGATCAGCTGAAATTTGTTCTTTTGTCTGCTTGCCCCTGAACAGAATCTTAATTCTGAGCCACACGTAACTTGCCTGCATGAGAGCTTGGCAGACCTGATCCAGGCAGTGGATTCCTGCCCCAATTCTTTCTCCATCTTTTTGTGAGGTAAAAGAAGAAGTACACCAACACTAATAGAATAGTAATTATGTCAGTCTAAATTCCCACAACTTGCTAAATCACATTAGTCTTAGAATGGTTTGTAAACAGTAAACTGTATAATTCATAAAAACCAGCAGCTCATTTATAATATACGTTTGTCATAATAAAATGCCTATAGTTATTGGCTGTTAAAAGCTGCAGATTTTTCATTAGGAACAGATACTTTCTATATTTTTCATTAACATTCTGGCATCTTCCACCTTTTTGGCACTAGTTTTTCTCTTTCATAATATTCTTGTATGCTACAGATGATAAAAGACATGGCTGAGCTTCAGCTTTTGAAGCACCAATGGGCCATCTGCAATGAGATAATTACTTGTGCTGGTTTCAGCCAGGGTGGAATTAGTTTCCTTTCCAGTGGCTGGTGTGGGGCCGTGTTTTGGATTTGTGCTGAACACAGGGTTGATAATACAGAGTTATTTTTGTTATTGCTGAGCAGGGCTCACACAGAGCCAAGGCCTGAAGGGACTGCCTCGCTGGTGAGGGGGCTGGGGGTACATGGGAGGTTGGGAGGAGACACAGCCAGGACAGGTGACCCAAACTGACCAAAGGGAGATTCCAGACCATGCGACATCATGTATTTAAAGGGGAGGGAAGAAGGAAGAAGCGGGGGACATTTGGAGTGTCAGGGTTTGTCTTCCCAAGTTATGTGTGATGGGGCTTTGCTCTCCTGGAGACGGCTGAACACCTTCCCAGCCATGGGAAGTGGTGAATCAATTCCTTGCTTTGCTTTCCCTGTGTGTGCAGCTTTTGCCTGCTCTATTAAACTGTCTTTAGCTGTACCCATGAGTTTTCCAGCTCTTACCCCTCTGATTTTCTCCCATATCCCACTGGTGGGACAATGAGCGAGTGGGTGCATGGGCCTTGGTTGCTGGCTGGAGTTAAGCCACAACACCTGTTAAACAGTTGACAATTTGTCATGCTCCCTTTTAATAAATGTGAAGAAAGCAAAAAAGTGACTTGGGTGGAGTCAGAAATTGATCCAAATATTGAAACTTTTCCTATCCCAACAAACTGTGGAGAACTCCAAACAATTTTTGTTTTGTTTTGGGAGGGTTTATTTCCTTTGTATTTTCCAAAGACCAAGCTATAAATCTCAAAACAAGATTCATATCTGGACATGAACCATGACAAACCTCAGTTAGGATTTTTGGGTCTAGGTTTTGGGTCATGCAATTACGACCTTCTTGAGGCTGTTCAAAGCAGCAGCATCTCCAAACCTCCCATTGAGAGTAATTTTCACATGTGGGATAGGCACCTGCTTAGGAGACGTTAGTTACATCCACTGTTAGTTACATCCACATCCACTGTGTCCAAAATTTTCCACTGCTAACAGTTTTTTATTATCTGCTAAGGAGTGATGTTGGCAGAATTTTCTTTTTATGTCATAGAAGAGCAGTAGTAATGATTTAAAAGCCAGGAGCTTTGAATTATTGCTTAAGGTTCTTGATTAGCTAGGCGCTGTATTCTCCTTACATTTGTCTACAAGAAAAGATGCATTTATGGGAAGTTTTCCAGATGTCTCTTCATTGAAGTGAAGAGGTCACATTTTATTTGCTGCTAAACAAAACAGTACATTACATTGCAGATTATTGTACCTAAGTGTGTGTGCTTGGATTATACTTCACAGAAAGCAAGTCAAGTACAGAACTATAATTTTTTTCTTCTTGAGAGCCATCTTGGCTCGGAAAATACCTTTTCTCTCCAAATGACAAGGGATTTGTGAAAGGCTTCTAATCTTACCTTCTCTGTACCATAATTTCAAATGCTTTCTGTGGACTTTTTAAACATAAATCAAAGTATAGCAGGAAAAATTTTGCCTAGCAAAGGCTTGGAAACAAATTTCTACTGGATTGGAGTTTTAGAGGAGACATACTTGCATTTGTAATGTTTGACTTTCATGTGTGTATCTGTCTCTCGAGCTTAATAGCTGCAGCGGTGTGTCCAGAATGCAATTACATAGCATAAAATCTGTGACTTAAAGACTGATTCACACTTCAGAAGTTAAAAAACTGAATTGCCTCCTTTGACACACAAAAAGGTTGTACATGGACTGCTCTCATCCCATCTTTTAGGAATATTAGATGGTGTGGCTTCACTTTGCATAAATAATTAAAGTTTACAGGATATGACGCCTTGAAGGGACTACCTGGAAAGAGAGGCTAGATTAAGAGAATAAGAGCAGACATTTATTTGGNCGCGGGAGAAAGCAATTCCACACAATTACCTTGAGAGAGATTTCAGGTCAGAGTTACAATTTAATAGAAATATTACAATAAATGCAATCCTTAGGTGTGGTCTACCTTTGTCCCTGGTCTCCTGAGCCACATCAGTGAGGACTGAAGCAAGATAAGTGTTCAGTAACTCTGTTGTCTCTGCAAACTCTGCTCCTTTCAGTAGCAGGCCCATGCATTCCATAGTATTCCTTCGGTTACTGGTGTGTTTGAGGAAGCCCTTGCCCTCTCTCAAAAGCTACAAAATATAGATCTTTCTCTTTGCAACAGCTTTTGTGTAAGTTTCTTGGTTTCTCCTCATGTACCTCTTTGGCAAAACAACAATGAAAGGAAATACACATGCTGGTTAATCAAAACAGTTTTGTTTTTCAGGCTAGGCTTGTGCCAAAAGGAAGAGAAGGGACCAGAGTGCTGCAGAGACTACATAAAACATTCAAGCAATAACTTCTATGTTATGAATAACTACCTCAGCCATATTGCATGGGGGGATATTATTTAATATAATGTCAATTCAAGATGCAGCAACATGCTTACAGACATGAATGAGATTGCCAGCTCAGTAGCACTGGAAAGTTCTAGATCCTGACAGGTTTGTATGTAGCTTACCAAAGAGATTTCTCTTTGGTCTCTGCCTTATTACCAATATCAGAGTCATGGTGTCCCTGTAATTTTGCCCACTTACTACTAATGTTATTTAACCTGAAAATAACTGAATACATAATGCAAATCACAATATTTTTTTCCAGGGCTGTAATTGTTTCTTGAGGTGATTTTGGTGGCCATACAAACATAGCAAGCCAAGTGAAATGGTAGCAAGGTGCAGGATTTGCTGGTGACACAAGTTTTACCTTCCAAAAGGGAACCAGCTGCCAGTTTTGTCCTCTTGGGACTGCTGATGTACAAGTCAAGGCTAAAGCTGAGCTGCTTGGTACTGTGGAACTGCAAAATCCTTAAAAAAGTTGGTTATGAAATCATGTTTTTTGGGAGTTTGGGTACTTGGAGGACTTAAAATGTTTTACTAGAGAGGAATACAGACCCTGTTTTTCCATATAGAGATCTTCTCTTATGTATGCAACTGGAAGTTTTAGAAGCTACTAGGGTTCAGATTGCATCCAGTTAACTTCAATCCTGGGTACCCGAAAATAACCACTACCTGTACCATGCACTGTAGTTCTCATGCTCCTAATCACAACACTCCTTGTTACTCCTTTCTTTTCCGTTCTCTCTGGCATGCACCTTCCCCCACATGTCAAGCTCACTCTACAGTCTCGTATTTCAATTACCCCGGTTTAAGGAAATGTCATGTTGTGTTGGAACCTAAGAATAGAAGGTGCCCATCAGTCAACATTTTTGTAGCGTGCTAATCATCACCGCAGTGTGCTGATTTGGTACTCTGGATTTTGACCACTGCCTTGGTCAATCACTGAGCAGTTCTATTCATCACCTACCTATTCTTATGGATTTGTTTCCATCATGGCCACCTAGACTAAAAAGAAGGGAAAAGAGAATGAAGATCATCAAAATTTCATCTCTAATGAAAAGTACTCTACACAACCTGAATTTAATAAATGCAAAAATAACCTATGTAAAAAAAGAACACGCATTCCCCTGAGAAACATCCAGTCTGGATTATGGATAAATATATAGTATGAATAGATTATGTAATCTGATTTTATAAAATAGAAGGTTTCTTTCTAAAAAAGAAAAAGTCCGTACTTATTAGAAAGAATGGATTTCTTTCTTCAAAGGCATTAATGGATTGAAAAGTTGTATTTTCTATGTATTTACATCCTGTATAGAAATGAACTTTGGATAAAGCACTTTTGGTCTTACCCCTACTCATTGTTACTGTGATTAAGAACCAGCAGAGTTACTCTGATTATAGATTAAGTTACTGCCAGTGTCAAAGAACACCTACTCATATTATAAAAAACAAATTTATAAATATGTTGGACAGAAGCACTGAGATTCTTATACACTAATGCTCTCACATTCTTTTGTGAATATCTCACCTACTTTTGACAAGAACTAATAAGTATACTTAATAAATAAGTACATATCAGGCAGGAATATATAAAGCCATATATAGGTATAAAGTGTATGTAAAGACCACAGATTCATAAATTGCTTTCTACCCCATTTCTTCATAGTTACAACCTCCCACAAACTATCATTTTTCCCTAGTTAACATTGGTTTCATAGCTGCACTGAGGAGATCTGATGTTCATGCCACATGGGAAGACTTTCCCTTCCTGAGTGAATCTTGCTCTATCTGATGGCACTGTGTCATGATTACCAGGAGCACCTGGCAACAGGAGCATTTTCCTCCCTAATGGACCGCTGCCAGTAAATTGGTTCATTCTTACTGGCCTCTACATCCCAGCCACATTCAATGGAAAAAAGCTTGATTGGATTCCAACAAGAAATAGAGTTGATCAGATTTCACATAATTTGCTCACTTCTGAGAAAAATACTTGTTACTATGCAGATTGCACCTTGGGATCTTTGGCAGTAGCTCAAGTGTATCCCAGTCCTGAGTTAGCTGTCTTAGCAGCCTGAGGGTGAATCTGCAAAACCAAAGTTAGTGTCTATAAAGTCAAGAATACTGTTCTGCAGAACAACGTCCTTTTGAGTAAGGAAAATTCCGTATTTTAAACTAACAAGGGCAAATTCACAAATGAACGTATATCTGTTGTGAAGGGGGGTGGATTTATGTCCAATATTTAATTCAAAGATACTGGAAAAGGAAGACAATTATCTTAGTGAAGAAAATAGAAGGAAAAAACCAACACAGCCTAGTCAGGCCTAGTGGTATTATGAAACATAAAACATTCTACCCCATTCACGGAATCATAATACAAGTCTAGTTTGAAAGGGATGTCTAAACGTGATAGTTCATGTCTTGCCTGAGGCTGGGATAACTTGAAAGTGCAATGAGGTTCCTCAGGACCTTGTACATCCAAGTACTGAAGCTCTTCATGGGTGGAGATTGCTATGAGGGACTCAACTTTCTAGTTCACTTTTTCTTTTTTCTTATTAAAAAAATATTCACTGAAATACTCTGGCATTGAGCTTTTCCTGATTTTTTTTTTTTCAGAAGCTTTCATTTTAGATTTGCTTCAGAGGCCTTACAAATGTAAGCTGTTCATTTTGTGTCAATGAAACTTAAGTGGTGTAGGAGTCTGTGAACTGACCACACATTCTACGTCATTATCAGTCGTTATGGCCTTGGCTTGGTAGCTCATCCCAGTTTTTAAATAGTTTTTTTTCCCAAGGGACAGGAGGCAAAAAGAACAACTTTTAACACCATGGAAAAGTGTTCCAAACAGAAATAATTATATTCCTCCTTGAGGAAGGAAAAAAATGTGGTGGTTGTCCTCATTCCGCAAATATTATCGTGCTGAAATCTTGACACAAGAACTTCAACTACTTTTTGTAAGGTAGCTCTCAACTGTTGAATAACTTCACATCTTCCTCCATCTCAGTGTGCTAGCAGGTGTTTGCAAAACCTTGGCATTTGTACTGAAGATTGCTGAAACTCCTTTTGCCTTGGTGTTTGGAGCTGGGAGGGACAGGTAGGAAGAGGCACACTGAGGGGCTGGGCCCAAGAGAGGCACCGCAATTCTAAGCCTAAAGGAAGCCCAGCACAAAAGGAGCATCAGTGAGAAGAAACTGGATGTTCATCCAGGATTTCTGTGCACATTGCAGAGGTGCTGCTACTGCTCTGGGACATTAGAAACCTAAAAATTATGTAGGGCACTTAGTGACATTTAAAAACAAGAAGGGGATGGAATAAAGTCTCCTGGTGTTCCCCGCAAGCTGTGACAGCTGTGCTGTTTCCCAGGATGCCACAGAGCTGCAACAGAAGAATGCAGAATGATGCTGCTCTGTGTTGCTGATTTATATTCTAGAATGAAATATTTTAACTAAATTATTGTGAAATTAAAATATGATAATTTTCAGTAAACACAGTAATTGGACATTAGAGGTGGAAAATGAACTGTGACTGGGGCAGCAGTTTAGTACTGCAGGAAAATTGCAGTAAGCCTAATGAGGTGCTAAAAAGGAAAGTGAAAGCAATCCCAGTTAGATAGTTAATTTAAAAACCCAGTTGCTTTAGGGCTTTCATGTAAAATGTATCAACCTCATTTTTATCTACAGCACTTTATCTATTATTGTCAACCACTGTCATGACAGTGTGAGCTTCACCAAATGAGCACAAAGACAAGGGGAAGTTGAAGTTAATTTAAAATGCAGTATATTAAAAAATTAAAATCTTATTTAAGCCCTGGTCAAGTATAGACTCTGTTTTACTTTATTCGTTCTGAAAGTAACATGAAAAATTGAAATAAACTTTGAAAGGCCTTGCTATTTCATAAACAAAATACGTATATGCAGGGTTTCTTCTAACATGGCTGTTTAACTTAGAGATATGCATAATAATAAATATTCACCGAAATAAATGCATTTGTACACTGCCTGGCACAATATATAGGGCATTTTTACAGAGTGCTAGCTTAAATGCTTTAAGGTATCCATCCTAGTTTTCAACGTTTAGCTCCACTGCATATATAATTTCTTTTCTTATATCTGCAGTGTTATCTGTTGGCTGATTTTAAAATAAGTTTTCTCAAACAGATATATTCATGGGTCCAGTCTGATCACTGAAATCATGCTACGCTCATGAACAAGCAAAGCATGAATGTATATATTTTATTGTCCCTATGCAAATAGATTAATTGAGGTCCTGTGTGGCTTGAGCTGGACACAGTTAAGAGTATTCTGCAGGATCTTCCCAAACTTTTGCTATTCCAGTTTGAGAAGTTGTAGGACAGTCAAGAGAATGAGGGAGGTTGATAGTCTATGACTCAAAAAAAGGAATTTTGAGGAAGGGGGGTTGTCTGCAAATAGAAAGTGAGAGGAGAGGTGTGTCTTACTCATTTACTATATTTGGAAAAAGAAATGAAATCAGGGCATGTGTCTGCACATTTTTCACTCACTGTGTATGGGACATCCCTTGTAAAAATGGGCTCTTCTTATTAAAAAGAGGTGCCAGTGAGCTGTTGCCACACTATAAAGCCAAAGCGAGTCTGACAGCGTAAGTATAACATGTGAACCAACGAAGGGAGAAAGTGAGTGGATATGGAAAGAAGATTACAGAGTAAACAACAAATCATCTCACCTGCCTTTCCCCCCGGAGATTACCTTACCTTCAGACAGACAGAGCTGCCGTACTGGCAAGTACCAGCCTGCTGGTGGCCATCCCTGGCTCAGCAGCGCACCGGGCACAGGCTGCTGCTGCTGCCGCTGACGCTGCTGCTGCTGCACGGCGGTGCGAGCCTGACATCTACCGTGTGCCGCGGCAAGACCGCCGCCAGAAGCACTGCTCGTAGAAACTGATACAGCTATTCCCCTTTCTCTGAACCCTTCTTTCACTGCTGCTTCCGAACCAGCAAGTATTTCTCAGGCAAACTATACATTCATACTGAAGGATTTATGGTAATTTCAGACTTTATCACGAGGAACTTCCAAATTAACTTCCAACTTGAAATTTAAAAAAATCCAACCCAACAGTGGACAACAACACAATGGACAACAACAAAAATGTTTATATCAGTCTGCATGAAAACTACTGACACCTATGGCTCAAAGAGCCAGAGGATACAGTGACCTAGGGGGTCCCTGGGCCTTGGTGTCTAGAGATTAAGTGAGATGAGGAGCAGCTGAGGGAGCTGGGGATGTTTAACCTGGAGAGAAGGAGGCTCAGGGGTGGCCCTATCACTCTCTACAACTCCCTGAAAGGAGGCTGTAGCCAGGTGGGGGTTGGCCTCTTCTCCCAGGCAACCAGTGACAGGACAAGAGGACATGACCTCAAGCTACAGCAGGGGAAGTTCAGCTTGGTCTTCAGGAAGATTTTCTTCACTGAAAGTCTTGACAGCATTGAAATGGACTGCCCACGGAAGTGGTGGAGTCTCCATCCATGGATATATTTGAGAAAAGACTACACGTGGCACTAAGTGCTATGTTTTTGTTGACAAGGTGATGATCAGTCAAAGGTGGGACTTGTTCATCTTGGAGGTCTTTTTCAGCCTTAATGCTTCTATATATGACTCTATGACCCAAAGGAGCTGGTTCTGGACTGTCTGTGACCCAAGTGCTCTCCACTGCCTGGAGACCTAGAACTAGCTAAGCAGAAACACTATACCCTGGATTTAAGACATCACCGAAGCTACTCGAACCCAGCTGGGGGTTTAGAAAATGCTACTAATTCTCTGTCATGCCTTCAGTAGAAAGATGCTCAAATGTGTTAAAATTTAGGTCAAAGTGTCCTGGTCACTTCTAAAAATAAACTGCAAGATAAAATTGCAAAGTCAAAGGCAGAATCTAAAAAGCCTCTAGGCACACCAAGGTACACACTGGGTTCAAGAGAGGAAAGTCAGAATTGGATCCTAACTTCTTTTGAATTGCTTTTGATTGTTTTTGTGTATGCTATTAAGGTGCCTAGATACAGTTGAAAGCTTTACCTTCTTGATTATTTAGCTGAGCATCCAACTCCCACCTGGAATTCAACGTGATGCCTACCTGGAAACAGCATCTCGAGATGCTGACTCATTCCCTTAAATGTGCGTAGCTTAGGGTGGGCTAAATTATTCTATAGAGGTTCTTACCTTTTTACCCTGATGGAAGAAAGTAGGTAATTACTTAAACTATTAATATGCTAGTCACATTAAATGACCTTATATAACCACCCCACCCCCAAAAAATTGCCTCAGGAATCATACTAACCTAAAAATTAATCTGATTACTCATTACCAGAAGAGCAATTCTTGAATTAGATGATTTCCTGGATGTCCTCAGGAGGTATAGAGCTTATGACAAACCGTAAAAAAGAACTTTCTTCAGGGAGATACTCTTCTGAAAAGGCAGAACAGATCCAAATGCCAAAGACAAGTAGAGAAAACTCTATAAATGATTATATTGTCACAAAAATTAAAAAGTTCTGTGCTTGACACAGAGTTGTGTGGTCTGTGTGCATGGCTCTGCACAGCCTCAGTCTTCAGGCTCATCTCCCATGCTGAGGCAGAAAGACAGGAATGACAGGCAGGGGTTTTGTTCCACCAGCTGGGACGAAGAGGAGTACAGCTCAAAATCTGGCCCAATTTAGGTTAAAATTTTAGCAGAGCAGAATAAGAAGTTGACATGTACATTGATGCATTACTTTTAAAAAGGTATCTGAAAATACTATTCCTCAGACCTAATCCAGACTACAGGACAGCACCTGGTGCCATTTATCAGTTCTGCTATTTTCACAGCCGACATTAGGAATAACCTTGAGTAGGTCACAGTTCCCCAGACTGATATGTTATGGCAACATCCCAATGATTCAGTTTAATAATTTTAAATTAATTTTCCCTTTTCCCCATCCTCTGATTCAGTTTCCCACTTTCTGGTAACTGTTTTACGCTTTTATCTCGATCAATAATGTGAGTAGTCAGAGCACCTGACAGATGACATCTTTGTTATTTAAGGAGGTCTCTTATGACATGGGACCATCTACTAAGGGCATTTTCTGGGGGGGGGAAAAAAAAAAAGGAGCTTTCACTTTATAATATACTGCAGATGCAGATGGAAAGTGATGTATTCTGTGACGTACTAAACAAAGAAATAAATAACCAGCTATAGGAGTATTTTTTTTCCTTCCTGTCACAAAGCAATCTAAATTTTAGTATTTATTCTAGAAATGTCCTAGCCTCTTAGAGGCAAATTATGCATGAAATAATGCAATTAAAACTGAAATAAAAGATTTAAATGCAGCCTCTAGAGGCATCAAATGGCACCACATTGTCTCACTTTTTACTGCCTCTTAAAATGATTGCTCAATTTATAGGAAAATCTTTCCATCCTTGCTCTTAGAATCCTCTGGTTTTGATGGCACTAATCATAATTCAGTTTCTCTACTCCATGGGAACATGTCAACATTTCCTTTGTGCTCCAAAATGAACAAACAACTCCATGACCAAGTACAATGTTATTCTTTATGCGAGAAGGAGAGTTTTAAGCCCAGATTTCTTGGCTGGTTTGTTCCAGCTTTTTCTTCAGAAGATACTCTTATATCCCTCCTGAGACTCGCAGTTAGTACTTTTGTCACTGGCAGCCTTGGGAAGGACTTTTAAAATTACTGATGACACCACTATGAAGTGAGGAATATTTGGGAGTGGTGGATGCCATCTTCAAAATTGCTGTAGATGTAATGTCGCCAGCACGATAAGTGATAAGGATGAAAAAGACACACATTTCTAGTGGTGTAACATCTTGCAAAGAGCTTAAACTACTCCCTTTTTTCTCCTTCCTCATGCTAAATGGCTAGAGTTTTAATGACAGACATGTAATACCCAGAAAAACAAGAAAAATAAATGAATATGTTTTTCTGAATTTACTTGTCAAAAACAATGGTTTTCACAACCAGTTTCATTTGGGAAGGGTAATTCATGGCAAAATAGGAAGGAACTGGGTCAACTTTCAGTTCCCAGAACTTAATAGTTTATATTTATCTACTGGCACATCAGGACCATAAATAACTTCACTAGAGTCTCTCTGACTGCAGTGAACTACATTGCATAATCACAGAAATTGATTTTCTCGGCAAGAACAGAGATCAATCTATGAAAACTTCTCTTTGTGACTGTGAGCAATGAAGGGATATCATGACATCAAAATAACTTTAGACAATGCATTTGCATTGTAGAAAACACTCTTTGAGAGGATGACATGTATGTGACTGGTAGCTTAAGTATCTGAAATATCACAGTAATGTCAGGATTTGTTATCACACTAAAACTGTGGTGCTGAGTTTCTAAGAATCAATCTCACAAAATCTCAGTGGTAAGTTTATGAAAATGAGCAAACCAAAAAGACCCCCTAGGCAGAGATTTTCAGAGCTTGTTACAAGAAGTCTAAAATAAATGCCATGAATATCAACAACATTTGAAGTGGTTCACAAAGTTAGATTTTGCCAGTTTCCAGCAGGAGTGACATATTATTACTGAAAGTCTTGCCAACATGGGATATGCCGAACAGGGCACACTGTGAACATGATCATACCCAGCGAGTCCCAACTAGCCTCAGCCAGCAAGGTTTCTGTTTGCATGACCTGCTTTCAGTGATCCAGAAACCTTCTTGATTAAGTCCCCATGCAATGGGGTAGTAGATGTTTTCTGGCAGCAATAGTTCACAGCAACTTTGGTCAGGTTCCAGTTCTGTCACACTTGAACACCATCACGTGACCATTCAGAGCAGTGCAACCTTCCAAAATGTCGAGGTGTTCAAGAAAATGACAAGAAAATGACATCTCACATAGAAGAATAGTGAAATTGGCATCCCCTTTTTCATACCAACAGGCACATCCTTGGTAAGTGCTAGATTAGCTGGTATTGACAGAGATAAGAGAATTAATTTTTCAAGGGGTCCACTAATTTTAGCAAACTGCTTAAAAGAGTTGAAGTAATTTAACTGTTGCAAATGTTACAAAATGAATGTTTTGTGCAATTATTCACAATTAGATCTTTAATGGATTTATAAGGTCCCTTCCAAGCAAAACCATTCCAGCATTCCATGATAGTTTATGCTGCTGTTATAATAGTATTTAAAAAGGATAGAAATTTGTGCAGAATCCTTTAGGCAAGATTACTAATGCCATAGTTAGAGATTTCAGCCATAAAGGTACAGCAAATCATATTAGTATATTAGCCAATATGCTAGTTAACATGTTTCAAGTACAGATTTGAAAGTACAACAAAGCAATACACACAGCCTTCAACATCTGAGAACTTAAGTCTTTGACTCCTGCATCTGGCAAAAACCTTCTTTGCCCATACAACATTTTCCAGACCTGTTAATTAGAATATTGCCTTGTAACATTTCTCTTATTGTGAAATAGGCCCCAGAAAGCTGCAGGTTTCCCCCAGTGAGAAAATCTAAAATGCAAAATGGACAGTATTAGTGACAGGTTCCTTTGCAAGCTGCACATAACGTACATCTTGCCCAAAGTTAATGGCAAAACATCAGTACTGCCAAAACAGCACTAAATCTCATAGAAGACAGGAGACAAAGGAGACCAAATGTGATGATCTGTATTACAGAAAGGATAGTACAAAAAGTATTAGGCAGAGAATAAACTGTATCTAAACAGGCACATCAAACCATCTCAGAACATTGTGTCAGGGTTGGTAGACAATAACAGAGCTTGTATTAACAAAAAGCCCTGTGACAAAAGCATCTGTAAAAAAAAAAAAAAATCTATCCGTTAGAGACTTCAGAACAGCCCATTATAACATCTGTGTGCCAAATAACCACTACTGGCTTGTGGCACTTACCCATTACTGGCCTGTGGGACAAAAGCAGTTGAAAATAAGAACCTGGAGGTCACTACAGAAACATCCAGATTTGCTGTGTAAGTGGTGTTGGCAGAACATAAGAATGAGAAACCTGATTTATAGAGCATGGACTTCTCTGCAAAGGTAAGCAAGCACAGCCAGAGATAAGATGTTTTGTAATGCTTTATCAAGGAGTGTATATATAAACACAAAAGCAGATTATATCATCTTTGATGGTAGAATTTGATGATTTCTGAAGAAATGACTCATATAATAACAATGAATCACAATATACCAGCAGCTGTTCATGTTGGCAGAATTATGCTTGCTTGCCTTAGATGTATATTAAATATACAGATGTAAACTCTCAGATAGGAATAATATAGAAGACAGGAGAACCCACAGGGTTTTTCTTACCCTAAGGGACTGAAAACATGATGTGTGGGGATTTAGTGGGCCATATGGAAGAAAAAAATCTGTAGTATTTGCAGCGGAGGTCCGCACAGGAAACAGCATTACAGAATACAGTCAAAACTGAGACATTATTATCAGCATTTCCTTTCTACTGTCAATTTTCCTGCAGAAATGTTGCATTGGTCCTTTCCAGAAGATCTTGAAGAGTCCCAGATGAATTTAAATACAAAAATATAAAGAAAGAAGAAACGGTGCAGTCTTTATACAAGCAAACTATTTTGACAATTAAAACATACCCAGGTATCTGAGACACAAATACAGCTAATCCGTACTAACATGGAAAAAAAATTGAAACAATGTTTCGAAAGTATGAGATTTTCAGGGATTATGATTAGAATTATCTACTTTTCTCTAAAGAAAATTCAACTGTTTCAAGAGGACATAGAAATGAGACTGATACAGGCATTTCCAGGATTTTAGACTGTGCAGCAATTACATAGTTAAAGTACTACCAGTCATGGTAGTACTTTGGGTAACTGCTTGGGGCTTCATGGGCAAATCCAGTATCACTACTGGAGTCATCACCAACTACAAAGCTTATTGTTTTAGAATTCCAGTAGTCTAAGAAATTTGTAGTGTAATACTTGACTGTTTATTGAACACTGTTCAGAGTCTGCCTTAGATGAGCTGAATTTGATAGCTGTCATTACACCAATCCTTTAGGTGATTGTCCCTTAGAAAAGCAAAGGAAGACACATACTCTGATATTAGAGATCTTCATTTCTGTTCTGGGTTGTCAGAGCTATTTGTTATTTTGTCACTGTGTGTTTTGGTGGTTTTTTTTTTTTTTTTTTAAATCCACAATGCAGAAGTGTGTTCTGAGGAGAATTGGGAAGAGATTATACTCTTCGTACTACTTGTGCTGGTTTGGACAATTTTGGAGGAAAATATCCTCTGATAGAAGACAGGTTACAACCATCCCTCCCCCACCAGGGGAAAAAATTTCCTCTGTGGAAAGTGAAAGAGATAAAACCTATTTATTTAACAAACACACAGGAAAAGGATAATAATGCTGAGTAAGAAAACCTCTCACTGTGGGGAGAAACCTGGGAAGATTTCAGAGTCCTTCTGTAGGTGTGGTCTCTCTCCTCCTTGGAGCTGGGTCGGTGTGGGCCCACCTCCGGGGCCTCAGTGGAAAATTCTCCTGATGTGTTCTGATGTTGTTGAAACAGTCCAGAAGAGAAGAAATGAAAAACCGAAGTTCCAGGAAAACAAAGTTCAACTCTCTGTATCCCTCCGGAGAAAAGGAGCCCAAAGCTGGCTGAAAAGCAAGAAGGTGCTTCCTCCGCTCTTGCTGCTGCAGCCGGCTGCAGAGGAGTGTGTCTGTGTCCTTGAACAGCTGCCTTGAAAAGTTCACTTGGTTTTTTCCTCTCTCCCCTCTCGGGCTCAGTATAAAGGCACAGAAAGGCATAAAATTAATTTCTGGGCATAGAGCAGCAATAGGGGATACACATCATACAGTCACCTCAAGACACTACCATAGGCATTATTTGATACTAACTGTAAGTATTTGTGTTCCTGGCTTTAAGATCTACTTCTGAAATGTAAGAGAATTACAATTATTTTATTGTTATTGCTATTATTATTCCTACTGTTTCATCTCTCAACAACTATCCTATTGTGCTAGCTACTGTACAAACAATTCAGCAGTCATCACCAAACTCCTTCTGCAAAGGCAGGGACTTGGCAGCTGCCAGCATACTGCAGTTCTTCCTGCCATGCAAAACTTTAGGCAGTGCTTGGGGCACTTCAGCTGAGGCTACAGAGACCAAATGCACTCTGCCACCTTAATCATTAATATTTTCCATGTTTTAACAGAGAATGTCTAGTCTTTTTTTGTAATGTGTCGCAGGTGTTTGGCAGTAGCTGAGCAACGTCTGCTTAGGAGCATGCACAATATTTTCCATTGTTTTGACTGGACAGAATTGTGAAATCACCCTGCTGCTTCATATTCTCTCAGTGTATGTATTATGAAAACCCAGGAGCACACTGCTGGTTTAGACATTTCATTTTGGTCTGCTGGGATCCAGTTTGTGTATGTTCATGCTGAGATTTAGGATCAGGGGTTTTTTTTCAATTTATAAGGATGTCTGTTTCATGTTTTCTGGTTTTTTAAAATAGGGATTTTCACTCTTCCTCTAATATTGGCTTAAAATCCTGAACCACTTTCCTGACCCCTTTCAAGCTCTTCCTCCATCTATATTCTTATCTTCAAGTGCAACTGAGACCTACTCTATATAATTGATATTAAATTACAGTTTGTATTTCCCTCTCTCATCTCATGATTTAATGTGAATGTGGGATTAGTGTCTTTAGAAGACATGTGAGCTTGCCCTTTCAAAACAATTATTTGATAAGGCATATCAAAGCCTGCTTTATTTTTACACAATGCTGAAAACAAGTACCAGGCTCTGTGTGCCTGAGCAGGACTGGAACTTTATCAGATATGCAGCCCCTACGTTTGTGTACACTTCTATAGTTACAGCTTCCTTAGGCATATATTTACTTGATCAAGTTATATTTTGTTTTGAGATTGAGGAGAGTACAGAGCACGGAAGAGAGGGAAAGAGAAATAAAATAAAGGCAAAGGAGTGAATTAGAGTCAATGAAAAGATGCAGAAAGACATCAAAGCTGGATGGGAATCAGTCAGAATCTTGCTTTCTATTAGCAACATTAGACCTGGAAGGTGAATTAAAAGGCAGAAACTGGAAAATGAATGGTTATTTTCTTGCAAAAATATTATAAAAAACATGAGCAAAGGAATTGCATTCGTACAATTGCCAAGAAGCTTGCTCTTAATGAATGCACACCTCATATACCCACATGATACTCCAGGAACTCATTCTCGCTGAAATATACTATCTGTTTTCTTTCTATTTTACAATCTAAAACCAAATTAAATTTTGAGACAACATATAAACTAATTGTTTTCAAAGTGTGCACAGGATCTTGCATTTCTACTAAGGCCAGATCAATTTATTGAGGCAGAAACTACCTGCTTTCTTCATTTACCTGTCAGATTTCCTTCTCTACATTTCATTCAAAAACTATGTAACAATTAAAATATAGCTTTATAAATAACTATGAAATGATTCCTTTTTTATACACAACAGAAAAACTTAAATATATAATGCGTATTGAAAATATTTCTTCCTGACACAACTCAAATATGAAAGGAAAATAATTTTAAAGACTGATATCACCATAAAGAGTTAGATGCATTTCAAAGCAGATGCATAACTTAGTAAGAAAAATGTGACCTGATACAAATCCACGTTTTTCTCCATGGTCTGTCTACAGCAATGCCTGGTAGCACCTATGTAGAAAAGAGGTTTGCGATTCTTTCCTGATTTACCCACTTGGCTTCCAGCTATAATGACAGTGATCTGATGAACTAAAGATTGAAGTAGGATCATCATATCATTTGATGGATTCACCCTCTCTTAACTTACCTAATCCTATTTATTTTTTTAGCCTCCACAACATCCTGTGGAAAGGCATTTCATAATGTCACTGTGAGTCATGAGGAAAGCACCTAATTTTTTATGTTTGATTTTGTATACTTTATTGTGTGCCTTGTGGTGCTTGTTTTATAATAACAATGAATCATTTCTGTTCACCATCTCTATGGTGCCAACTTCATATAGCTTTTGTCCTTAAGGACACTTTTTCCACAAGCTGAAGAGTCAAAGCCTGTTTCTTGTGTGGAGCATCTAGCCACATATCCACCCTCCTGTAATATCTAATTATAATTATATATTATTATATTTTTATATTATACACTATGTAGAACTCAGTATCTGAAGAGTATACAGACCACAGGTTTCACTCTGAAATTCCTTCCTAGTAATTCCTATAATATAATCTGTCTTCTGGACTACCCTGAATACAGACCTCATATTCTCAAAGGACTATCCACAATTGTCCCACAGTTTCTTTCTTGTCGGAAATGATTTGCAAATAATGACTTATTTTCTCACCTCTATTCATCTTAGGGGAAAACCTTGTCTCATTAAGAGAAAATTCTCCTGCAAAAAACAAATTAAGTTACTCTTATGCAATCTGTTACCTATGGGAATTAGCCTTTTGTGGGAATACATACGGGAATATTTTCATTAATTTTAGTATTCCTGTACTTGCAGTCCCCCTACAGATTCTGCTTTATAGTCAACGGATTTGGAATGGCCCTAGTGGGCAAATTCTTGCACATTTGAATAGTTATCAATTACTTCTAGGCAGATGTCCGTGGTAGTAAATTTGTGAGATAGCAATTTTACCACTTGTCTAACTAGATGACAAGAAGAGTAAAAGGCTAATGAAGAGTTCTATATAATTAATACTGTGAAAAACAGACATACCCATCTTATCTCAGTTCCTGCACAGTACTACTCATTATGTTTCCCCTTCTAAGTCTTTTAAGCCTTATAGATGTCTTTTAGGAAATCATATATTCTTTGGATGAAAACTACAGATAACTTCACCCCATTCCCATTGGTTACATCCGCTAAAAAATTGAGTGTAATTTTGTATCCTGTTCATCTACTAGGGGCAAAATTGTCTTGACCTTTCTCTGCCAGACTCTTCAGGTTTTTTTCAGCAGTTCTATTTCCCTCTTTCCACCAAAGTATTGCAAACACTACACAGAATGGGAAATAAGAGCTATTCAGACCATTACAACCAGACATGATTTGTTTTTCCCTGGAAGGATTACTTGTCCAATTACTGCTTTCAAACATGTTGCAGTTGATGTTATGGAAGTGTGTGGAGTTAGGAACCATATATTACAAAAGCCCTTAAAAATAAGCACAGATTTCAAAATGGAACCATGCAGGAAACAGTGGTAAGCATGTCTAGAGGAAGAAAAGGGGCCAGGTTTTAAAAGCTGTTACAAGAATTTCTAGTTTTGTTCCTAAAGAAATTTACAAAACCAGCTTTATCTCACTGCAATTTATCTCTTAACTAATTTAGTCAACACTGTAAATAGAATAGGCCTCTCTTTGCAATACATCTGAAAAAAATTTGTCCAACAACTGTGACTCCAAATTGATTTTTTAAGAAGTAGTTCTCACCCATACCAGGTATTTTTCATGCTGTCATATGCAGACCAGGTACAAGACAGAAGATGGAATACAAAACAACAAGTGAATGGCTATGGAAGAGAAGGTAACAGAGACTCAGATCCCAAGACACTAAGCTTGGAGACATTTTTCTTTTAATATGTGTTGAAATAACCTGCAGTGAAAAAACAGCTGTAAACTCAGAGACTTTTTTGTTTCCCAGAAACTCAGAGTATCTGTAAAATAAGAGGTTAGTAGTAGGAAAAGAAATGTGTTCTGTGTAGGCTAGAAATATGCTTACAAAAACCGCAACACAGATTACCCCCTAAAGAGTTTGGTGATGGTACATTATATTAACTTACACTACCATTTGGGGCAGAAAAAGGAAAAAAAAGGTGACTTTGGATGGCATGAAAACATGGTATATGAACTGGTTTATGAAGACTGGTATAATTGATCCTTAGAAGACCTGAGCAGAGCAGGAAGGGAAAACAAACAAACACTCTGAGTGTGATATTTATCAGGTATGAACTACCAGAGGCACAAGTTTACATTACATAAGTATTGGCTATACCAGTGGCACTAACAGACCTATTACAGTGCTTGGATGTCCTCCTCACAAAGCTCTGAGCTGCACTGTAGATGGTCAAATTTGCTCCAACATTTTTAAGGGCACCTACCAAACACAAGAATAGTTTCTGGTTCAAAGCCTGAGTTTGCACACAACACTAAGCTTTTTGAGAAGTCTTCTTTCCTAGAGTGAAATACAAGCATTACAAAACTGCTATCAGGGTGGAAAATCTGACACAAAAAACTCTGAAATAAAACATTAAATGTGAGCATTTCAATGACTCTCAAGGGTGGCTCAGTGTGCTGTAGCACAATTCTAGGACACTGACCATCTGCATCCCGAGATCCTACTCAGTTCCTATTTTCCTAATGCCCTGACAGAGTCCCAGGAATCCTTGAGTATCCTTGGGATTTCTTTACTACAGAGCAATACTCTGGAAGCAGAGATCTAACACTGCTGGGGGCTGGCTGACTGCCCAGCAGAGAGAGATTTGGGAACACAGCCTCCTCAACTGTGCATAGGCAGTGTTTCTGCTTGTCTCTATTTAATGTTAATTCACAGAAGACAATACATAGAGACACTGAATCATAGAATTGGATTGCCATGGGCAGGGACACCTTCCACTAGACCAGGTTGCCCAAAGCCCCTCCAACCTGGCCTTGAACAGTTCGATGGATGGGGCATACAGAAAGCCTTCTTAAACTTTATTGAATTGCCATTTCCCAATAAAATTACTTCTTCTTCCAAATGTTCTTGTGCAGTCTTGTTTCTGGGGCAGTAAGAAATCAGATACCATGACGTACATCCGCACCTAACTGGCTGCAGCTATCCATGTTCGTGCCCAGAAATGATAAGTTTAGAAAACCAGTTCTGCTAGAAATCAACATGCTGAAGAAGTAAAAAGTTTACAGAAGTACTGTAAGAAAAAACGGTTTTAAAATGGAATTTAAGGTTCTTACACATCAAATGCTTATGAAAACTTCACCCTTGATCTTCGGACAGACTGCAGAATTTTTCTTGCTAGAGAAGTAGTTGGAGGCAGTATAACCCTGAATATGACTATTCAGGCAGTGCATGGAGCTCCCTTTGCCCCCCACAGGAGGATGCCCTTTAGATGTATAAGCTAAGTTGAAACTCAAGTCTAAGAAATGCCCTCTTCCTGTGTTTGCATGGCTTCCATTAGGGTGTCCTGCTGCTTGTCAGCACAATTTTCAAGATAAAATGCTGTCACTTCCATTTCACCCTATCTGCAAAACCAGAAAAGGTGTTTTGCAAGGACGTCTAAGTAGTGTGATACACTGCCATTAATCGTCCCTCCCACAGAGACAACTGCTAGGCAGCTAAGCCAGCTCCCAGGGTGCCAGCACCTACCCACTGTGCAAGGCAGAACGTGACATTTTGGCTCTTTTTCTGAGGAAATGGCTCCTTTCAGTCATTATCAGAAAGAAGGAAGGGAAGGACACTTCCCCTTACATTTCTGTGAATTCAATACCTTATTTAGGAATGAAGTAATAAATGACAGCTGATGACCTTACTGTCATTTCAAAGATTATTTAAATACCTGTTTTAGTGAAGGACATTAATTTGCTGTGATGTGCCAGAGAAGTCTGTTCTGCTGCATGAACCTGGATCATATCTTTTCATAAATGGTAAGGAGCTCTGGCTAAACTGCCCATGCCTCGGCAGAGAACTCTGAAGTTCCCTTGCTGCTTAGTCTGGAGGGAGGAGAACACACTGAAGTTTCCCTAGGTTACATAATTATGTCGTTTAATTATCTGGTGCCAGCATACAGAAATCTCTGCCACAAATGGAACATTATTGTGTCAGACATGCAGATGCCCAGAATCACAAGCTGGCCACTGCATGCTCCTTTTGTATCCTTTCTACCAGCCTACTGCTACCTCCACCTTTGCATCAATCACATTTTTGGCCTGGATGTACCGTCTTTCTGTGGAACAGCATATATGCTGGAACCTTCACACCAGAGGAAATTTTACTGCTCTCTGCCACAGTTGCCCTTTCTGAAAGACATAATAGTTCCCTTAGAAGTATTGTAAGCAAATTTAATGCAGTCAACACATTCGTAGCTATGAGATGTAAGTAGAGGAAATGTCCATTCATGAACAACACGTTACAGTCAATCAAAGCATTGCCACAGTGAGGGCATCCTAGGAGGCAGGAACCCTTTCTAATTAAAACAGGTGAGAGACAAATATATGTTAGGGATTTTCCTCACCTATTCATACAAAGTATTTAACATATCACAGTCACTGTGTTTGGAAATAATTTAGTTTTATTACCACCAACCCAACAATAACACCTGGATAAATCAGTGTCCTTGGAAATACACAGAAAGATGTATGTGGTCTCTGCAAAAGCTCCAGATAAGCAAATGTTTAAAATGAACAAGTATATCTACTCTTTTGCCTTGGATAACTCTTCAGCTCCCAGCAGCTAAAGGTTATTTTTGGTTTTAGTCACTTTCGCTATCACTCTAGGTTTCCTATCCTTTTGTATATGTATCATTTTATCTACGTACCTGTGAAGAGAAAAAACAATACATCAGAGGAAACACAGCGATAGGACCATCCAGAGAGTGCTTGGGAGTGGCTGTCTTGTACATCACTTTGGAACTTTCTAGTTACCTCGTGAGATGTTAGTATATTTTGGCAAGTCAGGTTTGCTAAATGCATCTCATGTGTACTTCTGCTGACATCAGGGCCAATCTTTCCATGGCAAAAATCTTGCTCTTCTTTGCCAGGATTTAATACATACAAATGTGTACTCATTTAACAGTTGCTGGTATGCCAATATAGATCTTTATTTTTTAAAGACCACTGCTAGTGTTCTTTCCAAGTAAAATGAAATTTTTAAAAAAATCTTATGAAATAATCATTCTTCTAAAGTGTAAATAATATAAAACACAAATGTGCAGGTTATAGGCCATATTGTGAACCTTACTGGTATATTTCTGCAGTCCTACTCTAGATGATATCTCAGCAAAAAGACAACCCTAACTCTCACACCAAAAGAACATGGAAAGAAAACCATATTATATTCCAAAAGAATCAAATCTCTCAAGTCTCATGCTGAAGGAATATGTAGAAACATTGTACAATTTTGAACTGCACATTTCACAGACAAAAAAGTAAATATTCAGCTATTCACAGAGATAAATTATTTTATCCTACTCCAGTCAAGAAGATGTATTGATGTATTGTGTGTGCCTGGCCAGGTTTTGGTAGTGAGGGCTCTACAGGCATGGTTTCTGTGAGAAGCTGCCAGAAGCTTACTCCATGTCCAGCAGAGCCAATCCCAGACACTTCCAAGACAGACTCGATGCTGGCCAAGGCCAAGCACATCAGGAATTGCAGTAGTGCCTCTGTGATAACGTATTTAGAGAAGGTAAAAAAGTTATTGCACAGTTGTAGCTGTGGCCAGAGAGGAGAGGGATGACAATAAGAGAGAGGAACAGTTCTGCAGACACTCAGGTCAGTGGAGAAGGGGAGGCAGGAGGTGCTTCAAGACCCAGAGCTGAGGTTCCTCTGCAGCCCCTGGTGCAGCCCATGGTGAGGCAGCTGAGCCCCTGCAGCCCATGAAGGAAACCCACGCCGGAGCAGGGGGTGCCTGAGAGGAGGCTGTGAGCCCATGGGAAAACTCTGCTGGAGCAGGGTCCTGGCAGGGACCTGCAGACCCAGAGAGAGAAGCCCACGCTGGAGCAGGTTTCCTGGCAGGACCTGTGACCCTGTGGGGGACCCACACTGGAGCAGCCTGTCCTTGAAGGACTGCACCCCATGGAAGAGGGACTCATGTTGCAGCAGTTTGTGGAGAACTGCTGCCTATGGGATGGACTCATGTTAAAGAAGTTCATGGACAATTATCTCCCATGGGAGAGACCCTGTGCTGGAGCAGGGGGAACAACTCCTCTCCCTGAGTAGTGGCAGGAGCGATATGTGATGAACTGACCATAATCACCATTCCCTGTCTCCCTGCACTGCTGTGGGGGAAGGAGGTAGAGCTGGGAAAGATGGAGAGGTGGGGGAAGGAGTTTTTAAGGTTTATTTTATTTCTCATTACCCTGCTCTGATTTTGTTAATAATAAATTCAATTAATATCCTGAAGATGAGTTTGTTTTGCCCATGACAGTATAAATCCCTATTCAAGCCAATATTAACATAAAATTCAGAAAACACAAATTAGATGGTCCTTTTACAGAGATTAGATACCTGCTGGGCAGCTGCAGGCAAATATTTCTACAAAAAAGAGGAGAGAAGGTAGGTGTACTTAATCTATTCTCTTAGGAAAAACTGAGCACATCTCATTTTCCTTATTAACGATTGCCAAAGAAGGCATTGGCTTTCACGAAAGAACAATATAGTTTATCACCAGTAGAAAACTCAGTTCTGTGATTTGCTTACTTAGATTGAGATAATTAAATTTCATATCTGTTCCATCAGGAAGAACAGACCAGATTGTGAGGGACACACATTACTGTATCACCCTTTCTCTGACATGACTTGTTTTTTCCTGGCTTTGGGAAGTGTTTTGATATGCAGTCTCCTACAGGAATTCCAGCAGCCAGTCTTCTCAGTTTAGGATACTTACAAAGTTTAGAAGCAGGGCTAAAAAAAGTCCTATGAGAATGATTAATTTGAGTCAGTTTTAGGAGAAAGGGACAACAATAAAGATACCCCTGTTGTTTATATGGAAAATGAGTGGGAATATAACATGGCACATACATTTCTCTACCCCCCAAACACTACCCAGAATCCACTCGCTCACTGGTATTTCTGGTACAGAACGCATTGCCCACACACTCACTTTTCTGCAGATTTTGTTCTATAGAATTATGGTTTTACCTTTCACAGATTAACCTCCCTCTGTCCTGGACTCTTCTACTGACAGCTGGTGTTGGCTGGGACTTTCAGTGCTGAGTCCACAGTGAGGGGCTGAAGGAATGTGTCCTTAGCATAGTGCTTGAGCCAGATTTCCTCAGGGAATGCTTGCACTGTCAGTGTTGCTGAAGGAGTGCTTCCCTCTCTCTGCCCGTGCAACCAATGACATAATCCAGAAAATATTTGCTTTTACTGTGCTAGTTTTATAAGTTGAAGAACACTTTGCATATTGTAAAAGATGTACTCTCTGTGCTTTCAGTTCTTTTTGGTGTGTGTGGTTTTTATACCACTGTCCTCATCTTCTTTTGGAATTGTGTGTTGGGTGTGCCTGGTTTTCCATGGATTATGTATTGAGAACTGCTGCCCTGCACCACAAGGAGGATAATGTAAAAGGGGTTCTTGGAACAGAAGGAAGAACCCAAATCCCACATCCTACTTAGGATAAATCACTACCATCTGTTCCTACATCTTCGACACAAGATTTTCTCTTTCCTGTTCAGAAAGGAGTTTCTACCCTTACAGTTACACATTCTTAGCACTATTTCCTCTTAGGTATGGCACACTGTATGCATTTCTGTAGTTTTTGAGGCTGATCTCTCTGAAGACTGCTGTGTAAAGGACAGGCTCTGACTTAAGTTTAGCATGCACACCCATATTTAATGGGATTGTTGAAGAAAGGGTGTAGTGCATTCATCTCACACAGCATTGATGAGAATCCAAATCTGATTACATTGTGGTGAGCAGAGAGTTTGAGAAGTGTTTAAAGGCTTGGGCTGTTGTATTTTTGCTACTGCAACATTGGTGTTAGATCTCAAAAGTATCATTCCATAAGTCCATCAGAGAGTTCACCCATTTTGTTTCATTTTTTCTACCAGCTGACCTCTCTTACACAGGAGAAGAATCATTTGAACAAAAGCATGTGTTTGGTGACTTCTCTGGTAATGCAGCAAACCCAGATGGCAGAAAAGCCAGGTCTTCTGAGGCTGGGCCAGGGCCTCAGTGGCCAGCTGCCCCAGGGCCACGGCCACTTTTCACATGGAACTCCTGTAAGCGTATATAAGATGAGACAGAGGCAATAGTGTCTAGCCAGTATGGGAAAAGAGAGGAGACAGGTCTCCAGTCCTCAGAGATTGGCCAGGAAATAGCCAGGTGATTACATTCCGGTAAATGTTCTCCACACAATCATAGAATGGTTTGGGTTGGAGGGGATCTGTAAATGCCATCTAGTCCAAACCCCTACAATCAGCCCAGACATTCTCCACTAGATCAGGTTGCTCAGAGCCCCATCCAGCCTTGAATGTTTCCAGGGATGGGGCACTATCTCTCTGGGCAACCTTTACAGTGTTTCAATGTCCTCATTGAAAAAAAATAATCTCTTCCTTGTATCTAGTCTGAATCAATCCTCTTTTATTTTAAAACCATTACTCCTTGTCCTATCACAGCAGGTCAAAGTAAAAACCTTTTCCCTCGCTTCCTTTTAAGTCTCATACAGGTACTGGAAACCTGCAGTAAGATCTCCCTAGACCCTTCTCTTTTCCAAACAGAACAGCCCCAGCTCTCCTGTCCTGTCCTCATAGGAGAGGTCCTCCAGCCCTCTGACACTTTTTGTGGCAGCAACAGAGTATAGTTCCCAGACAGCATTTATGCAAATACTTAAAATGTGAGCACAGAACTAAGTGTTTTCTTGATCAAGAATACATGTTCTACTGTAAGTGAGCCTTTGAAGCTGCTGGAGCTGAATTTAAAAAAAATAGTTCCGTTTGAACCTCCACGAGACAAGTAAAATGCATCTGGGCAAGTTGGAGAAGGTGAAGGACCTGATGGCTCAGGTGTAACTGAAGATAGCACTCAGTTCAGAGGGAATTTGCAGGAATGGCCAAATTTTAAGGCATGTTGCCTGGTGCACCCTGCAGAAAGCAAACCCTGCCCACAAAAAAACATGTTGGAAGGGCATTTCATACTAGCAGTTTGGTCTAGTATGGAGACTGAAGGAACAATCCTGTAAGCAAAATTGCTTCCTCAGTTAAGTAGCCCTTAGGTGGTTGGCCCAACATCCTGACCTAAAGAAATAAAATCAAAATTAAAGATAGAGATGAGCTCAAACCACAAGAGAGAGAATAAACTTCACTCACTGCTGAAAGGGCTCTGTGAAACAAAAACCTCAAGCCCAACATTCCTCTTCAAAATATCTAACTACTATAGCCTGATTTTCATCAAGTGATCACATTATGTTGATTAATCACTGCAGGAAATGAGTACCTCAATTCAGGTTTTACGCAGACCAGCAAGAGGGTGCAAGGAAGTCTGCATTGTATATTGCTACTATACCTTTCAAGTTTTTATGACTCTCAAGAGAAATGAGGCATTCATAATGTGGGGGGGGAAATAAAAATCATAGAGAGCACCATAAATCTAAGGGACTAACTTGTGGAAATCACATCCTTAAACTGACATAGCTGTGATTAACTGGCAATGGCTTTTACAGTTAGAAAAGTCTTTGGATATAGTTATTTGCCCAGAGAAAGTTTCTGGTGGGGAGAAAAAAAAAAAGAGAAAAAAAAAAGAGGAAGTACAAGTATTTAATCAAATCCTTGTTTTGTGGCTAGAGAGAATTCTTTTGGGTGGGATAGAAGATGTTGCACCACAAGCCTTGCACCTCAAGAAGCTTGGTTCTGAATCTATTCTGATCACAGAGAAGCAATTTTCCAGTAGACATTTGCTCACATTTTTTTTTTACAAAACCACCCACATGATTCAGTAGTCTCTGTTTAGCAGAGCAGTGAAATAAATCGTTGTTCCTAACTGAGCTCTACTTGCTCAGCTTTCTCAGCAAGTCTAGACAATTGTACATAAAACAATACACTTCCTTCTATTTAAAGACCTACTTAGCAATCAAAATATCAAAATTAAAGAGGATATATGCATGTGTATATAAGTATCTAGTCAGAGAAAATTTAAGTTAATTATCGTGGATACCGAAGTGTATGTAGAGGCCTGGATGCTGTGGAATCACTTGTACTTACTCATGATGTAAGAATAATGCTACAAATCAAAATAATAGTACTTTTCATCCATTTTGCATCTGCTTTCACCACAGGAAACTGTACAAAGTGAAAAGCAAGAACAGCAGTGCCCTAAGAAATGTAATCTTCCACCAAGGAATACTTTTGTCAATTCAGAGCAAGGATCTTGATCCAGACAAACAAACAGACCAAGTCTGACCAGGATGGCTGTGCCTATACAAGCAAAATGAACAGGCCCAGGAGCACTGCTGGGCACGAAAGACAACTGTTCCGCTCACAAAACTGCTGGAGCGACCACTTGCACAATCTCACCCTACATGAACTCACACACAATTTCCAGTCAGCAGGGACCATGAACCACGTCTTTATTGTACCTTTGTTTCTTTCTTTGCATTCATGCATAGTAGAGTTGGCAGGAATATATATGAATAGAGATTCACAGAGCAGATACTGTAAAGGAACAGTTTACACAAAGTAACATAATTTACAGACAACAGAATTTGATCAGAATAGTCAGAATTTTTAGCTTTATCCAATGGGTCAATAATACCCTAACAGCCAAAATCAAAATCAGTCCTCAACGGGACCAATTCATAAATTGTTGCACTACACCAAAGCATCTGCTGCCCAGGCCACTGAGACACCATTTACAAAGACAAAAGTAAAAATTTTCATAATAAATCTCATGCACACATACCATCAAGTCTTTCAATCCCCTTAAGAAAAGATTTGTTCAAGTAAAAAAACTCAAGACTTGAGGTTTACAAACATAAAAAATCTCCATGGAAAGGAAGCAAATGCCTATGGTAGCTTATTGATGAAAAAGCCATTTCAAACCAATCTATGGAAATTGTTCAAACAGATTAATTTAGGAGATCAATAACACTCTTCAAAGTAATTAAGAACCCAGTAAACTTTCCTCATAAAAACACAGGAAAAGAAGAATCTGTGAAGGAAAGACCAGCAATTCAATCTGAACCCTGTTTAAAGACAGAGCCAGAACTACAGGTAGGGAGTATTTTGAACTTACACTGCCAAATTTGCTTAGATGAAAGAAAATTATGACAGGAAATTGTGTTTATAAAACTCTTTAGCTTTTAACAGCATCCTTTTTGGCATACCTATTTGGCCACACATTCTTGTTCTCATGTACAAGTTAACAGTTTGTACACATGCTTTTCATATTGAAGGACTGCAATTTCAATAATGTTTTTTACTATTCATGGCTGCACACTGTTGCATTTTAACTGAAATATACTCAGTATTGTATTTCAATGCACATATCTGACGCTCTTCTAAAGGCTAGCTCTGTGAGCAGTAAGAGTGACAGGAAAGAGATCTGCAATGGATCTGAAATTCAGGTCACACTAGCATAGATATACAGAATATGAAGTCATTGAACAACGTAACAAACAGCAAAATTATCATCTCCCCAACAAGTCCTCTAATTTTTTTGTAACTTTTTGGTAGTGGAAGAGACCACTGGAGACTTGAAAAAAAAGATCTTGACAAAAAAAATAAATCAACTCTCAGAGAGACAGAAGTGCCACCTCTCAGGTTTATCAAATTGTTTAGCAACCACCCAAAGACCTTTGTAACCAGGGCATAAAATGGAGCAAATGTTATTGGTACTGTTGAGAGATGCAGCTCAAAAAAAAGATGCAAAGTTCCAAAGCATAAAGTATCTGAAGGAATCTGAAGTGAGATGGGTGCTAAAAGATCTTGAGCTTTTTGATATTCATGTCCTACTGATTAGCATGGCAAGCATGAAATCAGAGTGGAATAATACAATTTCACACATATGGAATATCACATGAAGTACAACATGCCAGCTATGTGGTAACACACACAGAGGAGGCGTGACTGAATTCTTCACAGGCAAAAATTTAAAAGCCTCTTATGTCATTGACAAAAAGTCAGCAAGTCAGATCTACCAAAACCTATCTCATTAGAGCAGTCTGTAATACACTGCAATTGTCAGAAGTGTTATAAACAGTGATATTGTGATCCTTAGTTTTGAGTCAAAAGTTCTGTTTCAACTTACATTCCTGTAAATATATGCAAAATTTTAAATATATACTGACATATTTTCATCTACATACAGTCAATTTGCACTTATACCTATTCCAGTTAGTTTAGCCTCTGACTCCTCTCATCTTTGAACTTCTTCATACTGAATTAACTTTGGTAGATGGTTGTGAACAGAAATACACCCAAACTCCAAGATATTTCACTAGGAGAGATGGAAGGATCAGGAGAGATTAAGTTTTTTTTTTTAAACAGTCAGCAAAATTGTTTGTTTAGCAGCTCACATGGGGAAAACAGTCTGATCAGACTTGAAAACCAGCAAGGAAAGTATCAGCCACCTATTCCCTTTCTGGAATATTTTACCTGTACAGACTCCATTAGAATATGTATATAAAATATAAGACTGGCTCCAAGGAACTGTCAGCTAATTGAGACATTCCTCATTCTGCCTGAGATGTGTAAGAAAGTTGCAAACTACTGCTGTAAGTAAACCTGCTACATGCAAGTACAGTGGGACACTGACCCGGACATGCTACTAGACTGAACTATCCAGCTACAGGACAGCAGATTGAAGAAAACTACCTTTTTTTTTTTTTNCAAACAATGGAAAGCTTTCTCTTTATAAGTTACAAATTAGAATTGCTTTGCTGATGATAAGTTCTGGCTTTTGTTGAGCAAACCATAAGCCAGGAGTTCCTGTATTTTTTTCCAGACACGATCCCTGGAGACTAGTGCTGTTCTTGCTTCTGCAGCAGTCACTGTTCCTGCTGCTAGTGTAATTCCCACAGCTTCAGGATCTTGCAAAATGCCAGTTTTCTGGAACTGGCTGGAATCCAATAGCTGATGCCTTGCACATGGGTTTGCTACAAACAGTGTTGATGCTAAAAGCGTCTTATGCCCTGTTCAGAGGCTTCAATTTCTATGTGTTGAATTACACTTCTCTCCCTTAACTGCAAATGGAAAATGCCTGCAATATTTAAGAAAATCAATCTGAGGGATCTACAATGTTGTCTAATAAAAATGCCAATTTATTTTTTTTCCAAATGCTGTGCCTGTTTTTCACCTGTTTTGACACTAGGCTTTTGCAAGGCACTGAGCCCTTTGTTTCATTCCCTAAGTTTTCTTCTCTTAAAGTGTTTGCACTGTGCTGAGAGCTGGGGCACAGCAAAGTTGTGGCCCTCAGCTACTACTGGCTTCATTCATTTGACACAGCTCTATTTAAGTTGCTCCACAATATTTCAGGAGGACAAATCCTTCTTGGAGGGGGCCAAGCCTGTGACCCCTGTGCAAAATTATTTGCTCCAATCTGCACTGCACACTAATTCCAAAAGAGCTGGTCAAATGTGCAAACACGGCTTAACAAAAACAGTACGTACTTTTTGCAATGGTGGTATTTTAGAAGATTTTCTGCTCTTCCCCCTGTTAAAAATGCAATGTGTGCGTTTGAAAGTAGCTCTTGTCCATTGCAATAATTTTTCTATTGCTGTCAATTACTGTCTGGATTACTAATCTCTTGGGTCCCACATGGAACTGTTCAACAGGTGAATACAATATACGGAAGAAAACTTAATACTGGTGCATATTGAGAGAACTTGTGATGTAGTCACTTGGAAATGAAGTAAATTAAGCCAAAGCAAATATAAATTCTGTCCCTCCTGCTCTCTGTGGGTACCAGTTCTACAGAGGTCTGAGATTTCCCCACTGATTCAGCTCTTCTTTTGTGAGTTTGGAAGTCACTGCTTCCAAATGTAAGATCCCCAAAATTTGGAATATCTCTTCCATTAGAGAATTCAAGGCCCAGCCTGTACACTTAAATTGAAGACAAATTACCAGTCATTTAGAGTAGCAATGATGTATCTTTTTGTCTCTCTGATAGTCATATTTGTGTAATACACTTCATAGCAGTCAAAATAATATTAAGTACCACTTTGACTCTTTCAACCCAAAATCTGCAATCACAAAATAATAAATTTAACAAACAAAAGGTAAAACCTTCAAAAGTTGCAAGCTATATCCACCCACATACTTAAAATGAGCTCACAGGCAGTGAAAAAACCAATACACTCACTGAATTAATAACCAGTCCCACAAATGTCTGCATATTTTATGAGTTGCAGATGTGTATTTATACTTTAAACGTAGCCACATTAAAGTATGACAGAGTTTGTCATATATTTGCTGCATTTTCATGACAAAAACAGCTGTACAGAAAAACAGAGGACTTCTTTAAAAGCAATTATAAAAATCATCTTGAGACATCCTTATGCATTTTATGATACTGTAAATACAAAATAATGCTTTTATGATAGTTGGGTAACCCAGTAAGATAAACACAGCAAGAAAAGCTGTTTTTACTGTTCATCTAAGTGTTCTAAAAAGATAACTGCAGAAAAATTTAACTTCAACATGTGTAAAAGCATGGCATAACTTTTAGATGTCATTGAGATTAGCAAAATTCAAGAAACTGCTTCAGATGCAGTTTAATTCTTAGATGGCTGTATTAACTTTGAACAGAGTTCTCAAAATAGTGCCCAAATGCCCAGTGCTTGTTGAACAAATTCTGATTTATTGAAGGTAAACATTTACATTGGCTACAATGCTATAGCTGTTACAAAGCTGAATAAAAGAGGCTTAAATAGCAATAGAAAGCAAGTGCAGTAAAAAGTGAATAGAGAAAATATTTGGCCTTAGTGATCTTCTGGCAGTATTTACATTATCTCCATTTTGTTAAATATTTGAGTAACTCTAAGGCACCATAGGCTAAATAGCAGGCTGCAGTATGATTTTGTGCACAGAATTTAATAGATTTATTTGGAGAAAAAAAGGCTATGGAGTTAAAAGAAACATTGGCATATTTTATGTTTACATAAAGAAGTGGCTGTTTGTTAAAATTCAAAGACACACCCTATACTGGGTAAGTTCAAAAATTACTTTTACAACATTAAATTAAATGTCTATGTATAAGGACTATTTTTACTGACTTTTTGATAAATGTTTAATGCAATCTTTTCAACAGGCTTTCAACACAGTAGATATGTTCATCTAAAAACTAAATTTTTTTTCCCTTTACAAAAGCCTTATGCCTAGTACATATACAAAAACCCAATGCAAAGTGTAATGGGTAGTAATTTACATCATAGCTGTTGTTCTGTGGCAGACTGAAACTTAGCAGGAGCATGCAGTCAAAATGCTATGGAACAGCAGTTCAAGCTGTCTTATTCCCTCAGCTCTTGTCAGTGGCTGCCGCTGCATGCCAACAACACTGACATGCCAGGACAGACAGAGGAGGTCAGTGCTTTCAGACCAGTTTCCAAACACAGATCGGGAAATTGAAACTCCTGGCGACATGCCTGTGCAGTTCACACAACACAGTCCACACAGAATGACGCTCTGCTTGGAGCTAATTTTCCCATTTTTATTTATCCCCTTTTATTTATCCCCTTTTATTTATCCCCTTCTGAAGCACGTGTCCCTCCACTCCTGAGTGGAATTTATTTAAGGAATAAATTCATCTGACTGGACTCAAGATCCTTCCTGAACAACTTCTGGTGCTCCACAGAATCATAATCAGCAGCAGAATCTGCTGCTCTACAAACAGCAGACCTTGCTCAGTTTGGTCAACAGGCTCATCCCTCACCTCGAGGTGGTGTTTGTAACGAAGAAATTGCACAGACACATTAACACCTCAATTTTGCAAATAAAACACCACAGGATGCTGTGTGCCACAGGAGAGAAGAGAATGGGTGGCCAGGGCCATTGCAGCTGCAGCAGCGCTGCCAGCAGAGGCTGCACGTGGTGAGTCATGGCTCATATTCTTTGTATCTCACTTTCATTCCCCAGAGCCAAGAAAAAAACCTATCTAAATCAATATAATTCTTAAGTAACTAGATATTACTTTTGCATTTGCTTAGGGTTTGGGGTTTTTTCAATGTTTCCTTCCAAACCATGAATTTCTTAATTCAGTTGTCCCCTTTCGGCTTTTTTTTTACTCCTTTGTGGAAATTATGCTAATTGTTTCCACAGTAGTAAGTGATTTATAAGCAAAGTATAATTGATCTTCGCACAAAGTCTTCATTTGGAGTGACTTCATATTTGTATTAACAAATGTATAATCTTAGCATAATTCATCAGATGCATTTTTAGTACCAACAGCTATTATGTTAAAATCATTCTGCATCATTAAGAGTTTTTCAAGGGCTGTAGAGGAACATTTAAGCCTAAAAAATTACAGCGTCATTGACTAGTTCCTGTAAAACATTAACCAAAACATTACACAACCTGGCCACCTTATGGTAAGTAATAGGGAGCCAAAGATTCAGGTTATCAAAACAGTGGAGCACTGTTGAAGAAAACAGGGCCATGTTGATTCATACCATAGAAAAAGGTACCTCAAATTGCTTAATTTAGCCCTTGAATGCTAAATACTTGCCTGAATCTCAAGAAACATTTAAAAGCGTTGTTCTGAATTCCTTTCTCAAGGTTTAAGATACTCAGCAGTATAAATATGGAAATTCATAATTAGGGTGCAAAATTAAAGGACTAACCTAATTTTTCTGTCAAAACTTTCCACCATGAGGAGGGCCCGCATTTTGTCGTAGGATGTAGCGAGAAGTTGGAAAGTTTTTTACCCAAAAACTCCCTTGGTTGCTGCATACTGGGTATGGCGACAGCAATGACTTCATGGAAATTTCTACCAAGAGAGATGGCAGAGCCCAGGGCTCTACTTCCTTTGATTAAAAGCCACCTGTGGAAAGCCTGCATCTTTACAGCATGATTGCTCTATCACCAGTACGTGTGCATGGTAACAGGGAGGGAAATGCCGTCCTACTCACTTGGAAATGCAAAATTTGGGCACAACGCAGGTCTTGCTCAAATGACCCTGGGTTTTTATTTTTCATCCCCTGGAATCCATGTCCATGTATGTTATTTGGAAGCACTTGGCAACACGCAACTTCCACCTTTGCATAAAACCCCACAGGACAAATCCTTCAAAGAAAATCTCATCCTCAGGCTTTTTCATTCCAGTTCTAGGTGATAAAAGTCTTCAGCTTTTAAATTTGCTATATAAGGATTATTTATTTTTGACTAACAGATGGCAAATGAACATCCCTCCTTCCCCTCACCTTTTAAAAACAATGAGAATACTTCGTTAAATGTTCTGAAGATTCACATTCACCTGCAAATAACACAAAGCCATAGAAGTTTCTCATTAATATACTGGCTAAAGAAGAAGTGACTGAGTTTCTGGCCAGAGAATTTTGTTCTAGTTCAGCTGCTGTTCATGTGTGACACTGGGCTTGTGTCTTTGCACTGTACCCTAGAGAATGACACATTTCAGGTGGCCCAGTTGCCCTGGGCGTGGTGCTGCCCCACAGTGCCACGGGCTGTGTATCCCCATGCTGCGGCTTGGTTCTGCCAGTCCCTTTTCCTGCCATGCACCGTGTGGGACTCGAGCTGCTAACGCCATGTGGCCCCTCTGAACTACCTTTCTCCCTGACACGTTCTGCCCTCTTCCACTGGTTCGTAACCCTCGTGCTTGTCACATTATACCTTTTACTCCTGACCACTATCCTTCTCCCCATAAGTCAGCCATCTCAGCACTCCCTGAGACAGGCACCTTATAATAGCAAGGCCTCCATACAACTTGGAGCCCTGCATTCCCCCACACTGTCCCTCACTGTGGCTCATCCATTTAAAACAAACCTCTGAGCAGTCTTAAAATCTGGCAGTAATGTATTTTTCTCTTCCCTTTCCTGGGATAGTACTTATGATGGCACCACGCATGACCAGTATCATGACCTCACAACGCAAACACGGGTCGACTAATCGGCTACATTTCAGATTCCTTCCTTCAAGGGTTTAATTTGAGACCCTGCTGTAGCTTGAGGGGACAAGGAAGATGACTGTTTACTTGGCTTCTCCAGCTCACTCATGGTCACCTCTCTTTTCTCCTAGTTTTTTTGGAAGAGGCATCCCACGGTGGTGAACTATCAGCCCAGAAAATAATCATAGAACATCTTTGTGGACTTGCTTCTCAGTTTCTTTTTGTTAGGCAAAACACAATGATTCAGACACATATGGCAGGACCATTACACAGAGATGGTCATGCCAGGGTTTCAGCTCCACTTCTGAATTAAGTTGACTTTTTGCAGCCATACAACCTAAGGCAGTCCTTATGTCGACAGACAAATTTCAGGAAACCTCTTTGTTTCAAGAAGTTACCTGTGTCCCAACACAAAATACAACAAATTAGAGCACTGATTCTCAGTTTAGAGGTCCACCAAATGAGGGTGCAAGTCAACAGAACAACAGAACTAACAGCAAAATGGGGATATGCAAACAGAATTGGCTTTACAAGTCTGGATATGAACCCAGAAAAACAAAAGTCCCCAGCAAATAAGTCTAGAATGCTAAAATACATCCCCAGGTATATGCTCCTAGGCCAAATACCACTATTTTATTTGTAGGGCACTTCAATTGCAGCAAGTAATACAGGAGTGTAGCTTGAACTAGAAAGAAAGAAACACCCATTACAGCATATCTACTTCAGTTCTGTTTAAAAGAAACAAACACACCTGTGCTCTGTTGTGCTGTTATTTGGTGCTTTAGTATCTTTATTATGAAAGTAACATAAGAGAGGCTTCAATCTATTTTTGCTTTCTGAGGTGGCTTGTAGTAGTTGCACAGATGGGTTAAGTTGAACTGCTCTCCATATTCAAGGGTGTGGTTGATGCTTCAGGATAGCTACCATGAGGGCTGCCAAGGGCATTCATCAGGGCACAGGGTATTCTTTATGCCTTGGAGACTGGACCCTTCTCTATCTGTGTTGCCGTCCTACTCACTTGGAAAAAACAGTTGTAAATTTAAAAGACAGAGATATTTAAATTGATTTCGTATCGCTTAGAAATTAATTAATAAAACTATTTCACCAAGACAAAATCAGAATTTTGCATTTGTATATATTTTCTGATGCATCAACAACCAACTCAACCATGTAAAAGCCTTAACTCAGCACATACTTTAAAATGTGAATAAATTTAATCACAGAGCAGTTTCACTGAAGTTAAGATGCAAACATTAAAAAACCTTGTTGATTTAATGAAACTGTAAAATCTAGTATATAAAAACGAAAATTGTAAAAAGGAAATTAACAGCTTCAGGATTGCCAGGGTGTTTCCTAGGCTTGTATAATTAAAAAATGCAACTGAGCTGCTTAATGGGTAAGACAGTGTTTCCAGAGAAGATAAAAGAAAACTGAACATATACCATCACATTCATTTTGCTTTTTTTCAACCAGTAAATAAAAAATGCATTGTCGTTTTCATATTTGAGTCTAAATGCTAGCTGCATTTGTGTAAAATAAAAAGAATCAAAGATAGCTGCAGGTAACCAATCTCTTCAATTTTACATGTTCCAGACAATCTTTTATTGTGTTTTAATATGAGAATATTTTACTTATTGCAAAGTATCCTGCATAATACAGGTGCTCCGCTATAAAATCTTCTCTCTTACTTGTAATTCAGTCATTCTAAATTTAAAATACCAGTATACAGTACTAAAACTTCCAATTGAAGTTTAGTATAAAAATATCAGCACAAAAGTCCTTTTTAATGTCTGTTTATTGTGAGCAACCCAAATGCCTGTTTAATTATTAATTGTTTTAGTATAATAATAGACTTTGCACCCCTACAGTTGCTAATTGATACCATCTCAGGTATTTTGATGAGATACGAAATACTAAGTAAGAAAACAGTAAGTATTCAAATGGTTAATTTGCTAGTATAGTAATAATAAATTAGTTTTTTGCATCTTCTTCAGTTCAAAATCCAGCTTTGAGACTGAGGAAGGCTTCACATCAATTAAGTAAGAGTGGTCCTTTTAACCAGTAGCAGTTTGATTGCCAATGACTCGAAGAATCTCTTTATGAATGTTTGGTTCCTGTGTATTTATACTTGTATCACCCACTTGACCATCTTCATAACTAAAAAAAAAAAGTACAGAAAATAAAATCATATTAGTGTTTTATTAATCTACATAAAAACATCAAAAACCCTCGTTCTCTAAGTGTTTATTCCATATATTAACACGGTTCTATTGAAGTGGTCTGCTGTGCTCCATCTTTATACGCAGATCCTGAACTCTGGAGAGTGGGAGGTGGTAAGGCTGAAACCTGGAGGCTGAATAAGCCACTAGGACCCCAAGGGAACAAGCGGTAGGTGAAAGGGGGAAATGCTCACAGCACAGACAGGAAGCCTTTAATGAATTCCTCAGCTTAAATATGCACAGCCAAACAGAAATTATGTTTTACAATACATGGATAGACTTACTACAACATGAAGTAATGCCACTGAATAGGAAAAATCATTAACTCTCTGTTCATTTATACTAGAACAAGACGTCTACTAAACCTTTGTCTCTAGCTTATCCATACATTTCTAGCACAAGTAAGCACAGTGACAGATAAAAAATGAAGCAATACTTAACAGAATTAGGAAGAAATGTCTTTTATCTACTTTAATTAAAACTATTGGCGGGAACATGAGAAAAAGGTCTAGTATGAAGCTGAATGTTAAGAGAAGCTTTGTACTCACACAAAGAAAAATCTTGTACACACGTGGTCCGTGTTGGGAACTACCCATATCTCCCCATGTTTGTGCAGATCAGGTGAGGTTATCACTATCAGAGAAAGAATAAATTTCACAGTGATGAAAACATGCCTGGAAAATACTGCTCTAAAAGATCTTGGGTTTTATACATTTTAAATAGGTTTTTGGGAATGTGCAGCTTTCCCCTACAGGTCTGTGGTGTGGTGCAGATTTTGAGCTGGCTGCTAGTACAAAAAGGAAGATAAACTTGATTCTTATTTCCAAAATACACTTTTCCGAAAACACAGATACTTGATGTATGGAAGCAAGTCGTTAAATGGAATGAAAGCTTAAAAAATGCATTTATTAAAAACTGAATTTAAAAAGCCATAGGGCTATTAAGGAGGATCTGAGACATCTAACCAGCATTTGGAACAGATATTTGTGTTTGACGATGGCTGATCCAAAACCAAGATGTTTAAGACAAAGACTGAAACTGCTATATGGAGAATCTGGGATGTGCAATACTACCAAATACTTAAAACAAGTAACCATAGTAATTGACTCAAGAGGTTAAAAAAGCTTGCCGAAACTTGCTCTATGAATTTGATGATAGGTTGTTTACCAGCAGAATGAGGACAACACAGTAAAGAAAGCTTTTTATTGCTACCTAGAAGCTATACCATCAATCTGCATTTGAAGATATCTAAATGCATTTAAAGAGCATCCTTCTGTATAAGTTGTCCA
>VZRS01013694.1:8349-48349 GCA_013398055.1 Ifrita kowaldi
CATTTAAGCATGTATACAACCCATGGAGGGATTCATTTGACCTCATTATACTGCAATAAAGAAGAAATCCAGTTTGTTAAATATCACCGAACCGCATGCATTTCACATCAGATCATAAGAGTTATGCTTCAAAAGATTATTCCAGAAAGTGCTTGGGAAGACGGAATGGGTTAACTTTACTTGCCAGAAGGTGTTCTGACAAACACAGGAAAAGAGAGAGAGATGCAGCCCCCTTTAAGAGCAGAGCAACTGAAGAAAAAAGAGATTTATGCTTTTAATTAATGGCAATTAAACCATGCCTGTTGGCTTGGCCTATGGCAATTGTTCCCTGCAAAAAGGAGGCCGAGCTGGTGACAAGCATTTGAATCCGCTAAGTTCTGTCAAGGGAGCTGACTCTGCAGGCATCAAAACCAAACTAAATCAATAAAAGAATTAAACTTTTATAAATTGCATTTTGACAAGTATCAGATACCGTTAAGCTTTGATATTATGAATTCCTCGGAGGAGATGCAAACAAGAAGGGCCGCAGTTAGAGATCCAAACAATCAAAGAGGCTTGTTAACATGCGCTGTCAAATGCATCAGTGCTATTAATTACTACAAATTAATGTGACTCTCTCTTCCTCTGGTGATTGGAATAATAATCAGCTGGATTCATGGAATGAGCACAGAGAACATATGCAACCCTGCCAAAAATAATAATTTAAGAAACCAGGAGACATTTGCAATCTTTATGCTTACAGGCTTGATAATTTGCTTGTTGCTAGTGTGTCCCACTTTACCCCATGCTCCTGATTGCTGGGAACTCTCTCATCTGCATCCCAAACGGACACGCTCTCACTCCCTGGCTGCAGCAGCACTTGTCCTGATGACAAAGTCTTTCTGCTCTTCAGCAGACTGTGAAGGCAGAAGGATGCATAGCCAAACATCTCACCCTGGCCAGCCAGGCAGCACTATGGCCCTTGCTGTGGCCACAGCCCACTCCCCATGGCTGGGGCTGCCCAGAGACCCCTCTGCCACTTCAGCTCCTGCACCCCACAGGACACCACATATTGGAAATGAGAATGGTGTATTTTCCACATGCAGAGGAGGTACAGAGATGATAAACTATGGTGTATGTACATCTGTCAAGCTCTGACCGTGTTTCAGTAGCACAAGGTAGGAAAAACCACACTGCCTTCTCTTATTCTAATGAAATACCATTTCCAGTGCTAGCACAGAAATAAGCCAACCCAGAAGGCAGAGTAACACCTTCCCACAAGAAGATAAACCGTCCTTGGGTTTTGGTTTCTTCCTGTGTTCAAACAAAAATGCGCTTGCTACTGCAATAGTTTCCAGCTCAAACCACTCCTTGCACAGAGCACAGCAAAGCTCTGAGCATCACTCCACTCTTCACCATTGCCACAAGATGCTATCTTGTCATAGCCTCTGCACTGAGAAAGAACCCCTCTAGGTATGGTGGACTTTAGAGAAGTCCTGTATTTTTCTCTACTCATACAACCAGAAAAAAGACAGAGTTGGAGACAGGGCTTTTGGGGATGAGAGAGTCTGAGGTTCTGTGGCTTGGTGGTGAGTGATCACTACAAACATATTAATATTATGCCCTTACTCAGGCCCAACTCTCTGCCTCGCCAAAACCCACAGAGCAGTATGTGATAGCCATAGGAAGCAGAGTTCTCAGGCACCCTGGGACCAGGAGGCCAGGTTTGCTGGGGAGAGGCTTGGCTGTAATCCAGCTTGCAGGGAGATCTGAGGCAGCCAGCATAAACACACATCAGAGTAGAGGAAATCCTGGTCCAGGGACACCCTCACCACACTGCTGCTGGAGGGCTCAAGCACTGTGCTTGAAGCCAGAGCTGAAGGCAGGGCTCGGGAAGAAGAGCAGATGGGAGAGGGAGAGAGGAGAAGCATAAAATTGATCGATGTCATTTTGTGTTCCCTTGAACACTGTAAACTAGAACATATCCCAAGCTTTGCCCAGGGGACAACAGGGTGGTGCACTTCTTACAGCCCTGAAATGGAAATGGGAGCAGAGAAAAAGAACTGGACAGTTGTGCCAGCCTTGTGTAGTGCATGGGAGAGCTTCAAGGCCCTTCGTACTAACACACTAGGGTCAACGTCTTCATCCCCAAATGCCTCTTTCTCCAGACCAATAAATCCCATTCCCTGGACCAGGTGGGTGGAATAACAGATTTCTCAATCAAGTAAGAGCTAACAAGGTCTCAAATCTCTCACCACCCAACATCCAGTGCTTTCTAAGAAGGGCCGTGTCTCAGACCCATATGTGCAGTACAGATCTCACATAACCACACGCCACAGAAATGCAACACATCCATCTTGCAAGCAGGAAGCAAGGGCTGAGCAGAGCTCTGCCTCTCTGCTAAAGCAGGTTCTCTGACAGGTACCCCTCTAATGCAGGATAGCAGGCACCATGATGGAGCTAAAGGGCAGTTTCTGACTACAGTGAGATGAATTAATTTGACACCATCTGGCAGCAGTTTTTCATTTCTGACAATATTTAAAACACAATTTGAGCTCAGGCAGTGATAAATAGGTCTCAGATCTCACCTGACTTTGGTAACCTCTTGACCTAGGCATATCGAGTCATTTATCTGAAGCTGTAGATTCCAATATTTTGTTGCTATATCTAATCTAAATAGACTTCTGGACACTGACCTTATTGCACCCTGGTAATCCTGGATTGATCCTGTTGAAGCAAGTGGAAGCAATGACATCTATGTCTGTCTTTCATCAGACACATGATGAAAGTTGATCATGTTTAAGCATGTTCTCCCAGCTGGAATCTGTAACAGAAAAAAGCCATGATGCATTAGGGTTCCCAAACATCTAATAGTAGGGTGGGGAGGGGCATTTTATTATTACTGTTACAATTATTCCCTTTAAAATCTTAGTTTTCATTCTCTCGCTCTAAACATTGCTTATGATGGCTTTAGCATGTGTATATATATCCAGGCATGTATGTACACATACAGATGCTTGAGTCTCTATACAAATAAATAAATCCTTTAGACAGAACAGCATGACAGAAAAAGCTTTCAGATGAAAACATGGTGTGAAAATGTAGCATGTCTCTTCTCTTTATGTTCTATGGTGAATGCAAAGGAAATTTATTGCTTCAAATATGTGCAATCATTTTTATCTGATTACCTGTAGATGTTCTATATGGCTCTGTGTACAAGACAGTACATTCTCTGTCTCCTGCAGACATCCCAGTTTATTATAAGCATACTTCCATTCTTTCACATATCTTTATGAATTTGAAGGAGATGCTTAGAATTTGTCACTTTTTTTTAACAATATAATTTTCTTTGGAAGGAACATTCCTGCTAAGCTTGACATGTGATATTTAATCACATATTGACCACTCAGGATTATTTTAATGCTTCCTGTCAGCTCCAGTACAGCAGGCAGAGTTCAAGCAACACATTTGCCTGGAGTTCAGTATTCATTTAAATCAAATTTGTCAGCTTTCAATTTTTTTAAATGTAATATTTTATTTTTTTTAAATGCAAGTTAATAATGCCTTGTCAGGCCAAGGGCATATTTTAATGTGAACTCAGATGTTAAGTGAAATTGGAGCCATAACACCCTGCTAATAGACTCATATAATCATCTTAATGCCAGCATCTCAACCTAACACAAACACGCGCTGGCTTTGTGCTCAGTTGTCTCAGGGAGCCTTTCCAGATGCATAAAACACCCGCAAAAACACACACACAAATACACACACACACACACACATCCTCTAAATGCATGTGCTCCTGGGGTGGGTGCCTATGACGCTTGTGTATATTACTTAAAGATTTCCATGTGCTCTTTTTTCCTGTTCATAAGGCATCTTACTTGACTGGTGACATAACAGCCTCTGTTATTAATGCTGTCTCTTCTCAGCTTCATCTTTAATTTTCCATGATGCTATCTATAGTGACTTAATTTGGGGTTTTTTCTGACAATATTTATGTGTGCAATTGTATGCATAGAAATGCAGCTGTTCTGCAGAGAGGTGCAGACATGCCCACCATACACGCAACCTTGGGTACGTCTGGGTGCACCAATATCAGACACATGCATGCACACATGTATATAAAGCATTTATGCATTGCAAGCATGTAGAGAGTTCGTCTGCTCACACTACACACGGTATGATACGCACCCACAAATGACAGGTGATCCTCTGCAATATTTATCTTTACTGGAGTGAAGAATTATCCCTCTTCTTCACAAAGACAAATGTAGCAATGAGCAGCAGTTGCAAGGTAGAAGGTAAGAGATGGATGGAGACTGATCCAGCCTTCTAAACATACTGTAAACCACAGCATTGTAAAGTAACATAGTGTCACAGAGGGTGATAAAGCACTGCATCTTTACCAAGCATTTCCCAGCAGCAGCACAAACCCAGGACCCAGGTCCCCACACTGCAACTGTGGGATCCAGAACCATTCAGCTGCCGTGCCTTGCCGGGGATGGGTAATGGCACCTTATGTCTTTCACCTCTTAAATCACTGGCTCGGAGGGGGCACAGGTCAGCCGTGGCAGAGCCATCCCTGCCTGCCAGCTGTGCTGCCGTGGTGGTGGCAGGGCCGTGGCCTGCGTGGCCCAGGCGCACAGGTGTCCCTGTCACCGGCTGCCCGTGTGGCTGACACTAATTGTCACCCTGACAGCAGGCGTGGCGGAGGGGCCGAGGAGCAAGTGGGCACAGAGAGGGACACACTCCTCTCACCAGGGCACCAACAGGGCTGGAGCTCATTATCCCACTCAGCAGAAACCCGCGCCCTGCCTCCCAGGAAAGCCATGCTCCAGCGCTTCCCACAGCCACCAACACAATTGCAGCACAGGGTAATAATGGTGACGGGAAGGAGGGAGATGCACTGAGGTTAAGCAATGTTTACCAGTGACATCTGAGAGGAGACAATGGTCACCACTATAGAGAGAGAATGCAAGGTTGGTAGGAGGGTCAGCGTCATGGAAGCAGGAGTTTTTATTTTAAAAGCATCCAGAGGATGTTCCAAGACAGATCCGGGCATCCAAGACACTTGTGTCCAAGGCTGGCCTCATGGGCTGAAGAGGGACTTAAAAGGGTTTTAAAAAACAAAGAGTCAGGTTTCTCCACAGGTTTGCATAAACCTCTGAACGTGTCTCCCCTGCCTCAGAGGAAGGAGGCCCAGTGTCATTTCCCCAGGCAGCTGGAGAGTTGTCTTCAGTTTTTAACCCCTCCCTGGTAGAAAGTGTGAGAGAGAAGGAGCCATAACACCCATTCTCTCCCATGAAGAAAGTTTTCCCCCTGGCCCGTGGGAGCCCCCCAGCTCAAAGCAGCACCATTGTCCCTTCACCACTCAAATGAGCAGAAGGACAAAGAAGCCCCAGTCCCAGGGGTGAGAGAGGGACAAGTCAAGCATGTTTGAAATGGAGATATTTGTTTTTCCTATGCTCACCTCTACCAAACACACAGCATCAAGCAGAGGTATTGAGCTTTCCTTCCCAACTTTCTCTCCTCTGCCAAGGGCAGCAGCACAGACGTGCATGTTGTGGGGTATCCCACACCTCTGCAGGAACAGGTATGCTCATACTTCCCACAGCCTTCACTGGAACCCAGGGTTACAGGCAAAACCCCCTCCAGCAGGGAGCCCAGCTATTTGGAGGTTAAAGGTGCATCTTTGGCCCCATTTCCTTACACTTTACCTTTAATTGCATCTCTTAAAAAAATTCCCCATAGGGCATGCCAAAAACCTGCATGCAATATCCAACTCTCAGCATGAGCCCAGACAGCCTCTTCGGCCCTGGTTTCCCCAGTTTAGGGGTATTTCAGTTCTTGTTGCTTCCACCACCCTGGACTAACCTTCCCACCCAGTTCCACCCCCAGCATGGGGGGAAAACACACCTCTGTCAGGCTTCAATACCCTTCAGTGGGTTTTCCAGCAGGTACCTGTCTGATTTCCAGAGTGGTGTGAGGATCCTTTTTCCAAAGGAAAAAATCCATCATGGCCAGTGTCTGGGAGATGCTGGCTGGATCCCAGCTGGTGCTGGGGGTGGACCAGGGATAGGCAAATATAGAAGCCAGCTCAGGACCCTCTCAGAGACAGAAAGTGGGATCTGCATCGTCTAGAGGGAAAAGAAAGGGTGTTGAAAATGTGCATCAGGATACAAAATTTTTATTCTCCCTCCACTCTTTGATTGGTACCTGAGAACAGCAATGCCTTGGGCAGACTTGGACTGGGCTGCAGCCAAACCTGTGCCCATGAGCTCCAGGGCAGGGCAGGAAGGGCAGTGGGACTCCTGCAGCTGCCACTGCTGGTGGGGCTGTGCTTAGGCACAAGTGATGATGCTCCAGTAACAGCTTCTCAGGCTTCACTGCCCTCTGAAAGCCAAAAACAACAGCTCTTTGCAGAGTGAAGAGGCTGCCCCTCTTGTCACACAGCTCAGCTCCATCCACCACCAGGGAAACCACTTCCCACCACGCCTTTCCACGGAGAGAGAAGAAAAATCCCTAGAAGGCTCTTGTACATTTCCTGACTGCTGCTCCCTCTGGAAACTTTTCTAAGGAAGGAAGACATTGCAACTGTATTTCCAGGCCTTGCTTACACCTCCTTGCCGTCCATCCTGCTGTCCTGGAGCAGTGCTTCCCATCACTGAACACACAGCTCTCCCTCCCCACTCTGATGCCCCAGATTGATCTCAGTGCAGGGCAGTCAGAGCTTGTGCTGTTATATCACCATAAATCTGCTGTAACAGAAAATCAGCCCAAAGAGGTTCACATCCATTTATATGTTTGTTCAGACTGTCCAGACACAACAAGTCTGCCATGACCAAGAATGCAATAACATGGCAATAAGGCATGTATATGAATTATAACTGCAGTTCAAACATCAGCTAGTTTATGTAAGAGTAATTAAAATCACAATTGACCTTTTGTAGAAACATAAGGCTATGCTTAATTCTAGCCACTAGCATTCAAGACTTTTATTTAAATGGTATTCCTAATTCATAATTATATCTTTTTTGAAAATAATTTTTATGGTAAACTGAAAATTACTAGTATCCTGTGTGGTTGAGTAAAGGAAAAGCCTGTTCTTTATAAAAATACACTAATATTCTCAGGAAAATGGTCTAATATGCAACAGCAGATTAAAAAACTATATATATTTATTCTAAAACTACTTGAATTTTCATCTGTAAAGCAGTTACATTTACCCCTTATCTCAGAATGATCAAATAACACCCAGTCATGTGAGACTCTCATCTATTTACTTCTCAGTTCTTCTGTACTATTTATTGTTTCTTGCACCATTAAGAGAAATTCCATTCTTTAATGAGGAACATATATTTCATATCATATCACTACCTTTCATGATTCCAGGCACCCTGGGCAAAAGCCTTCTCTCCAGCACCCTACAAGGCAGCAGTAGCCTCAGGGGTCAGGGAGAGGCAACAAAAGCATCATCGGGAAAAATTTCTGTAGGAGGAAAATGAGGAATAGTCCCCTCAATTTTAGCTGCCTTTACAGTCCATGGGTCATTTTGCAAGTCCTTCTCCATGCCAGGATGTCTGGCAAGAAAATAACATCGATTTTGAGGGACTGGTTTGGAGGGGTCTGCTGGAGAGCAGGAATGTTTCGCATGAGCAGGGACAGCTGGGGCAAGCCCACCATTTGCAAACGTGCCTGTGGTTATGCTTTCAATAGGTGGCACTTATGAATAATAATATGCATAATCTATCTTGTGCCCAGGCAGGAGAGAAAACATAAGTGGACAAGCCTGAAGGCATGGCCGTCTATTAAAGGTTGCTTGGGAATTCTCTGCAGAGTTAGGGCAAAACTGTGCTGCTAAACATGGCTGGGGGATTTGCATGTTTAAGAAAAGAGGACTAATTGAAAATATCTCTCTTCTGGATGAGTGATTTACACTTCTTACAGATCAAATTACAGAAGGTGAAATATAGTTTTGCCCTTTTGTTGTTTATTTGATTGCAAGCTTTCATTGCTAACTTCCCTTTTTATTAAAGAGCTTCAATGCAGACTTTCAGAAAAAAGCCCAAATTCCCGAGCCATGGTCAGCACCTAAAATCTAAACCCTGCAGAAATTCACAATCCTGCTTTGTTCTGTGGCCATTAGTAGACACCTTGAATTAAGCACCCACAGCTCAGGATCTTAGTAATTAAATATAAACATAATAAGAAAATTGTAAAAACACATACACACACACACACACTGTTCTACCTATCACTGCTAATGCAATCCAGGTCTATTCTCATCAGCAGTGAGGACTGTATACATAAGGGAAAGACATATTTAATTTTAAAGTAGTCCAAGAAATAATGAGGTAGGCATCTTGGACTTTTCCCGGAGAAATATCCATCAGAATGACCTTTATTTTTCATTTGTTTATATAACGCCTCAACTGCTTTCTTTTAAAAGAAAGAAAAGAAAATTGTATTATTTAAAAAACAAAAAAGTGTCTAATTCTCGTGAGCCCACTTCCTTTGCACTGCAAACCAGCAGCCACTGTCCCAATCCCCAGATTATTCCCATTTCCCAGGGACCATGGGAAATTACTTCTGCTCCCAGTGAGGTAACCCAGCCCAGCAAAGGGCTCCCACCAGCTCAGAAACAAGGCTGGTATGGAGCTGAGGAAGTAGCCTCAGAAAACCCAGCATTTCACCTGTGAGCCAGGGTAGAGGCACAGATGAGGAGGAGCTCTTCCACGAGAGGTCAATTTTCCTTCCACAGGAGAAAGTCTGTAGCTGGGGACACCACTAGCACGATGCTCATTAGAAATGTGATGCTGAGAGTACTTCCATCAGTACGAGATTTCTGGATATGTGCCTCAGCTGATGGCTCACTCCAGCAGTGACAGCATCTTGGCAAGCAGCAGGGACTCCAGTCACCTCTGGGGCAGGAGACCCACACTCACCACTTCTTTATCACACCTCAAACAACCCAGCTGCAGGAGAGTATCAGAGCACTGGTATTTTAATTGAAGATGGCTGTAGGAGAAGCAGAGAACCTCATCACCTCAGTGTTAATAATAGGTATGGGGAAGGGGGGAGGGTGGCAGCAAACCACAGATAGTGGTTTTCTAAGCCCGTGTATACAAGAGGGAGAGCACAATGAAAATTGAAGAAAACAACACTCAAGTATAAAGCATCAAACACGTCAACTTTAATACTGCTGTTGGCCAAGCAAAAAATTCTATTGGCATGGGGGCAAAACACATCTCTGGATTTTGATAAAGCTACGAGGGGTTATTTGGAGGATGAAGTCCCTGGGCCAGTTAAAAGTGGTTGTGTTATGCTGAAATAAATTCTATCCTGGGATTTAGTACAGCAAGTTCTCCAAAGATGCCGTGGTGGATGAGATGGCAGCCCAGGGGTTTCCCACACTCTACCTCTGGGTGTTCCAGGAAAGCAAAATTAAGTGCTGAGAAGAGGGGGGAATGCAAGAGGAATCCAATATCAGGCTTTCTGCTGGCTTCACTGCTGCTAACCGTCTCCATACATGTGAACTGGGTGTAAAATGTTCCCATATCAGAGCTGTAGCTGTGCATAGGTGTAAATTACTACACAAGGTTCAAGGCAGCTCTCAGCCATGTCCAAGCTGCCTAATTAGCAGTTGTTAGTGTGGCAGAGCTATAAAGTGCTAATATTCAAATGTTATGACTGTGATGCCTCTTGCCAAAATCCATAAAGCGTTTGGAAGCTGGCTAGTGTTACTGACTAAACTCTCTCTTCCCTCTCAAGCAGAGGATCAAAGGCAGCCGTGCTAATTAACCTCTCCTTTTAGTGCATCTATGGTGAAAATGTAATGTTGCACCAGGGCTGCTGCCACAGCAGTGCCTGGCCCTGGCAGGAGGTGCTGCAGCGCTGCAAGAGCGGAGCCTTTGCTTTCTGTCTCGTACAAGGCAGCCCCCTCATCTGGATACTGATGTTCTGGGTGGCAAAGATGAAAAACCTAATATTTTTTGTAGGACTGTTATTTTAAAACTAAGCCCTTCTACTCACACAGTCAACCTCTAAAACAAGGCCTACAGGACTGGAGAAAAGCACTCATATAACATATAGTACTTGACATTGCCTATGGCTAAATATAGGGAACAAGATGTTCTTTGTGGCCATACCAAGCTTCCTTAGTCATATACACTTTAATCTAAGCCCTGCTACAGGGAGAGATCCCTGGCCCAATTCTCCCTTCTGAGCAACAACAGCAGGGCGAGTACAATGTGCGTCCACTGAAGCATGGCCAACGCGACACCAAGGCTCAGCTCTGTGCAGATCAACCCAGTCAGGCAGGAGCATGCCCTTGGTGCAGCTAATTTCAGAGTTATTTGCTATGGTTAGCATCAAAGACATTTTCTACTGCATGCACGTATGAAATTATGGCTCACTAATTTCATAAATGGCAGAGCATACATCTGACCCTCTTCTCCCCCAAAATCCCCTGAAAATCTGTGTTGTACCCAGCCAGTACAGCCTGTGGTGCAGAGACATCCCTACCCCAGCCACAGCATCTTTTGGAGGAGAGGGCCACAGGAAAGGAACTGCTTGAGGACCCTCACGATGGGCCCATCTTCCCCAGGGAGGTGACCCAGGAACCCTGATGGGGCCTGTGAATCCACAGGGATTCAGTCCAACCCACCCACAATGTCCTGAGCTTGCAGCCATCTGCAGACGTTGGTGCCATCATCCCTGCTTTGCCACTGGAAAAGGGACCTCCCAGAGGTAGGACAGCTTTCACCAGGTACAACAGCAGCACACCTAGGCAAAACAGCTCCATTTCTTCAATCTGTGGAGCACACACCCTCCTTCAGCCAGTCAGATTCTCAGGAGAGAAGATCCTCATTTTATATCATCTTTACACTTTTCAAATCCCCAAAGACTCATGCTTGAAACACACACAGTAAGTTGACTAACAGACCTGGGTTTGCCAGCACAGCTTGATCCAAGTCCCCATACACAATGAGAAACCTCTCTGAACTCCGAGTTTGGCCTCACACGAAGGTGGGTTGAGGCTCTGGTGGAGAAAAGGACCTTGCTCACCCAGCACAGTCCTCTGCCCATGGCAGCCGAGACATCTCTGATGTCAGGCTCAGCAGATGAGCACATAGGGAGAGCTGAATGGGGCTGGAAACCTCACATAACTCTCTGAAAAAAATCCCATAAAAAGTGATTTTTCCTAGCAAAAAGAAAAAAAAAAAGAAAAAAAGAAAAAAAAATAAATCTCTTCCAAAGCAGTAGAGCTTCTCAGCAAGACAGGCATTGGCAAAGCTGGGCTCAGTCACACTGCGTGGAAGGGAAGTCCCTGTGACTGAGAAGTGAATGGGTGTCTGCAGCACAGCATAAATTAATACAGCAGCTGCTGCTTTTTCAGGGAAATCAAACCCCAGCCACACCCTTTCACAAACAGAAACTTCACAGACGCACTATAGGATATTTCATTACTAAATATTTTGAATTCTCAACATGAGAAATATTACCTAGCACTAGTTGCATTATTGTTTCATAGGGGAGGGATTAACTTTCCTGGGGCTCAGAAGAAAGGCATACACCACCAAAGCAAGAAAATATGATTATGTCTTTGTTTTTACAGGTCCTCATGCAGTCAGCTGCAGGTCTTGGAGATGCTTTGACACAGGCCTGGAGTGTATGGCATTCCTTCATTTGCACTTCAAGCGCTCTGAATCTGGGGAAGGAATCCAGTCTCAGAGGCAGATTCTTCATCAGTTTACATCATGTAAGTGTGAGGTTATTCCTGATTTATGCTAGCATGGCTGAAAGTAGCACCTGTTCCCATGTATTTATTTATGTCATCTATAAAAGATTTATAATTCTTTTTAAAAGAGATAGAAATTATTGTCTCATTTATACCAGCATAACTCTTGAATTGCAAAACTGACTCCAGATAGTTGGAATATCTTAGGGAGTAGATCAGGCCCAGTGGCTTTATTTCTGGAGCTCTGCTCCACCTCCGAATTTTAAAAATGGTATATTCATGCTCTGAGGCAAACCTCATTTTCCAGCTCAAACATTTTATGCAATATTTTAGTAGGCTGTTTCATACTGCTGTACAGTCTCCAATTTTAAGTATTATCAATAATGTATTCTTCCATGTAACCTCTTTAACACTCACAATAGAATAAAATAAAAACACATCAACAAAAAAATTGTCTCTGCTTGGCAATGCTATGTGAATGTTAAATTTCCCATTTCACAATGCAGCCATCACTATAAACTCTGAGGGCGGATTAACGCTCTTCTGGTACTTCACTGTATCAGAACACGGATTTGCAGACAACAGCTGCAGCAAATTCCCTTGACTGAGAAGAATTACAAGTATTATCACCTAGATCATTAAACTGGGTTCATAGATTGCAGAATGTCTTCAATCAATTCATCTAAGATAACTTGAAGCCAGCTGGACCCCCTCAGTGAGAACTTGACTTAATTGGCCAATAAGTGGCTGGAAAAGGTGCATGCGATTTGATAAAATTACAGACTGCAGAAGTGATTACAATTTGGAGAACCACAGAGGGTAGCCTCCGGGTCAGCCCTTTTGGAGAGGGCTAAGTTAATGTCCACTATTAAGTGCTGCTGTGAAAAATGTTGGCCCACTTGGTGCTCAGATGTAAAGTGTATCCAGGTCATTCCTCAGCTGATGGAGGGAGAGATGTGCACATTTATCACTGCTCTGGCCTCATTTCTGCCTTGGTAATAGTCGTACACTAACAACTGCTGGCAGTTTCATGGTTTTCTGGGTACCCTTCATTTTATTGGCATAACTAAAATATTATCTGAGCAAAGCAATCCATCTGCTAAAGAAAAACACTTTCCTTCAATTATGTCCCCCGAGTCTTTTCTAAAGAAAGGTTAAAGCACCAGGAAGTTGAAAAATATACATTAGTTTGTTTTTATTTTTTCCAATCTACTGCAAATACGCTTGCTTGTTACTGGGTAAGTGGTAGGTCTACATATTTACCACCACAAAATGTTAGAGAATATGCCTAGCTTTAAGAAAACGGTCAACTCACAATATCAGATTAGCATTTAAGTACAAAGCATTATTTAAAAGCAATTACCTATCTTCCTCTTCCTGCACCCCCAAAAAAAAAAATAGGATAGAAGAGATTGCCTAAGTAATTTCTCCATGATTTTATATTTAATAATGAAATAGATTAGGTCATTTGCAGAAAAGCAATATTTTTTAAAATGGAGTTAGAGAGTGCAAAGAAACCATTGCATTACCCAATTGTGTTAAACATCATGGAAAAACAGAGCTTGATCCTGCGTGAGCTCAGCAGGCAGGGCTCCCATTGACCTTGGCAAGGGGCTACCGCGCGCGGGTGCCTCCCAGGCATTAACCCTTTTGTTAGACCCCACCCTGAGTCGGGGCTTGCAATCACTTCTGCACCGACAGAGTGTACCTGCTGTGATTCCGTGTTGCTGAGGCTGCATATTTTTCATGGATTGGATAATTTTCATGGGGTTTTTTTTGTTATTTTTAAATCCCTACCTTTTACAGAGCTAGCTCCAAGACTCAAATATCTAATGCAGAAATTCAGAAGTAGCTTGGTCTCATTTCAAGGATTTTTTTGTTGATGGCTAAGTTGTTATAATAGTAAATGGTGTAACATACAATCAAAAGCCTAGGAGTTGCATAGTTAGCTAGATGCACACAAAACACAAATTAATGAAGTGTGGAAGGACAAGTTACATCTTACCATTAACTAGGGAAAGGTGGGACTCTGACACAGTGATTTGAGGCAGCAAGTATTAGGTCAGAAAATAATTCTACTTAAAAATAAAAGGTAAAAAATGCATACTTTCTTAAAATGCTTTCCTAAGTCAGAACTGTCAGAATCCAGTTTTGTCTCACCCATAGACAGAAATTAAGTTGTGATTTGGTTGCTGGATCTCCTGCCATGTAACAGATGTTTCTTCCCAAGTAACCACTCAAGTCCCATTGCACCAAGCCACAAAGCACAGTCACCCAGGGCACAGGTTAAGGTAGGCTCAGCGGAGAACTGCTCTGCAGTTTTGGAAAAAAACCATTTATTTGAGGGAGCTTTCTTAAGAAAGGAAGTTCAGGTTTAGTCTTTCCCTAACTGTGGGGAGAAAATGCTCATTCCCAAGTGTTTCTGGTGAAAGCAATCTGCTTTGGTCATGTAAAAATGGTCTTTCATTTCAAAATGTAAGGTAGACGGTCATAAGACAATTGAAAAAAGGTCAAAACAATGCAGGATGTCTCCAGACTGTGTAGATGACCACGTGGCAGTCCCTCCACCCCCACCCCAGTTTTTGATCCTCCCAGAATTTTGTGGGATAGACTGATTTCAGCCTGAGGCTTTTTGGGATTTGTGACCCTGTCCTGTCCACTTGGAAGTACCACTTGGTAGAACCAAGCTGCATGGCTGGGATGGGGACTGGCCATAGCTTCTGCTGGTCTCTGGGATCTCCTTCCCTCATAATGAGTTTTGTCTTTCCCCTACCCATGCTAATGTGCCTGCTCCCTTCTACGTTCAGGACACTTCTGCATTCCAAAACCCTGTGTGAAAACATGGTGCCCGTCATAGGCACGTGGATGTTTCAGCTCCTGGTCCTGTCTCTTCAGTCAGGTGCTTCAGTTAAATGAGTAACACTCTGTTCTGGTATCTTTGGTGCTAGAAAACAGATTCTGCTTTCTTGCTGTTTTAAACAGGAGAGTTGGAGGGCTTTAGTTGCACCGGGTATCCACACTCAGTCTGTGCACTAGCACAGGCAAAGCACTCTCCCACTTAGCTCTCCAGTAGCCTTGCTGGTTAAGCCCTGATGTGAAAAGCCCTCACTAGGCAAATTTCAGCATTTTAAGTACTGTCCTCACTTGGCAGAAGGATGCTGCCTCCCAGGATTTACCTTTCAATGCAGAATGGAGACCCGGAGGGCTGCTTGTTCTCTGCTCCCAGCTCTGCAAGAGTAGCCCTGCACGGCCAGGGTCAAACTGAAACTGTGTGACTTCGGTGCCACCGTGCACTCAGTGCGACCTTGAATGCGATGTCTCCATCCACCAGCAAGTGACCAGCCGGGCCTGCCACCTACCATGGGAGAAAAAGGGAAACTAATTGAGTTGTACAGGACTTAATCACATTAGGCTCCCTAGTGCTGCCATTTCCCCACAAGCTCGTGCCACGTTTGTGGCTACTGGAGCTCCCGCACACCCTGGGGCACCAGGTTTCAGACACGCGTTGAACTGTCGCTTGCAAATTTAGAAATCTATTTTTAAAGCAAACTAAGCAAACAATGGTGCTTTCTCTGCCTGTCAAAAAGATCATTAAAGGAACAGTTGCTGGCGGGGATTTCAGTGGCAAACAGGCCAGGCTTGGCAGGGCAGGACCTTTGCTCCAGCTCACTGCTTTCGCACTGAACTGAAGCGACGGTCCTCGATACCCCATCACACCACTCACTGCCTCTTCATCAGGAACCACCAACCAGCAGATCAGCATGGGCTGATCCAGCAGTCCTCAGAAAAACTGTCCAAGATTTTCACCTTTACAGGGAAAAGCCCTCCAGATCAGTTCTGCCACCCCAGAAGGAGAGGGTGAAGCCATTGCCCACTGTGACATTTTGGTACCACCCTGGGACATGCTTGGTCTTCTCTCTTTGTGTGCAGACTAGAGCCCTGCAGCCTCACTGCCCCAGCTCTAGCATCATGCTACAGGCTTTGGAGGACTCACCATTTTCCTGAGGCAGCTCTGGACCCCAGAACCACTTGACCACCTGAGGATGGCAGCCCCACTGAACTGTGAGTGTGTGTGACCATGAGCAAAATCTCAAGAGCGGGTGCTAGGAGACAAATACAAACACCTTTCAGACATTAAGATATTTAAGACCATCTCAGTTCTCTGCTCCAGACTTTCAATTATTAAAGACTGCAATGCTGACTACCCACTCCCTACAGCTATGGCATCATCCATCTCTACGCAGGCTAACACGGTGAGTTACATGTGCCCCTTTTTGGGTGCCTCCAGAGCGCAGTCTCTCAGCCTGGAGATGCAGGAAGCCAGGGCAGCAGGACCACTGCCTGCTCCCACACAAGGGGCTGCAGCAGTTGGGTTTGAAGCCAAGCAGGGACCACCAAGGCAGGGAGCCCTTCCTGGCACTGCCGAGGGTGGTTAGAGGAGGGAGACAGAGGAGCCCAAAACTGCCTAGGTGTTGCATTCTCTCTAGTGCAGTTGGGTTGCTCCAGCTGCCCAGCCCAACATTTTCCATTTGGTTGCAGCAATCACTGCAGTGTAGGGTCCAGCAGAGACAAGATACTGCTGAGATCCCTGTGTCAAACTAGAGGACAGGGAGTGGGAACAGATCCTATGGCTGAGCTACCAGTAAGGAAGTATTTCATCTACCCTGCATGTAAGGGCCAGACCCACATACTTTACTCAACCAAACAATGGAAGTATCTGGACCCACACCGGCATATTCCAAACATACTGCACCCCATCAGCATCTTTGAGGGATCTATTAATTTTAATTATCAGTAACACAGAAGTAACTGAGATAATCTTTCCTTCCATCTTTCAGTACTAGGGAGGTGGCGTAGAGAGAAGGCTATTTGTATGTGGAGGAGAAAAGTCTATTTTTTGTTTACTTTGAAAAAGCCTAGTATTGACTTTCATTTATCTTCCAATAAGTCCTTGTCCAGTGCAGCTCCGAATATAATCTGTTCCAAGGGCAGGTGCTCCTTAATGAGAGCTGAAATTTCCAGGGTTTTTTACTCCATTCATTAAAAGGGAAAGAGAAAGAGAGAAAAAAAGAAGGGAGTTAGAAAATGGCATGAAAGCATATTATCAGTAAATTGTTTCCACTGTGTTTGTGACTCTTCTTAATGTTTTATGAATATGCTAAAAAATTTGCTCAGGCATTTTTCCTTGGGCACTCTAGTTAATTACTTATTCAGAGAGCTTCTACTCTGTTCCTTGCAAAATGTGTTGTGCATTAATTCTGATTATGTACAAAAACCCACCTGCAAGGAAAAACTCTGAATCAGTAATGCTGATAAAATGAGCAGCTCTCCTGGGGCTTTACTGAGAAACAGGATACTGGACAGAATTAAAATCTTGTAGCTAAGGCTATTCATAATGTCATTAACATAAAGGCAATTAAATGAGTTTTTAACCTACAACCCTTTATTGTTATTAATGAACATTAGAAAAACACAGGAGATAAAATTGGTAATTATCTCTGCACCAAGCTATGCAATAATGTGTTTAAATATAAAAAGAAAACAAATGATTATTGTTAGTATTTTCAGTAGCAGAAGCCCCAAGGAGCAGCTCAGTCACATTTAATCACATGGTACTACACCAAGAGGGTTAATTAAACGAGGGCTTTACCTTCAGCATGCTTGGTTATTCTGTTTAATATGGAATCAACAAACAGAAACGCCAATCTGCAAAATATTCCAGGCAGTGCCTTTATCATCAGGTGAACCACCTCTCCAAAAACCAAGAGGGCTTTCGTTCCCTCCAGGACAAGGAGCTGCACTCCTCTAGTCAAGTTTTTATTGCTGCGTGCTTTAAAAAAACAATTCCTGAAACAACTATATAAATCCTGGTTCATAGCCCTGGTTCAAGCTTACCATTTTGTAAAAAAATAATTTGGGGATTCAAAAAGATGAACATTTTCCAGTAGATGGTAGATATGGTTGCAGCACTACAGTGCAGTGAAAGGGCCTCCAGTTCCGTCTTTTTATGCAAACTATTGTACCTTCTACTTAAGCAGTCATAAATTAGAATATCTTCTAAAGAGGAAATACACTAAAGCTCACTGAAATAGTCCGTATCTAGACTTGAACTTAATAATTTGATTAAAGTTTTATGATTTAAATATCCAGAATTACTTTAGCATCTCTCATTTATAGTTCTTTTAATGTATTTACATTGTTTTGGGGGTTCAGAAATCTATTTTCTGGGCAACATGTAGCTAAACAAATGACAGTTAACAATTTTATCTTCCATGTCAGTAGACAAAGCTTTCCTAAGGAATGTGTGCCTCTGGACAGAGCTTGGGAGGGAGGAGCTGAAGGCACTTAAAGCCTGCACAGGATCCAGCCCTGGTATCATGGAGCAGCGTATGTTACTGCAAGACCCCCATGTCCAGGTGCTGCAAGGACCTGCCCTGTCCAACATCCCTGTGCCCCCTGCATCCAGGGGGTTGGATCTGTGGAGAACCCTTCCCAGCAGCAGGAAGGAAAATGCAGGAGTGAAGGAGAAACAAAAGAAAGAAAACTCAAAGGGCAGTTGGCCGATGTGCTGAACATAGGGATAAGTGAGTGCATTACACCAGCAAGGGCTGCATACATGGATGCAACAGAGGCCTGATTAAAATACAGCTACACAGCTACTTTTTCCCTAGAAGATATTCTTTCTGGAACTGCTGAAGAGAAGTGAGAAAGTGTAAAGGATTTAGTCGAGAGTCAAAATGACCAAGGTGCTCCCTTGCTCTTGGGGAAATCTGACTAGTGAGACAGCAGAGGAGGCATTAAGAAAAGACAAATATCTAAAGGGTGAACAATTAGCAGCACGGTTTACAACAGCAGATACTATCAGATAAACCAGCTGCTTCTTTTAACACATGCAGCAAGAAAGATAACCTGGCAGCTCAGACATCTGAAAGAGCCTGCAAAACCTCCCTTCCACAGGGAGTGATGGCAAAGCTCAGAGCTGGATCTCACGAGAAGCAGAATCACTGGCCAGGCTTAGACAGGACTGGAGACTAAGGAAAAAGCCAAATGCACTGAGAAGATAGGAGTAGAGGGGGAGATAGAGGAAGAAGCATCAGAAGTAGTGTTTTGAAATTTAAAAATCAGATGGGACCTGTCGAGGGTTGCTAGCTCGAAGAGTGCAGAGCCCAAAGCTGGAGGGGAAACACTGCTTCATGGAGTCAGGCAACTGGAATAGGGCAGACACACTCCAAGGTATTTTTGATGTTACTGTTAAGCTACTCCCAAGCCCTTTTTAAACACCCACAGCCTTGTCCACCACCACCTGCATTGAAAACAATGTGTGGGATCACTGGCACCAACACACTGTGCTTTTAAACAGCAAGCCATGGACAAAGGTGGTATTATAACCAACAACTGCTTCAGACAACTTAACAGCTCTAAATACCTGGAAGGTTTTCCCCAACAGCTACAGATTTCTCTTCCTCCTGATGTGGAAGCTGATTTCACTTGCTTGTGTAAGCCTGCTATTCACTGGTGTAATAAGAAATGGCCCAGGCTATTCAAGTGCTGTGCAGATGCAGAAATGATGTGCATACTAACCAGCTCCTCCAAGTCCAATAAGCATAGCTGGTTTAGTTTCTTTTGAACTGGGAGATGTTGTAGGAAGCCATTAAGCCAGGTGAGCTGTGGCAGAGGAGCTGTGGTAGAGGTGAGATGGCCTCCAGTGCTTTGTGTGAGAGCATGCAGCCCTGGCAGTGACGCACGCTGGCACCAGGGACAAGCACAGTGTCACTTCTGTCCCCAAGACTCCGTGTGGGCAGTGCTGCAAACACACAGCCATGCTGTACACATCCCATCACCTGGCAGCCTGTGAGCGTACAACAAAGGGACACCATGCTGGAGCTCTTCTCTCTCTATCCGAGAAGCTGGGTTTGAGTGCTCTCTGCTTTCATGTTCACATCAGATTTTTCTGTGAAAAATAGACAGACAGCTAAGCAGAAGCACACACTGATTGTTGCTTTTGGGCATCTTTTTCTAGTATTCTAATTTTAGATCACCAGTTCATGACTTGCTTCTAAACTTTACCCTCTTCCCTTTGCCAAGACAAGAATCCTAGGCATTTTTCCTTATCCAGATCAAGCCAATGCTCATTTTCCTTGAAAACTGCTTGAGACAGAACCACACTGTGCCATCCTGCTCCAGCCCCACGGGTCTCTGCACCCTTACGCTGGGAGGAGGCAGCACACCCATGTGACACATGGCAGATCAGCAGAACTACCACCCTTCACCTGTACATTAAAGAAAACACAAATTAAATGTGGTGAGGACAAGAGCAAGCCCGTTTGAAGACAAATTTCATTACCTATACCTTGGGGGAGTTTAAAATTGGTGCAACCTCTTGTTTTGGACATCTTCATCCAAGGCAGTCATCCAACATAGCAGTGATCCAAGAATGCAGGGACATCCCAAGAAGGAAAGGAGCACTGTGAAGTGTCCCCAAGTTTCTGACATCAGCAACATCCAGGTCAGTACAAGCATTCCTGCTCTGCTCAGATGAAACTCATAAACCTGGGAATAACCTGCTCACTGTGGGGATCAGCTCACTGGAACCATCCACCAGGGCATCTGGTCACAGTCACCACAGTGAAGGGAGCACAGAAGAAATCAGTCTATTCCAGCATAACAAATCCTATCTTCTTTATAAGCTAAGGCATGAAAGAACTACCAAGCCTATATCTTATTTATAGTATTTTAGTGGATAAATGACACTCTTGCTACTTTTTTTTGCCACCTATCAAGTGTTTACAGTGACAACAGCCTGTTGTCTGTCATTCAGCGAGCTGGCACCTGTCTGGATAATAGCATGACTCAATATTCCTGAAGTGCTAGATTTCTGTAAGAGAAGAAAAATCAATAACTGTGACAAGTGCTATCCATTAGAGCCCAAGAGCAGAGAGCAAACGATTACACAATGTCATTTGTTTAATACAACAAGACTGTAAATGAAAACTCTATCAATTGATCTTTAGAGGATAAAAACATCCCTTCAAAGGCAAGATGACCATGGACCAGATCTACTTGACTTCCCAGGGCCAAAGTGGTCAATACCAGCTGAAGCTCAGGATTCCCATCCTGTCAGTTGACGGTCCCCTTTGAGATCAATAGCTTCTACTACATACAGATCATGGCAACATCAGCCATCAGCACCAGCTCCCCACTCCAGGGCAGAGCCAGAAATGTATTTTTCCGCACAGCTCTTCTATTTCTCCTTTGAGTTTCCCAGAGCAGAGCAACACATGCATACAAAATAGATCATATATATTGAGATCTCTATTTCAATATTTATGATATATATGCTTACACTCAACATAACAGCATTTCTAAGCACTCAGTGAATATGGACAGTGGAGGTAAGGAAATTTGCTTGGCTTCAAGAGCATGGTCATCCTCTGCTCCCCAGCTCCCTTCCCACCCCTGGTCTCTTTCATTGTTTGGCTTTATGGCCTTGTGCCACTTGGGCTGGTGTTTCACTTCTAAATGGCATTTCAGCTTTGGCCCCCCTCACTGCCCAGCACCCTCTCCCGGATTAGCTCTTGGGTGCCATATGGTACAAATGGCTTGCCACACACTCACTCAGTCAGCGTTTAAAAACCTGCCAAAATGCTGCCTCTGCTGGCAGCCTGCCTGGTGGCTCCGTGGGCTGCGAAGGGAGCGTGACGCTGCCTGGAAATAATTGGGATGGGGCTCTGCCAGGCTGCACACAGCAGCCCTGGGAGCAGCGCTCTCCTTTCCCGTCCACTCTCCCACGGCACGGTCAGACATTCCTGCACACGAATCCCCTCTGCCATTGCACTGCTTCCCCAGCTGCCTTGCTGATGCAATGAAAAACAGCACTTGTTTATTTTGCCTGTTTTCTGCTTTTTTCAGAGTATGGGCCCAGGAGAGTAGCACACAGGTCCATGGGCTGCTCCCCAGACAGTGCCACAGGGAGCTGTCCCCAACTCCTGGCTGCAGAGGGGCACCCAGCTTTGCACGGAAGCTACCGACTGGGACGTGGAGGAAAGGCAGGGCAGCAGGACCATTGGGAACTTGCTGAGGTTTCCTCACCTTGCCATGAAGTCCTACCCTAAAGCATGTCTATTCCTCCTCACATAGTGGCATGTGCATGTCCTTAGCTGCTTGCAGGAGGGTTGATCAGTCCAAGAACATCACCACCAGAGACTTGGTCTGGAGAATCTGAAGAGAAGCGAGCCTTGTGGAAACTCAGTAGAATATTGGCCCCTGGTCTCGGGGGGACAGAAATTGCATGAAAAACTGTCAGCTACAACAGCAGACCTCTTCCAGTGTCTCTCCAACAACACACATTTTTCCCCTCTTCTCCAACTGTCTTGCAGCCTGACCAAGCCTCTTGCTTTCCCTTATCCTACAGGAGTTCTGACTCCACTTTTGCCTCTACCAGTCTGATCTGAATTTTGCTTAACTTTTTTCCCTCCTAGAAAGGAGACTTTCCATCTTGTTATAGTAGAAGCAGATTCATTCAAATGTCTGGATCATCTCATATCAAGCATCATCTTCTGGTTTTGAGCCCTGTTAGATCTGTATCGGATTTTGTTTCCAGGTTTTGGCTGAGAGCTTCTCATGGGCGTCTCCAGCTGTAGGGCTTTTCCCTGGCCGTGGTCCCCTCCATCCAAAATCTAGCTGCTAGTGGTGTGAAATTGTTTTCCTCCAATGCGCTTTCACAAAAAATGCAATAATCACGGAATAGTCTCAGTTGGAAGGGACCCAGAAGGATCATCCATCGAGCCCAACTCTTAAGTGAATGGCCCATGCTAAGTACCCACACCAGTGCAGGTGACCTACCATCCTGCCCAGGAGCCACGCAGTGGCCATAGCACAGATGGGCAGTGTGCCAGAAGCTGGTGGCAAGGCTCAGAGAAGGAGCACTTGGAGCACACTGGGTCCACCAAGGCCCAGGACCCACCAACTTCCTAAGTGCTGGAAATTGTGGACATGCCCAGCAGTACCTGGAAAAGGTCCTGCCATGGAAAACCTGAGAGAGGCAAGCAATTATGTTGGCTGAACCACTCACCTAAAATCCAATCATCCATCTCCTTGGGGCCACTTGGGAAGTGAGGTGCCTCAAGCATCTGCAAACTACTGATAACAAAGGGTCAGGCATCCAGCTTCACTTACAGCAGGAGAGGAGAAAACTTGCAACTCCTCTGTCACTTTCTATTGAGCAAATAGGTCAGCAGTTTCTAAGATGATGCTGCTCCTTAAAATACATCATTTTGTGTATTTGTAACTCCTCAACTCCAGAAAACCTCCAGTAGAGCACCAAACTTGCAGGAGCCTTCGTTCTTCCTAGATTGGACTTCAAAGCTGCAACATTACCTACATGTATCTGTGCGTTATTTAGCTCTTGTTAGACTAAGCTTTGCCCTTCAGTCTCAGTGGGGAGTGGGTAGAAGAAAGGCAATATTAGAATAAAAAAACCCAAAACTATAAAAGGAAATGCAGGATGAAAACCCCTTTGACAATGACTGGTGGCTACATTGGTAATTCCTCTGCAGTGGTGAAGAAAGCAGCAATGCCACTGTTCCAATGTATCCTGGTGAAATATTTGTACGATGTGCCTACACAAAGCTTCAGATGAAACCATCTCTTTATAAGCTTTTGATAGCTAGGAGGGAAGTGGCTTTGCCATTACCTCTGTTTGTGAAATGAAAGCAATGCTGAGTCTTGGTGTTCCTGGATGGAGGTGCTATCATCACAGTGACAGCCAAACTAGCTTTGCTTGTTTGTTGTTTACCTTATGCTAAGGGGAAGGAACTCCTTTGTTGTCATTGTATCGTGTGATGTGGTAAAACACAATCCATGCCCAATGTGCAAAGGAATTTCAAGCCAGCAATATTTATTATCCATGCACAGACAGCACATATTGCTGCTTTGCTGTCAGCGCTGCTTGCAGCGCTTTAATGAAAATAAAAGGGCATTTGTATCTCGAGTGCCACAATATGCTGTGACAACAGGAGTTTGCAAGGGCTGTAATACAGGTTGGTATCGTACCACACACATGGAGCTGAGAAGGAAGGTTCCACCACAGTTGCCTGGAAAGACTCAAAGTGCATGAAGGAAACCCTGACAAGTGACATTTGTAACCTGCTGCTGTAAGGGAAGTGCTCCCATGCCCGAATGCGGCCCTGGGCGTTCCCGCTGCCGGCAGCAAGGAGCTGCTGCTCCTGGGAAGCCTCGCTGCCTGCACAGGTGGCTGGGGTGCATTTGAGTGGAATTTGGCCAGCACATGAAGCTCACTAAGAAACACCAGGAGCCCGGTATTTCACATGCTGAACAACTTTTTAACTGAATAAAGGATCCTACGTGAACAGCACAGCCTGAAACAGTCTGAGGGGATTAAAACCTTTCACAAGCAATCGGTTCTACCTAGCAGGTTTCTAGGGTCTGTTAGATATGGTGCAGCACAAGATCCTCCACTTCCCAGAAATAAGCCAAGAAATAAAAAATATACAACTGCTGGACTAAGCAGCTTTAAAAATCACACAGGTTCACTGCAGTTTCCTGGACTTTAACATGATGACTTATCTACCAAACAGTTATCCTCTCACAGAGTTCAAAACACATGAAATTCCCCATCAAACTCAACAGTAGTTTTAACACTAGTCCTATGTTCACAGTCGGAACCTGCAAAGAAAGATGAAAAAAACCCACCTGATACATGTCTTCTTTCTTTAGCTTCTCATCTTGAGCCTGAGGAAGCTGTGAACACAACTGCGCTTGGGAATAAGTCCCTGGCAAGGCTAGGGAAATATGGCAGAAACACAGGTAGCAGCTGCAGGGTCCCAAACTCTCTGAGGCTCACCATCAAATTTGTGGCATTCTTCCCCTCGACGTTAAGATGTTCCTCCCTGTAGCGGGGCAGAGTACTGGCATGCACAAGTGATAGAAACATCTCCAAAGCAGGCACTACCCAGCTGTCATTGCCAAGCCTGCAGTCCCTCAACCCCTGCTCGTGAGAGGCAGGTATGCCCACAGTCACCTTTAAGCCCCCAGTGACCTGACTTCAATACTTTTCAGAAGTTGTAAAACATATCCTTGCAGATCCCTTGGCTAACGGGCTTGCAGAGAAGGGAAGTTGGATCAGAGCTGTCTCCGCCCACAGAGCAGTCGTCAGAGCTCCAGATACCTGAAAGCTGAGAAGAAAAGGGATTCACATTTAAAAAGAGCAAGTCACTTCAGCTACTACTAGTTTATTGATTCCTAAATCAATAAACTCAGCTAAATAAACTGGGACTTACTGAACACGACACTCTGTGCTCTGAAGCAAAGTGAGAGCTGCTTTCTGTGTTGCACTTTCCTGACTTGTGCTATCTCGAGAAGAAAAGCACTATTTTCCCTCGTCGGCATGTCCATCTTTGTTAATTGGTGACAAGTACAACCAGTCCCCCCAGCAGCCCCTCCGAGGTGCAGGTGTTCCCACAAAGTGTTACTCTGGGAGTCAGCCTCGATGGGAAGCATGAACCTGTACCAGTAAAACCTGGTACTGGTAAAGAAGGCTTTTCCTGCCCAGTTTGATTCCAGCTACAGGGTGCTACAGAACAATAGCTATTTGTATTGCAACTATCTTTTAGGCTGCTTCCTTCTTACTGAATATATTCCACAGAGCTGTTCTTTGCAGTCAAAAACACAAACTAACACAGATTACAACGAGAATATTTGAATGGGCTTTGATGAGGCTGTGGAACTAGAAAACACCATTGTAACAGCTGGGATCCCTGCACTGAAAGGACACACTGATAACTGAAGTAAATATGTTGCTATGAATTTCTGACTTAATTGACAGAACATTTTATAGTGTGAACTTCAAAATCTCATTAGGAATGAATCAGAATGTGGCTATGTGCCTGTAACATTTTCAATGCCAACATATAGTCAGGCCTGCTTGGAGCTGATACCCTTTCTTGATCAAGCAGCTGAGAGATTCCAACGTAATTCAATGCAATCAATTATAATGCTTCATGCCAGTATGTAAAACTGAAGTGGATTAAAAGAAATACCATCTCCAAATTGTGGTCTGACTGACAAATCCCAGAATTTTTAGTGGCTCTCAGTTCACAGCCATCCCTGACATGCCTAAGCTAAAGAAATAAAGGCATTTTCCCACTAACGTTGAGGCGTGAGGTGCCCGAGAGGCCGGCCAGGCTGCACAGGAGGATCTCTCTGTGATTGAAGGGCTCTGTCAGTAACTCCTTCTGCCCCATGAGGACACTACATTTTGTCATTTGACTACATTACCCCTGTCATATTCATTCTTATTATGGAGGTGTGACTTAATTCTCATCAGCTTCAGTAATAATATAACAAACCTAAGAATAATTAAAAGATCTTCCAGACATTTAATGCCTGACTGTTCCTGCTCAGTGTGTGGCCACACATCACTGACACAGCAGCACCCATAAATCTCCCAGCTGAGGTACGTGGCCCACCCCACACAAAAGGTACAGCTGCTGCTGACTGCCCAAACTCCCAGCTCAGCTCCCTGCCCTGGCAAAGGCAGGCTGGGCTGTCGAGGTGCACAGCCATGGCAGCCTGCTGGGGAATGTGCTTCAACCTCAGACCAGTCTGCTCTCCTCAGGAAAGGATGGTCTCCCGAGCCAGAAGAAACCTGGAAAGCTGGAGTTTGGAGGGACTACCTTTCCAAAAGTCAATTAACTGGGAACTAAAGTCAATTAACTAGCACAAGTACCCTCATCTGAAAGTTAGCTACCAGTAGTTTTGACAAGATGACTGATGAGGGTCAAGTGAATCTTATGTGAGAGATTTAGCAGGTAAAAAATTCCATTGTGTATGGTTGGTTCCCTCTTTTAGTGAAAGAGTCTGAAGAAATTACTGAATTATCTGAAACAAACCCAAACTGTCTCAGGTCCTCTGCTTAACTAATTTATTACATTTGGAGAACTGACCTTTTGATGCTTGGGAGACCTGTGAGCTGGCACAGTCTCCCTGATGCAGTATCCCAAGAAAGCAGTACTGAGGGCAACAGCAGCAACACACCAGACATCCCTGTTTTCCCCCTGCCAGGCTGGGGCTTCACAGGTCCCAGGTCCTGGCTGGATCTCAAAGTGACCCCCAAAAGCCAAGAGTGCAAAAATATCGGTTCACATCGCCAGGTTCATTCATTCACCATTTCCTTCTGAGTTAAAGGGATGCCTGGGAGCTGAGGCAATCCCTTCCTATCAGCTTAGCCCACGAGTACACAAATTAAAATATCTGACAGACTGCTAATGAGCTGATGTTGGAATGACTGGATAGTCTGTTATCATTTGGCCGTTCACAGTTTCCTCACAGCCCATCTGTGAGCCAAGCACAGCTACAGCCTTCCTCCATTTACACCTTTTGCCATTATCGGCCTTTGGGAAAGGCCTTTAGCAATTAAAGTTTGTATCAAACATATTGTCATCTTTCCCACCCTGTTACTAGCCCCTCTGTGCTACTACAAAAGGTCTGCTGAACAGGCGGCTGGAGCCGTAGCTATTTTGTACACACTTCTGTACCTGAGCCCCATGTTTGTGCTCCAGCCTGGCAGCTTAGCTCACATACCACATCAGCTGCTCAGCACTGCCCTGGCAGCTCACAGCTTTCTTCCCGAGCAAAAACCACCAAACTAAATCCTGAAATATTTGGGCTACTTTCTGAAAGACTTCCTTCTATGTTATATGGCAGTACTCTATGGGGGCAACTTGTCTGGCTTCTTTGATGAGTAACTTTCCTCATGCAATCACTCACACTGGGCAAACAGAGCATAAAAACAAGAGATCAAGCCCTGATGAAAAAATTCGGGTTTTTCCTTCAGCTTAGAAAACTTGGTTGTAGTGGTGGAAGGTGCTTCCAGGCAGCTCCAACTTGCATAAGAGGCAGAGAAGAGCAGACATCCTTGACCTTGTTTGGCAGTACTACGAAAGGTCCTATTTTCAGATGGATGATCTGATATCAAAACATCCTCCAGTGTAATGAGTACAAACAAGCCTTTCACCTGTCTGTCTCAGCCATGTGTCTATTTGCTTTCTCTGGTTTTTAATGCAGGGAACAGCCTTGCAATGGTTGCAGAAAGCAGAAGGAAGCTGAGCAGTGTAGCACCTCTGCACCAATGGGTTACCAGTGTTGCTGGACCAAAACCACAATCTGAAGTGCTCTGCTCAGCCAGACGGTGCAGCAAGAATCACTGCCAGCTCTTCTGTGCACCTCCAACTGTCTGCCTTGTCCGTGAGGGTCAGGCATAGCCCTGATGGGAGAGGAGGGTCTGTAACATTGCTCTGACCTGGGAATACGCAGGCTGTGGCCAGCGAAGTTCATTGAGGGAGATGAGAGGGTAAATTCTCTGACATCACAGAGGGCTCCTTAGAGAGGCAAAGCAGGGTTTGTTGCTTTGGCATCTCCTCTAGCTTGCCCAGTAGCCTGAGCACCACACAGCTCTCCTGTGGCAGTGCCAGAGCTGCCAGCACCGTGCTGCTGCATGTAGCACAGCGGATGGCTGGTGGCACTGCTGGGGGCCAGCACTGTCCTGCCAGCAGCCAGGCCCTGCTGGGCAGCACCAGTGCTGCTGCTGAGGCAAAAGCAGCCAGCCACACTGAGCTGGGACAGCCTGAGGCCCCCAGGAGGGGTGGGCAGTTCCCATCCACCCCACCATACCTCTGCTGGGGGATGGTGGGCCACCCTGGAGGTGCACAGCCTCTGCTCCACACCTCCACATCCCCAAGCCAAGACACCTCACCAGCCATTCAGAGCTGGGGCCTTCAACACAGCCAAGAGAAGTGGCCTGGCAGGTGCCCAGGCAGGCAGACCAGTGAGCGGGTGACCCACAGAACCTCCTGGAAACAGCTCATGTCCTCAGCATTCAATAGGGAAACCTCAACAAGCACAAAACATTAATTCCTCATAAGAAAACACTGCAATATTCACCTTCCTTGTGATAAATAGATTATAGGATTTTTCCCTGTCTCCTTTTCTCCCTCCATTATCGTTTAACCAGTTCTCAAATCACAAGGTACCAAGACTCCATTTGAATGTTGCAGTTTTCATGTTGTGAATCTTGGGTTAAACAATTCTTTCTCAAATAAATACTCCTTTTTCAGTTTCCACAGATGCTTTTGTTGTTCACAGTAATCAAGTTCCCAGTTGGCTAACCTCTCACCTAACACAACGTCTTCATCTTTCATTTGAACAAAATTTATCATCCATAAGCAAAGACAGAAAATGTGTGAATGTCTAAAGCTTATGTAAATTAAGAGGCTCTGCACACTGGTCCTAAAAATAGTAGATAATAACAAGCATTTCTTCAGCATACTATAATTACGGGCCTGCTGTCATGTCTTGCATTGTCTATAAGGTCACAGTTATATTATACAAAATTTACAGTATATTATCAGTTAAAAACACAATAATTAGCAAGACCACATCTTCCATCTTCAGCACCAGTGATGAATGTTCACAAAAAGGAGGGGGAAAAAAAAAAGAAAGGCATATTGTTTGCTTTATGTGGACAATACACACTTAAATTTAATCATCAATGTCTGCTATCCAGCAGGCAATATTCTTTCACTATTATAACACTATTTGCCAAGATCAGACTACACCCTTGGGGTGAATTTGTCCTTAATGAAGGGACAAGGAGCCAAATCTCTCACTTTCATATCACTAACATACACTTAGACATATTTCTTTAAACTTTATAGTTTTGTATGGCTTATTCTAGGAGAATGTCTGGGTGAACACTTCAGGCATTATTTTGAACATTATAATAAACCTTTAAACTTAACATTCCAATTTTTCAACTCACAAATTATGTGTATTGAAAGAATCTCTCTCATAATGTGAGTCATTTTTTGGTTTTCCCGAACAATGGAATTTGAAGAAAGATGAGGGAGACTGCACCCAGACCACAAGTACCACAGCTCCTAGCAAAGGCCCCCAAGAGGTTACTCGGCTTCCACATTGTCCCATCCAGCCACTTTAGATTTCTCTGGTTGTAGCAGCCAACCAGCAGGTGTGGCAGTTCCACCCTCACCAGCCACCATATCACCTGTGGTCATTTACAAAACAGATCACCTGAAAAATATTCTAGCAAGAGGTCAGAACTGGTGGCATTTACTCCTTGATGACCAGGAAAAATAAAACCAAAAAACCTTGGAAAAAGTTTATCATTTTCTCAGTGAAACAAAGAAGAGAGGACAGAAAGCTCTCTGTTGCAAATGAGCAAATAAAGTGCTTCCAGACTATGTATCTTTTGACTGCTGTTCAATACCATTAAACATGAAACGCCAAAATGTTTCTTTTCAGCAAACAAACAAGGTCTAGGAAATTCACAATCAGGAACTGACCAAAAACATTATCCAATGTAATTAAGAATTTTGCTATGGATGGAAGAATTTGCTAATTCCGCTCACATCCTCTGCCCTGAACCCCTCTGCAGCCACTGTGGCAGGGATTACAAGTGCTGTGGGGAGCCAGCAGTTGCCAGGAGAGCCAGAGGAGACCGAGCTCCAGCAGGCACCAACACCATCTTTCATGTCGTGCCAGTGAACCCAAGGCCCAGCTTGTAACAACACTGCCTCTGATTTCCAGGCCCGCCCTAAATTGCCTTTCTCCTGCCATATGTCACTCTCCCCAGGTCGTGCTCTGATGGGCTGAGCAGGACTGGAGCTGGCAGCCAGGCAGGCAGCAGAGCCCAGCACCAGCACAGGGTGGGAGAGGATCCCTGCAGAGCCCTTGGGTGCCAGCTGACAGGGCACTCCCATCCCAAATAAGACAAACCACATTTGGACCACGTTAGGAGGAGTGTGGTCAATGAGACCTCGACCAGTCAGCTGGCAGAAGGCTGAAGGAAAGAAAGGGTTTGCAACCAAGTGTTCTGTAAGTTGTGCCAGTAAGACTGGGGGTGAAGTCAGCACCCAGCAGCCCACAGAGTTGGGACGTGATGTAGAACAGCCAGGCAGCATCACATCATCAGTATTGAAAAAGCATGCACCCTGCATAGGCTTTGGGCTGGCACTGAGGCTCAGAGCAATGCTTAGGGACAGAGTAGGTCATGCATAGGCCAGTTTTGGCTGAGGTTCCTAAGCGTCAACAATAGCCTTCACACAAAAAATACCTCGTTAAAGCAAAAAAACCAGGCTGGACAGGAAAATGCACATTCTTAAGATTCTTTGAGAATTTCCTCAGTTGTGTATGTACCGTGAGAAAAATTATTTAAAGGACAAATCTGCCTGTGCAGCTCTTGGTGCTTCAGAGGGCACAGCCTGCATGCAGAACCTGGTCTGAGCAGACAGAGCACCTCCCTGCACCTCTCCTTCATCCAGCCCTGCCACAAATGCCTGCTCAGGAAGTGCCAGGCTCTGCAAGCAAAGGCACAGCACCACCAGTGCCTCCTGGGAGCCCACCAACACCAGGGAGAGTCTGCTTTGGTGCAGCCACAGACATATGGATCTGGAGGCTTATATAAGTCCTAGACATGTGGATTTGCACAGCTGATGCCACAAGCAGTTCCCACCACATGCAAGAGGCATCAACACCCCTACTCCAAACTTTACTAGTGTTGCAGTATATACACTCACCCCAAACACGAGCTCTTCCTGCTCCTTCCATGTGCCAGGCAGTGCATGAACAGAGAAGTACAGATCATGGGATTTGAAGGTGTGAGTGGTCCTCCAGGCTCTGCCCATGTTGATTCTTCAGCCCTCATGCTTTCACTGGCTGGGACTATTCCTGCTCAGATGGGAAGGCTTTGCCAGATGTGGTGCACAACATACTCCCCAAAACAGTTTGCTGACAAAGGCACTTGTGAAATAGCTGCATCAATCTGAAAGCTAGTGATTGTTAACACAAGGGGGAGAAGTGAATCATCCAAGAGAGTAGCAAAAAACTGAACAAAAATATAGTGAGCTTCATTGGCAGTTTTGTAACTGGAGTCCAGCCTCAGCTGTCTTAAAATGAAGAGGATTTGTGCCATTCTGCTCCACGAAATGAGTGACTTTTTAAAACTTAATTTGAACATATTTCAAAGGCACAATAGGAGTAGTATTGAGCAGCAAGAGAAATGGGATGAGAATGTTGAGCTCATGGAAAGCACAGAGCTGGTGGGAAGCTGGGAATCCTGTCCACCTCTTCACATGGGTGAGTCTGCTGCAGCGCTGTGGCTTCACCAGAGACCCACACACAAGTTCGGGGGATCAGTCTGTTCACTTTGAGTATTTTGGAACAGGATGTCTTTGGTATGAAGCTGCAAGTTCAGCGTGGAAATCCGAAATAATATCCACAAATAGATCTTTCTTTATCCTTATCATACAAACACTTCAGCCTGCCTAGCTTTACATGAAAACAAAATCCTATGCAGTTAAGCAGAAGGCACTGTTCTGTACACAGAGTGGATTTTAAGGCCAAACTTTGAGGAGACAATGCCAGACACTGTGAAACCCCTGGCAGCAACCTTGCTATGCTCTCCAGCCCACATTCCCTTTTCCTCTGATGGGATCATTCCACATGGTCTCAGTCCAGGTGAATACCAGACTCAAAGGCATTACCTGGAGTCAGGACAGGGTGGCCAAGCAGTGCTGCTTCAGAAGCAAGAACCAGGCAAGCTTCACTCTGGAAGAGTCAAATGAGCATGCTGTACCCGTGTCAGCTGCTGGCTGGTGATCCCTCCCTGACACCCTTCCCCAGAGGACTGCATGGATAAACACCCTCTATTTGAACAAGACCAACGACAGCAAAATGGCTTGCTTGTCTCTAAAAAGACTCTAATAATGTGCATCAAGGGAGAGACCCATGGTCTGACAGACTTCTTTTTCCCCCAGAGTGAAACATAAAAACACATTTCAGTAGCAAGGAGGACACAATTTGAAGTGCATCCCTAGTTAATTATATCCAAAAGAGTAATAATAAAATAAACTATTAAATTTTAGAACTCCCTCCTTAAAGTATTAAGCATTTTGTTACTGTGGTGCAGTTAAACCACACACTGAACAATGCTTTGGCTTGCTTTATAGGAAGGTAACAGGGGTCATAATGAAATAAGGTATTCTACACAAAACTCATTCTACACAGTCCTCTATCATTCAACAAAAACACAACACATTCCTTAGCTTTAGCACAGCATTTGTTTGAAAAATCTGACATTTACAGCCAGTGTTTGTGTGTGAATAGACAGCACTGCTGATCAGCAGCTGCTCAGGAAGGTTCTGTGTACCGTGGGAGAGCAGGGAACCCACTGCTGCTTTTAAGAACAGAGGTTCCAATTCCTGGCACAAATACTGAGGCTAGCTTCAAAACTCCAGTGGCTGACAAGACACTGGATTATGGACTTCACCATAGCCCAGAGCCATGGAGAGAAACTGCTTTGATGCGGCTCTGGTAAACAGTAATCAAAGGCCAAGTGGGAAGGTTGTTATGAAAAATGAAGGAGGAAAGAAGTGAACAGAGGTTATTACTAAGGAATTTTCTGCTCTTATCATTTGGCCAATTAAAGTATTTTTTTAACATTTGAAATTAACAAAACATTTAGTTTGAATATGGGAACATTTTAAAATGCCCTTTCTCGCCTAGCAATACATTTCAGCACAGACGCTGGACACCGAGGGTCACAACATATCCTAGTGCTGAGAGCCAGAGACTCCCCCGGGAGCCACGGCAGGAGGTGAGGGGGCTCGGTGCCACCGTGCCCGCAGGCAGCCCTCGGCCCTGCAGGCACCTGCGCTGGGGCTGGCAGGTTCCAGGGGCCGTGCACAGCCCCCCACGCTGCGTTGCTGCCTGCGCTGGCCGGGAGGAGCCGTCCATCCCTCTGTCACGGCACCTGGGGGCTCCGCTCTGACACCAGCCACCAGCTCCTCCTCAACACTCGCTCCTTTCCACAGGCTCAGTATTTCTCATCCTATTTCTCTTGCCACGTGGTTTTGCTTTCTCTAGTACACAATCTTGTTCTTACAAAACCAAAGAGAAACGAAGCAAACTGCAGCAAACCCAAAGCAGATAGCAGAGATGTCTGAATTCCAGAAACAGCACACCATTTTCATTCGTTTTTACTTTCCATGCCCTCTCACGCTCCCAATACAACAGCATTCCCCTGTCACAACTAACCTGCTCAAGACCACACCATAATAAACACAGAGCCCAGGTAAACTTGCAGACCCCACACTGAAGTCCCCCAGGGATTTTTTGAAAGCAGGCAGTGGTGAAACAGAGCCATGACTTCAGTGAGAAACCCCAAATAGGTCAGAGCAACCATGCTAGTACCCATTTCTCTTTAATGAGGGCAGTCTGGAAAGGAACTTTGTATGCAGCTGTGCACAGTCAGGTGAGCTGAATCCCAACCTTTACCTAAGGGTTTGCCTGAACAGGTCTGTGGACGTCCAGCAGCTCTGTGATGGTATCCAAGACCAGTAGATGTTGATCTATGCCTGCAGAAGACAAGGAGTGTCAGACTGGAGGACAGTGAATCTTAGCTCTGTAAGCAGAACAGACTGACATGTTCAGAGCTTCCAGGCACTCAAGACACTCAGCTCACCTTCCCACTAGAGGAGCACTCAGCACTGCAGGTGCAGAGAGGTCAGCCCAAAGAGGGCATCAGCAGCTGTGTGACCCCTCTGGACACCTCCCCCCTTCCCTGTGCAGTGTGTTGAACTCCACCTCCTCAAAGCATCTGAAGCCTGGGCAATGGACAGGGCTGCATTCAAAAGGACAAGTGCATCAAATGACAGCATCAGCAACTAGATTGAAACCTGCTGTGCTGGAGTGTGAAACCCCTGAATTTCTTATGATACAAAAAAATATAAATGTGATTGAAGACCGACTGGTGACCTTAACAGCACAAGAAGGGTTAAATTGCTGTCAGCAAATTGGGCTTGGGGTCTCACACCGCCACTCTGCAGCCCCGCCCAAAGGCTTGGAGTCTGTCCTCTCTCTGGGCTCTGGCCCACCCCCATGCTAACAGGGTGCAGCCAAGCCAGGAGACAGCAGCACTTTGCCTCCCTGGGTACAGGGGACACACACCCCAAATCATTTATCTCGCCTGGATGCTGCACTTGCAACAATTCCTTTTTATCCACTACTCTGAAACTGTTAAACAGGATTTGTCCATCCTTGGAAATGCAAGTTATTTTGAACAGTGGGGCCCAAGCCCCAGCAGCTCCTGAAAGCCCAAAGTCACCAAGCTGCTATTAAAAATATCCAGAGGGGCATTTGTGGACTACATGACCCAGCAGGTCTTTCGCATCTAGAAAACAGAAATGTTTTCTGTAGTTTAACAAGTTACTGAAAGGTCAATCCAAAAAGTATCTCATAATAGAAGTATTCAGACATTTCTATTTCATCTCCTCTGTCGAGGGCAGCGTAGCTCAGCTCGTGGAGACTTACCTCAGGCTATAGCTCATCCTACAAGCGCTCATTCCTGGCTCACTCTTGTTAGTTATGTACCACACTGTGCAACATCAGCTTAGGTATTTTAGAAATACAAGTTTAAAAAAGCATCTTGAATTCTTTAGATGCAGGCAGGGAGAGTGCTTCCCACCCCTCCCAGCACTCAAGTGATAGATGAAGAACACTCCATCAGCTGTGCTTTGCAGCTGAAAGGAGCAGACCATCCACAGGGGAGGGGAAATCATCCTACTTTGTAGCTTAACACCATGCAGAGACAAGAGGCAATACGTTCTAAAATGCACTGGCTCCACATGCCCAGCATGGTCAGATCCCCAAACACTAACAAAGCTGGAGGTGGTAATGCTATCATTTCAGCATGGGCATCTACCAGTCACAGCATCTTCCCACCAAATCTGCACCAGCGTTTCATTCTAATTCATGCAAGGAAGTAACATTTACCTGTGAAAAAAAGGCAAAACAGGACTCTTCTGACACAGATCTCAAAATAGAGGTATGTAGGAACTCCACAACAGTGAAGTAACTAGATTTCTTGCTCACTTCCTGTCCCACTCACATTTATTCTCCCTGCCCTATAGTCCTGCTAGCTTTGAAGATGCTGGCACCTGAATGCAATTGTAGTTGATTACCTAAGCAAGATAAACAGCATCTGATACCACACCAGAACAGGCTCATGACCTCCGAAGAGCTACAAATACACAGACCACCAGTGAAATCCTGATCCTTTCACTAAATAATACAGATTTCTTCTAAATTGGCTGTGTTTTTTTTTTCTTTTATCCTCCTTTCTTCCTTGAGGTAAGGTATAGTATCCTGCATTTTGAATGCTGTCCACAGCATTCAAATAGAGGTCATGGTGGCCCTTCTAAACACCAGCACAACCTAGATTTTAAAAATATTCCCCCATCAAGGAAAAAAGCTGTGGGGAAAATACCACAATCAGCAAAACCTGGCAGAAGCCAGTAAAAATACAACAAATGGCTCCCAGGGGTGTCAAACCAAGGCCCCAACAGGCACAGTAGGCGGGGATGCCTCTCCCAGCAAACCCCCAGGAATGAGCCCAGCTCGGAGTCCCACAGACCCCCAACAAGGCTATTGGAGCAAGCGCTGCTGCAGCGTTGGGCCCACAATCTCCAACAGAATAAACGTAGCCTTTCTGACTCCTTTCCAAGTCAGTGTTTGTTGGGAAACATCAAAGCCAGTGGAATAGTAGGTGTCCCAAAATGTCTTAATTCAGAGAATTAGTGTTAACCGAGTCTGATTAGCTCCATTTATCTCTAATTAATTACCTTTACCTAATTAGACACCCTGTTTCCAGTAGACATGGAGTCAAGTAGACTAGATTATTAGTGTAGTCATTGTGCCTTTACAAAATCCTGAAATTAATGAAACGTGCAAAAGAATCCACAGCTTTAATTGCACAGGTGTTGCCTTATGGCAAAGCTTTATCATCTGATTACACCAAGGGATTATTAGTGACTTTTTATATAGAGGATGAGCCTGTGAAATGTACCTTAGCAACAGCTCATTAGTTTAGGGTTGTTACTGTATTATTTATTACATTCAGCCTTCCCCATTATCTAGATTGATTCATGGACCTATATTTTCCTCCCCTCTGTGCAGGAAATAAATAAATAAGTGAAGGCTGGCTATTGCTGTCCAGCTGCAATATGAGGCAAAGGCAGAACATATTCTCCAGCTACCAATATCCACCCTTTAAAATAAAGCCTTAAAGTTGATTTAAATAAAACTCCTTTTTTTTCCCTCCCTCAGAAAAGTAATCAATTCAAGCTTCTGTCAAACTGGAATGCGTCCTACATGCCATCCAAGCAGTTTGGGCTATCTTAAATCTTTTCAGATAAATAAAAATACATTCCTGAATTGAAGAATTGAGTGCAATATATTTAATCCAAAATAATTTTTTCTGCTATGGCTTATACTTTATGAAATCTATGAGAAATATTTTATTTTGATATTTCTCTTAACTGTTTGGTTGTTGGCTACTTCTTCAGGTTTGGAGGAGTTTGCTGGGTAGAAAAACTGTCTGAATAATAGAATCAAGACTAATAAAGCAAAGCTACAGCCTCTACATTAAGAACCACTTTCCCCAAAGAGAAGCTACTTGCTGTCAAGGTTGAGAAGCCTTGACCTTACCTTTCTGTGTCCTCCCCAGCAACATCCCACTGGACTTGCTAAATATCACCAGTACAACAGCCCTGGTGCTGCCCCAAGGACAGGAGACTTAACTGACCCACTAGGAATCCAGTAAACAAAAGCAGCCAGTAAACAAAATGATGAGGAATTATTTTCCAGAATCATCCAGAATACCAGATTCATTGAATACTATGTAAAAAGCTTGCTGTTCACTTATTACTCAATATAAAATAACAATGGGGAAAAAATTGGGAACAATTATGATGCAGGATATGACAACTAATTTGAACAGCAATAATGACTGCCCAATTATAAACATGGCTACACAATTTCTTATGTCTGCATAACAAAAAAATTGAATTTTAATCTCAAAACCACGGCTCTAACAGACAGCAATTCTGCAGTGTGTTCACATGGCACGTGCAAATGGTGCCATCCTGCAATAAAGACACTTGTGAGGGCTTGTGGCTGCTCTGCCAAATAGGGACGATTTGTATGGACATAAACTGTATAAAACAAATGTGATATTCACCTGCTTCACATCATTTTAGGATTGTTGCTCTTCCAAGACCTCCCCTTAAAAAAATTAGTCACTGTGATTTCTACAGGGCCAAAACCCCTTCCCTTACTATGAGATCCTCATGTGGGACCTCCAAGCACACCATGCTCCACAGGAGCAAAGCAGCTGTAGGGCCTATGATCTACAGAGATAGTGTGACAGCGACAAAGCGCGAGCCACACTCCCCAAACTGCTGCCCAACACATTTGTTCACTTTATCAGTCTAAAACTTTTCTTTAGTGTTATGTCCCAACATAGCCCATCCCTTGACAGCCTTGAAGGGATTCCATTTCCTTCTGTGTCCCTGGTGCCCCCAAAAGGACACAAATGATCTCTCTCCCTTGATCCCTGAGGACATCAATCCAGCTGCCATCCTCTGAGCAGGCAGCATGGGACCTTAAAACACATATGCATCCACTACTTCACCCACTGTGAAAGCCCATGGATCAGGACTTACCTGGAGAGCAGGAGGTCCAGCATTGATCCCTTTCTTTAAAACTCCAGCAGCATGGATAATGAAGGTGGGAAGGGGGGGCAGCAAGTTATCCGAGAGCTGGCAGGTAGGAAAACACAAGCAGGAGAGACCAGGAGACTCAACAGCATTGAGGACTTCAGATAACTTACATTAGACAGTGTCAGAGACAACACTGGAGGAATGCTGGGAGTCCCAGATCCTCTTACACATGCTTTCAGAGTCATAGCTGCTCACTGCTTGGATAAGGCATGGGGATAAAGCCCACCCTCTGCTGTGTACATGTACCCCAGAAATATTCACTGGCTGTGGAAAAAATAAAAATTATTTGAGGTGTTTGTATGGGCTTTCAAATAGGATCCCCACCTGCATTTTTATTTTGATTTGTGCTCATACCAAACCTTCCCTCCACACTCCCTGTTGACTTCCCATCAAATACAGTCAGATTCATGAATGTTTTCTGTGCCTTTAGAGCAGCCATAGAGCCATGCCCAGGGCATACCAGCGATGCTGGGAAAACATTGCCAATCAGAGATTCAGAAACATCTCACACCAGTTTCAAGCACATCTGTGCAGAAAACTGTGCTAAGCACTTTCTTAGGGACTAGTCTGAAATACATGGAAGAAATTCCCATGGGATTGATGGTTCACGCTCTCTCTCTCCACTTCCTACTCAAAGAACTCTGATCTCACCTTCAATAATGAAAAGAAGCACACCATAGACAAGAATGAAAGATATTTATTGTTTATTCGAAGAACGTAAACAAACAATTTTTCCCATGGAAGGAAGAAAATTACACGAGAGATGTGCTGGTCACATCACTTATTAGGAGGCTGCCTAACAACCTGTGGGAGGAGTGGGGCTGTGCCTCACAAGGGAAGGGAGCACCAGAAGCACCTCATGAGCACACACCCGTGTCCCTGCAAGAGCCACTTCTAGAAAGCGAAGAGGCAGCTAAGGGCAGACCCCAAAATAACCACTGATGACCACATAACCTCTGTGATCATTCATAAGTCTCGAGTTCTCCCCAAAGGCAGGTATCACATCCCACCCACCAGCTGGGAAAGTGGAGCAGGGAGGGAAGGCATCTTACCGAAACCACCAGGACCTGTAACAGCTCTTCATCCTCCAGCTTGCCTCCTCTTCCAAAAGGCACATGCCTGTCTTTCCCAAGAGGTGCCATGTCAAGAGGGACTTGTTCTGCTGCTTTTCCCTTTGTCCCACGGTGGCAGCCATGGGTTGGCTGCCGGTCTGTTTGATGAGCAGGCCCTGGCGTGCTCCTCCTGCTGCTGGCACCAGTCCTTGCAGGGCTGGCTGGCACCAGCTGTTGCAGCGAGCTCGGACAGGCTGTCTCCCATTATCCAAGTGCCAACTCTTTGGAGGAGCCAGACACCAGGCTGGCAGGTCTAATGGCAGCATGCATCTAAAGTCAGATAATGCTGTCCCTGCTCAGGGGACGGACATAAGGCCTAGGTGGCCAATAAGGCCTTAGAAAGTGGAAACTGACATACAGGCACCAACTAAGTAAGGATTGCTGGGTCCACAAGAACACACGGGGCAGAAAGTTACAAAAGCCCACAACATGCTGGCTGGGGGCTCACTGTCATGGTCCCAGGCTGAGCCAGAGCTTGAATTGTCCATCATTTTTTTGCTGCTATCTTAAAATTA
>VZRS01013695.1:0-33491 GCA_013398055.1 Ifrita kowaldi
CGGCGGCTGCGACCGCCCGCGCACTGGCAGAGGGGCCACATAGAAACATGGCAGGTGATTCCCCGATGCAGAACCCAGATGAAATCAACTTCTCAGTGCTGTGAAATCCTGCAGAAATCTTTGATCTCGTGGAATTTGTTGGCAATGGTACTTACGAGCAGCAGTTTTTTCCTTCTAGTCGTAGAAAGAGGAGGAAGTGAGGACATGTAGAGAAAGACAACATGGTGGCACCAAGGTCAGTGGAAAGAAAGAGGGGGAGGAGATGCTCCAAGTGTCAGAGTCGAGATTTTCTCTGCCAGCCGTGGTGAGGACTGTGATAAAACAAACTGTCTCCCTGTAATCCATGAAGTCCACGGGGGGATGCAGAGATCCACTCACAGCCTGTGGGAAAAGGTGCTCATGCCAGGGCGGGTGGATGCTGAAAAAGCTGTAATCCAGTGGGAGACCTCAACAGAGAGAGAGGGCTCCTGCTTCCAGGGATAGAGAAAGAGAGCCCTTGCTTCCAAACTAAAGCAGTTTATCCTTAAATGACTACACCCCATGGACTAATGACCCACGCCTGCAGTTTTGGGAAGACTGTTTTGCCCATGGGAGGGACTCACGTTACAGCAGGTCGGGCGGGACCGATACTCGTGAAATTAGAACCACACTGGAGAAGTTCACAGAGAACTGTCTCCTGTGGGAAGGACCACGGCACAGCAGAAAGAGACTCCCCTCCCTAAGGGAACTGAAGAAAGATCTCGAATGACAAACTGACCAAACCCCCATGCCCTGTCTCCCTGCGCTGTCCGTGGGAAGGAGGGAGGGGCTGGGGGTGGGGAAAGGTATTTTAAAGGCTTATTTTACTTCTCATTATCCTTCTCTAACTCTGTTAATAATAAATTTACTTTATACTTTTGGATTTGAGCCTGTTTTACCCTTAGAATATTTTCTCCCAATCCTTATCTCAACTCATGAGCCCTTTGTTTTTTCCCCTCCTCTGCTCAGCTATAGCAGAGCTGAGTGAATGAACGATTTTCCTGGGTACCTGGCATTTTAACCAGTGTCAAACCACGACACACCTCTTGCCTCAGGCCAGTTTGCTGTACATAATTTTGTGTTGTGAACTAGTCAGAAATACCATCTCTTGAAGCTACTGTTTATTTTTTTAGTATTCTAAACACAGCTTAATGTGAGAAATAATTGTTTTGATATGGTTTGCCTTGCAAATTTTTTTATTCATTGAAGTGAAAACAGGAGAGAAGCAGAAACAGAAATGGTAGCATTTTAAAGGAATAAATTCCTTTTGAATCCAAACCCAAATAAAGTGTTGCTGTGTCATTCTGGTAGGTCCCACTACTTACACAGCTGATATTGGTAGCTGAGTATTGTCTGAAACTGTGGTTCTAGTTTTGTCCAGAAAATTATAAATTTACATCCAGAGTTGGCAATGGGGCTGTTATCTGTCCTCTATTGTTGAGATTGGAAGTCGGCTGAGGAAAAGATTCTTTCATTAACTCCAGTTTGGAAACCCTGATACTTCTTTGACTTGCAACATGCTAATAGAACAGGTATATGAACCCTTTGAGAAAAACTCATACTATTGTGTTTTTACAAAATGATCTTATATTCTAATATAAACTGAATCCATCTTCTTGACTGGAACTTGCACTTGCTCTGCTTCCATGATACCCAATAAAGGAAGGGGCATGGCACATTTATATTTGAGGCTCAGTTGAAAGAATGGGAGGAGCCGTTTGTGAATTTATTAGGAGGAAGGTACAACTACATGTTTACTTTGTCTTCTTTGCTATCTAGCTATATTAATTAGAACTTTCAATCTTCTGACTTAATTTATATTCGATAAGAATTCTATAAAGAAAACAGAAAAGTCAAGTCTGTGTTACTGCATTCCCCATTCCTTCTTTGGACCTATCCCTGGGAATACTGTTAATTAACATCATTAGCTTTCAGGCACTGTCAGCAGTTACTTGCAATTTCTACTTAATACCTTTCAGTTATTCTTCATTCTCATATTTAATATTTGCATATTGCCTTCATAGCATGACTTTGGCAAGGACATTACACTTTTCCAGATTTATTAAAAAGTGAAAGCTAAAGTTTAAAATCTAGCACTGCATTTATATTTAGTAGCCTGTAGAACTATTCAGGTAACCAGAAGAATTTCAATGAATTTCAAGCAAGCACTTCATGTAATTTGACTTCATGCAGCTAGTTAGAATAGCTCATCCAGAACCAGGAATGTTTCAAGACACTGCGCAAGTAAGACACAAAAGCTTCACTGGCCTTTCTATTGGAGGGGAGACAAAGTAATACAGGTGGAATTTTGGACCGCTTTCATGTCACTCTGCAGAGATGTTTCTGTGGGAAAGAAAGTGCAAATGGAAAGAGAGAAGGCTGCAGGCAAAATTGAAAAAGTAGATCTACAAAGACATGCCTCTGAGTGCTGAAGTTCACTGCTTTGATAGATTGACTGTAGATCAAATAGCACAGATGTGTATCCAAATGTTGTACATTATTGTGTTACAATCAATTAACTGGAACTGATAGTTTCCCTTTCTCCTATTCTCATAGTTAATTATTGACAAGTCTTCTTAGTATAAGAGATCAATATGGAACATTAAAAAAAAAAAGGTTAACACCTGCAACAGCTACAAAACTTGGTGCAGAAAGGATGATAGTTGGACAGACTTTGATTCATGCCCTGTGAGAATGAAGCAGTTCTTGGGAAGCTCGGTGTAAGGGGTTGGGCTCTTTGCTAGGCCCTCTATTCCTGAGCACCTGAAGGGCAGTGGGGATTTGCTGTTTGTCATTTCTCACTGTCTCTACTCTTCTTCTTTGTGGAAGGCTTTCTGTTTCTTGTTAAGGAGCTCACTTGCACTCCTTCAGCCAGATTTTCATGGCTGAAGGGTAGAACAATATGGTTGCAGGAGAATAGTGTCTTGAATTGACTTTCCTATCAGTAAGAATGGGGGAGAAATGGTTCCGCTCAAAATCTGAGTGCTGACTACTTCCAGGATTTAGATGGTACCCAGGACTTGTCCTGAGATGCAACGTAGGTAGGAGGAGTCAAAGTGCTAATACTGAGTTTTAGTAAGCTTGATACTTTTTAAGGGTAAGTGGAGGCCATTTAAAGACGTTCCAAAACTTTTGGAATTCACAATTTCTCCATCAGTGAAGTGGCAGTTTGGTGTTCATGTTTTCTCCTTGGCCATGTGAAGTTCAATGAAAACTGGTAGTGAAACACTTGGAAAGTCTAAAATGGACGTGCCTTGCTGAGGGCACTTAATGCGTCATGTGGTGTGTGTGTGTGAGAGGTTCAGGTGCTTACAGGACATAGGGATTGATCTTAACAAAGCTTTATATCGTGAACATTGAAAGACAATTTAGCAGCAGTGGGATTTGGAGGACATTTGCTCTCTTAACTTCAGCTCACAACTCTTACCACTAGAGAATGGATATCCCAGACTCTGATCCATTTGCAGCTTGGTACTGGCATTGGAGGGAAGCCTTTGGTGCTTCTCTCCCTGTGCAATTCCCAGGACAACTCTTTGTCTCCATTCTACTCCCAGCTGACTGCAAATACCTCAGACTCAGGGAGCACAGGGAGCTGCTGCCTAGAGGAGATGAGTTTCATCTACCCACATGGCTCATCTGTTCACTCTCCTAGTCCCTGCCTCTGCCAGGTCACTGCACTTCCTTCCCTTACTCTGCACAGCATAGAAACTTGGAATCTGGCAGTGAAGTAAAGGAGATGCTGCAGCAGTGGTGTGGCAGTGCACCTCAGGTATGTGGGGAGAGAAAAACAGTCTTCTGTGGGGATTGGTGACTGTTCTGTTCATCTACACACCTGGGTGAGCCATACTGCTCTTCTAAAGGGGTCACATCTGCTATGGCAGGGAGAATAGACAGGTATTCTCCATATGGTCACTGTTCCCTGTTTCCTACAGGTGGTTTTCTTTCTAAGTCTGGGATGCAGGAGCCAGAGGGCTCTAGTGTAGTTGCCTCTCTGTCAGTCTGAACCATCAGTGGTACCTGAAGTGAGATCCCTTCTGCCACTGCCATTTTATTGGCACATCTGCATTTTTCATTCACACGGAATAGCACTTGCTGATTTTTCTAGTACCCCGGTATAGAACGCTGCGTGAGCCCAAGGAGGGGCCATATGAATTGAGAGATGGATTGTTTGCATATACCCTGACAGCCCAAATTTTGGATACAGTTGCTATGACAATTGAATCATCTGATTTTGTAAGTCACTGCATACAAACAGTGAGTAGCCAATTGATTGCTGAATATGGTTGGCTAGGAATGGTACTTTTATGTAGCTGATGAAAGTGTGTTGAATGTGTCTGATTTCACTGATAGCTTTTCTATGACAATTGTTGTTCAGAGCATTTCAACATAACAATGTACCTTGCATACAGTTATATATGACTCATTCTCTCTATTATGCATTGGCTGAAGGACCTCTGAAACAATCTCTGAAGACTCTGTTTCAGTTTTCAGAGGCAGCACTCTGCCAGGTGGAGCTCTTTCCTGACAGCGAAGCACTGGTGTGAGCTTACACAGCGGAATTCAACATGATCACTTGTTTTGCTGCCTCTGCTCTAGTGCTGGTTAAACCCCAGGATTGTAGAAAACTGGGCCACTACAGGCCTTTACTGACCTGGCTGTTTGTTCCACCTGAGATGCAACTCTTTTGCTTCAGATGTGGACTTCTTATCGAGCTACTTTCTATCTTGTTGTGTTTTTGCTGAGGATGCATACAGGTTGCACTTCATGTGTAAACATGAAGACAATCTCATTTGGTGGTCTTCTTATGGTCTTAGAGTTGATCCATTGGACAGAAAAGGAAAAAAAGTTTTTACTAAAATGAGTAAGTTCCCTAAGTTTTATTACTCATTATTTAGAAATAAAATATTTAAAACCTTTGCACTCCACTGTCTGAAGACTTGCTACTCTGAGAATTGGAATTCGAAGCCTGAGTTTAAAACCCCCTCTGTTGCAATACTAGAACAGCTTCTGCTTAAGCAATAGTTATCTATGACTGTATAGCATTGTCTTTTCAACTACGACAAATTTGGCATTTACTTCAGTGGGTACTGGATCAGCTCCTTCATGAGCAAGCAGCAACACATGATGGATTTTTACAAGTGGTGGTAAACTGCTCTCCTTATCTCTTTACTCAATGCTGCCTCTTCTCACTGCATTTTCCCCTGAAAAGACTGGGAAGTTACTGCTCCTCTGAAACCAGTTGAAAAATACTATGGGCTTGCAAAAAGCAAGTTTCTTCCTGTTAAATTTTATTTAAGAAAAAAAAATTGATAAAATTGTCAGTGACTTTTTAAATTTTTCTGCAAGAACTATAATACAAGAAAATAAGTTTGTGTTAAAAAATACATGGAGTAAAGTTTTGGTCTAATTTTTTCATTTCTTTGTGTCTCTGCCTGAAGAAAAACTAAAACCATCAGGTACATGCATGGAAAAGAACATCACTACTTCACACGCACTCACTTTTTTCCAGTCTTTTCTCTTTGCATAAAAAGGGACAACATTTACAAAACTGTCATAAAGCCCTGTAGGAAAAAATTTAATTATCCAAAAAATGAAGATGTCAAAAACATAAGGACAAAGAAATATAATGTTTTGCATAATTCTTTAGAATGAATTTAAATGTCTGTCTCTGTTTCCTCCTGCAAATCCAGCTTTGCTGCTTTTTACCCCTTTTAGATTTTCATCTGAAGGCAACAAAGGCCTTCTGGCAGGAATTGGGTTTATGCTTTTCATGCAATCTCAGATTCTCTTTTCACAGATGCTCTAAACTTTCTTCGTGGAGCTGAAGTGAACTAAAACTTGCAGAGGCACATCACATGCAGTTTCAGATAGCTTTTCTATACTTTTTGCTATACAGAACATAAAGATTCCACTTACTTTGAGAAAATGCATAGTACCATGGCCTCAAATCCCTTCCCATAACTTTTTGTGCATTTGGTTTGCTTGCACAAAAATGAAATTCTTCAGAGCATATTCCTCAGAGAATCTCTTAAGCCAATTTTACCCAGAGGAACTTGAAAAATGTGCATTGACTTGTATGCTTTGTATGAGGTGCAGGGCTGGTAATCTTGTAAAAATAATATCTTAGGTTAATAAAATGAAATAATTAAAATTATAGTAAGCTTGATCAGATCTCAATTTACTACCTCTTAAATGGAGCTATGGATTCAAATTTCACTTGTAAACAAATGAGATTCCAGCCTCTTACTTGACATAATTTCCTTTTTTTTTCCCCCATTAAGGAAGGTGGAAATTGCTAATCTGTCGACAGCAAGTGCTGGAAGAAGCAATGTGAGTGATTTCCTTCGTGACTGTCAGACACTTCAGACCAGGCTTTCAAACTACATTTGTAATAAAAGCAATACACTGTGGGAACGATAGGCAGTGTGGTCTTTAGCAAGCTTGTTTCTTGCTGGTGTTCTGAAGCCAGCTGCCAGCCTAGTGCTGCTGTATTAGCTTGGGGAGCTTGCTGAAAGACTGAATGATTCATTGCGTGCTTCATTTTTACAGAGAAGCTGTAATATCCTAGAAGTTTAGATACAAAACCTCTGGTATAAAGCCTGAATATATTTTTGCAACACTGCATCCTCAAGAGATCTTTTCTGTAGTGCCTAATTTTGTATTTCATAGTGGTACGTTTTAATAAAAAAATATTGTCAAATCACAAGTCAGCAAATATTGTCTTGAAGTGAATTGATAGAAGAAAAATTCTGAAGTAATCTACTGTTAGTAAATAGCTATGTATGGGTCAGGCAATTTCAGAGGTTGTTACTGTGCTCATTTTGGCTGGGATAGAGTCAATTTTCTCCAGAGTAGCTACGATGGGACTCTGTTCTGCAGTTGTACTGAAATCAGTGTTAAAATATAGGGATGTTTTCGTTACTGCTGGGCAGGGCTTTTTTTGTGACAAAGTCAAGGCCTTTTTTGCTCCTCGCCCTGCGATGGAGCAGGCTGGGGGTGCACGAGAATTTGGGAGGGGACACAGCCGGGACAGCTGAGCCCACCTGACCCAGATATTCCCCAGCGTGCGGCACCGCGCTCAGCGTACAGCTGGCACCAGGAGGAAGGGGGGATGATGGGCTCATGGCGTTTGCCTGCCCAAGCAACCATTAACGCGTGATGGGGCCCTGCTGAACTCCTGCCTGCCCATGGGAAGCAGGGAATGAGATCCTTGCCTCGCTTTGCTTGTGTGCATGGCTTTTGCTTTGCCTGTATCTTGGGTTAAGGCAATTTAAGAGGTAGGCACTCTGGCATGAGTTGCCTTCCCTTACAGTTTTAACTGATCCCTTTCTACCAATAAGGAGAAATTAAATACAAATATCTCTAAGTGAAAAATAACAGTTTACTAACAGCAGAGACACCAACAGACAAAAATAACTGAATAACCACTAGACACAAAACGCCGAATCTCACTAACTCCCCCGGGACAAAGACAAACCCAGAAGGGTGGGGAAACTCCCCTTTCCCATGAGGGCGGCTCCCACAGCCGAGCTTTGGCTCGGAAGGCCGAGGGAAATGGCCTTAGCCCTGTTCCCCTCCGATCCCTCCTTGGGCGGCCGGGGCTCGGGCAGGGCTGGAGCCCGGGGAGGGGACAGCAGGGCGGGCACGGCCGGGCACAGCAGCGGGGCCGGGGCGGCTCTGGCCGGGCCGGGCGCTGCCGTGGGGCTGCGGCTCCGGCACCCACACACTGCCGAACCCGCCCCGGCCTTCTGCTTGGGAAAAAACAGTAGAGAAGCCCAAAGGGAACTCTTCACCCGTGCTGCCTCAGCTCGGTGTCAAGAAACCAAGAGGCAGGAGAAAGCCAAAGAGGCAAGAAAAACCCTAAGAGGCAGGAAAAACCCCAGGAGGCAAAAAAACCCCCTAAGAGGCAAGAAAAACCACCCTGCCTCAGTCCAAGTCCACGAGGCCAGAGCAGATCTGCTCGAGAGATGCCCAGCATTTAAAAGGACCCCAGCAGCCCCCGGCCCCCTTCCCAGCCGTGGCATCGGGCTTTAAAGACACAGTAGCAATTTTGGGCACAGATAGATGTGGCATGTAATAACATTCTGGGTAACCCACGACAGCCTGTTAAACTGGCTTTATCTCAACCATTGAGTTTCTCACTTTTACTCTTCGGATTCTCTCCCAACCCCATGGGAGGGGGGCAGGGAAGTGTGCGAGTGGCTGTGGTGCTTAATTGCTGGCTTAGGTTAAAGCCATGACAGTTAATTAATGTAGACAATATCACTTTGTGTTTTGCTGATTATATTTTTAATAGGCGTAATTTTCAAGAGTTTGCAGCATGGGAGGTTTCAGAGCCCATGTAACATAAAGTTATGAGCTTGGCAAGCTTGACTTGGTCTGGAGGCTTGGGTTCCTTACTAACTCTCTGCCCCCTCTCCTCAGCTATAAAATAGGAAGAATGTGTCCTCCTCAGAGGAGTGCAGTGCCCGTAAGCTGATTAACCACGAACAGCAGTGGTTAGTGCTCTGCAAACGTTCTAAGGGTTGCTGTCCTTAACTGAGAATTAAATTGCTGATACAAGCAGTACTTTTGAACAAAGAGTTACCTTTTTTTTTCCTAACTTCTGCCCAAAGTTGGGCAGAACCTTCATGACAGGTTTTCCTGTAATGTTTTGTGTCACCTTGTCTTGAATTTCTTCCAAGTTCTGCCTGTGTTTATATGTTAACATTGATGGACATGCTGTTGACACAAACATTTTCCCAATGCTCTTACTGTTCAAGCTCCTTTGACAAGATAGGTTTTCAAATATCATTTTCCAGTTGTTTGGCCTCACATTCTATCTCACCTAGAGTGCCACAGTGGAATAGATGATGTAGAGAATAGAAATGTTCCTTGTGGAAGTTAGATTTGTGTATGTGAACCACTTCAATGACGTCTAGTGCAGGGCTTGTAAGTTTTATTTGGTTCTATAGAGTGTTTCAGACAAATTTGGATGTGGATAGGATATGTGGCTGTTATATAGAGTAGTTCTAATATTTTTCTTTTTTTAAGACTACTTTCTGGTCATATTCTCAAAATCTGCATAACCAACACTCTTTAAAATAAGTGTGTTCGAGTAATTTCAAAATATGATTTCACCTTTGTCAGTAAAATAAGGCAAAGAAATTCCTGTCTTTTACGTTAAGATTACAGAGATCTAAAACTAGCTGTAGTATCTGTGCTTAAACCATCTCCTCTCTGAGTCCTCCAAAAGGAATGAGTCTGTTTTCCTGCTTTGCACAAATTCTCCCTTGTTCTCAGGGTTCCCTTGCTTCTCTGTCAACACCCTAAAGGCATCACAGTAGCCAAAATGAATGTATGCAAACAGCTTAAGAGAAGTGCCTATTAGGATTTCTAATGTTTTGAATGTTTTTCTGCCTTCCCTTAACTGTATGTGGCTTTGTTTAAGCAATAAACTTACAAATAATTAGAAATCCAGGTAGGGATTTCTTTTGCCTTAAATCTACACAGGGACTGAGGAACACTGATTCACTTGTTATTGAATTAGAGAATTACTGAATACTAAAATAAAGTAATATAAACACACTGGGTCAGGTGAAGAATGCTGTTTGTTTCCACTGTATTTAATTATATTTATCTGTATTTAAAGTCTCCTTTAACAAAAAATAAATGTCCAGATATTCATGACATGTAAAATGCTACTACTAGTTCAAAACTATAAAATAAAAACTTCCTCCTTCCATACATCACCTTTATGGAAATTGAGAGACATAGTAGTGAACACGACATCCTATATTTTTATAAGAATACTGCTGATTTCAACCCAAGGAAACGTTATTTTAAATTGACTACAAGTCTCTTTAGTGTTTTAGACAGTAAGTTACAGCACTAAGAACTCAAATCTTGTTAAACATAATCTAATAAGAGCAGAAGATATTTTAGTTGATTTTCAGTGTCCACATTCAGAGGCAAAAATAGAGAAAGTACACTTATGGCAAAAACCAACATGGAAATAGTAATGTTTTTCTTCTTTCTTTCCATAGCAGAAGCTGTTATTTTTAATATACATGAAAAACTTCAGGTTTGCGATTTCATATTTTTAAAAAAGTATTCTTCTAGAACCTCATGCAGTCCATAGCTGGGTTCTGTACTGAAAGCTAAACCAGACAGGTTTTTATGTGGCTCACTTCCTGCTCAGTCAGCTTGTGCAACACCCCCGGCTCTTGCTGAGTGTCTTGGGGTGACTCCATCATGTATATCCCCTATCACGGCTTTATGCCAAACAAGTAATTTTGTGCCTTTTCTGTGCCTTNGTTACAGTGAACCCGCAAAGCAGCACGGGCATGAAGATGTCAGGCTTGTAACGCTTCTGCTCACGGGCCATTAGTTTTTCATTGATCTTTACAAGAATCGTTTTGGTTGGAAACGTCCTTCGCAATCACCGAGTCCAACCATTAACCCAGCACTGCCGAGCCCCCCACCAGCCACGTCCTTAACTCCGTGTCTTTTAAATACCTCCTGTAACTTTGCAAGCCTATAACTCTTTTAAAAAGCATGTCACTAGATAGATATGGAAAGGAAAATCCTGATGATGGCTCTACAAAACCAATAAAACTGCCTTTATGAGCTTTTATGAAATTTTTTATTGCTCAGAGGATCTTAGTCTCGGCAGGCAGTGAACCACATTTAGACACTTAAAACCTGTTTCTCCCAATCATCTCCAGAAGTCATTGTCTCTGTGCTTACAGAACTCCACTCCTGTGAACATATTTGTTTTCTTGTCGAAATTTCTGCACATTAAAGTCAAAATACAAAATGTTTACCATATGTACCTACTCCAGTGTTGCTAGCAAGTGAAGAGGTCAGTGATGGCTCCTGGAAAGGGAACAAGTTTCTTTGTTTTCAGTACTACAGTAGGTAAGACAGAAAACACTAATTTTCATTAATCACTTCGCTATAAATCTCAGTTTAATATCCGTTTCAGATGTTCTAGATAAATCCTTAGCCTTTCAGTTGTTCCCTCTTGTAATCCTGTATTACTGATGAATCTTGGCAGTGACAAATGGCACTGTTAGACCCTACAACTACTTCTTTTCATGTTCTTCCTCTATGTTTTTCCTTTAGAGGGAGGAGAAAGGAACAGGCCAGGGAAGACAGTTAATGTCTGATGAAGAATACTGATGCCTATAAACAGCACCCTTCTTTTCTTTCTTTTTCTCCCCTTCCTCAAACTCTGAGCCTGACTGCAAAACCCAGAAGCTGCCCTCTTAAAAAAACCCAAAAAACCGGTATGTTGAATGATAGAAACCATTTGCTTGTCTGGGTAGGTAATTAAGCAATGCTAGATATCAATTAGTCATTCACAGCTCTGAACCACTCAATGGGTAAAGGGGAAGGTTATTTGAGTTACTCTGGAATTACTTGCAAAGTTAAAACACTAAGGTAGAATAAGGTACTTGGCAAATTTTAAGACAACATCCAAAATAAGGTACTTTACAAACTTAAACTTAGCCAACTTGAACATATCCAGGCACAAGAAGGCATTTAGTAAGGCATTGACTGGAACTTCTAGTCTGGTTTACAATATATTCGTAGAAGAAGAAGTTAGGAAAAGAAAGAGAGAAAGAAAGAGGCAGAAAGGAGAAGAGTAGAAAAGTCGCCATCCATGTATCCAGGAACAAAGTTTGATCATTGCAATTTCAATGTTCATTTGTTGAAGTGATGGTGAAAGTGGCCAAAGTCTTGATCCATCAGTGGTGGGGGAAGGCCATGAAACACCAAGTTCCGTGGGTTAATACAGGTTCAGGTTTGGCTGAACGCCCAGGTACCTCTCATGGGGGAGTTTTGCACTGTCTGATGTCACACTGTGGATCCTGGGGCACTTTGGGGGGCTCTGATGGTTTATGGCCCCTTCTGAGACATGGCCCTGCCCCTGCCAGCAGCGCAGTTGAGCCAGGTATGGTCCATGGGAAGGGATGGAAACCTCCAGCCCTCTGTGTGAATGTCCCGGGCCTGCCCCGGGCGAGTCTCCAGAGCTGAGCCGGATGTGTAAGGGAGGGCGCTGCCCTGCCCCAAAGTCCTGTCCCACCTGGCAGGATCTGCTTCTGACCGGCCTCTGCCCTTCCCTGGCTCCAGGCCCAGCTCGTCCCCTCCGGGGCTGGGTGTTCACCCCCTGTGCCCCTGGGCGCTTCCTGTGCCCATGGCCAGCACAGCCCCTGCTGCTTTTGCCGGTGGCCAATGGTTTGAACCATTAACCCAGAGCATTTCAGTCCCTCACAGCCTTCCAAATCACTTAGGTCCACCAACAAAGCATGCAAAATTCTCAAATAGGTAGATTGTCTCCTCAGGAAGGAACTGCCACGTGTCACTGAGATCACTTGCAATGAGTTTTTTGTATTCTTGCCATAAAGGGTCTGATAGCGTAGCCAGCACAATGAGAAAGTGATGCACACCTTCTTACAGCAACCAGAAACTCCAGAAATCGCTCCTTTTTGCCACACAGGTCTGGGACCTTTTAAAAAGCTGCCAATTGTCCTGTTGGGGAGAGAACAATTGTCACTGTGAGAGTTAACAGATGTTATGTAAGTAGCTAATTTGAGTTGGACTGGAATCTACTTGAACTCTGAAACTTTTGGGTCTGCCCCAACTTTACCACCACCTGATGGGAAGACTGGCAGACAGGTATAATAACAATTCAGATTTATGAATAATGTTATTCCAGGTGACAAAGTGCAAATGTGCGGGTAATTAAACAACAAAGCTCTTTTTCAAAGGACAAAATAAAAAATTGTACTACTTTTTTTTTCAGTTTAGTTCCAGGTGAAAACAGGATTTTGATTCAAGATTAGAGTGTAAGTTTTCATGAAATGAAAACACCAAATTAATTTAGGAAGTTCTCATTTTGGGAATATTCAGTTTCTCTTATAATGGTATTTCCTGGGATAGATATTTTATGACTTTCAGAAGTATCAGTATGTTTAAAAAACCCCAAATCAACCAATCCGCCCACTCAGTCTACTAATGCAATATGAAGTGGTTTAATTTTCCTTGTGTATTTTCTGATGTGAAGAAAACAGTACAGGCAATTAAAAAAATAAGCTAACGTGTCAACTCCTATGTATTGTAAAAATTTTGTAGCTAACAATATTATTGAACTGTGATGAAAGAGCATAAAACTGTTATATATAAATTTTTTTTTTTTTAAATGTTATTTGATAGGAAAACTTTTGTTTGGGATAATGGGAGATACATTTCAAAATCTGAGTTCCATGTGAAAAATATCCTTCGTTCCTTGTCTGTGGGTGAGGAGCTGTCCTGATGAGATGCGTGGCCTGAGCAAGCCGAGCCCAGCGTGGGGCTGAGCCCGGTGGCTCCCGGGCAGAGCCGAGGACCAGGCACGTTGGATCCAGGGCGCGGAGCTGCCCTGTTGGATCCAGGGCTCCAGCTGCAAGGCCTGGGCTCACCTGCAGGAGACCAGCACAGTGACCTCTTTGGGTGTTTTGAAATGGATGTGAAAGTCATTCAAGGAAAAGGTATCATGGAACAGGGCAAAGAACAGCTCTGGCTTCTCAAGAGAGACCCGTCCGCAGCTGCAGTTTGAAAGAGCCCAGTTCATTCCGTGCCTTCTAAGACCTGGCTCCGCCCCTGAAGTTCCATGGTACTGCCAGCTCAATCTTGTTTCGGGTTATTCGTTTAGTGGGAATAATCTTTCTTAACAAGCTCTCAAGGGTGCCACAGAACTGTATTAATATTAAGCAAAGGGCTTGGAGATTCCCCATCACAATGTGGAATATAACAGTAAAGATAATGCTTTAATAGAATGGTTTTATTTGTCACAAAAAATAATTAATTCTGCAGTGTCTCTTTGAAGAACTGCAATGTTTTTTGTGCTATTTGTTAAAATATTTAGATTAGATGCTCAAGTGAAAGCCTAAACACGCTGTCATCTTCAGACGTACTCAGGCAATTAGAGTGCAGCTTGTGTTATTGTTTTATAATTCAAGTCTTGTGAAGTCATAAATTAAGAAACTCATTAAATTTTCAATTGCATTAATAGGAAAATTCAACTTATTAAATTCTTTTGTAAGGCCTAATAACAAAACATCGGAAATACATCTATTTATTTTTTCTATCTTTGTTAAGTCTTGTTGCCCAGATAACCTTCTCTACCTTCAATATTGGAAAAATAAAGTAATAGGAACATAAACTGTAAAAAATACTCTCTCTTACGTGGAGTTTAACCTTAATTCCCTTTGTCCAATTTTAAAGAATTTCTGAACAAATTCCATGACTGCCAGCCTTCCCCATAAATAGCTGCAAGCCTCTCAGCAGCTCTGTGCTCGGAGCTTGGCACTGCTTTGTTCTACCAGCATTATCAAATAAGGACTGATAACACTATTTTTATTTGGCAATGCATGACACAATTTGATGCTATAGGTTGAGCTATTTTAAAATAAGGGTGGTGTTAAAATTATCTCTGTTTTCACTGCAATTGGAAATGGTAAGTGTATGTATTTAATGAAGCTTGCAAATACGAATCTGCTCAGTGAGCTAAGTGGATACTGGTAGAAATCATTTCATATCCATTAAAATCACCATGACTGGATTCACAGTTGAGGTGAATTTCCTCACTTCATGAAGCTTTCTCTTTTTTTGTACCTGCTAATAGTTAAAGCCCAAATTATTTGAAAATTAATATAGTTACACCCAAGCATGTATATTTTTTCCACTCTGTTTGTTAGAATGTCCATGTTACAACAGTACGAGAACTACAGAAATTCTCCCTTCATCTTAACAGGTGTTGGTGGTGTTTGAATTATTGAGAGGTTATCTGAGCTAGTGCCAAACTGTAGTGAGACAGACAGAGAAATGATCATGAGGAGGCTTGAGATGCTTTGCACGTAGTACTCACTCACTCTAGATAAGTATGTACGAAGAAATGAAAATATTTGTCTAGAAAATCAGGAGACTTTGTTGTAAGAGTGCATTTTTCTATGAACAATAGACTAACAAGCTTCCTGTTGCCTGCTACCATTCCAAAGAGTGGAAAAGCTGTCTTCTGTATCTGGTTGTACATAGCCAAATCATAACTCTTAGCTTTTTGTCCAATTAACTGTTCAATCTGGGAAAAAAAAAGCCATAGGGCAAACATTAGTTCTGCATGTTTAAAAGCATTTCTAGAACATCTCTTTCTGAGCTGTTTGCCCAGGTGCAAGTCCAATCTCCTTCTCAGTGCATGCTAAACCCCTATGGGCTCCGAGCTCTTGTCATAGGGACCTATTCCAATTCCCCAGTTGCATCTCACAGCAGGACATTTAGCAAATGATCTTTTGCCTCACAAAGGTAGGTGATATTTTCAGTATCAGCTCTTCCTGTCCCTCTTGCAAGACACTTAGGTATCTAGCTGCAAGGTCAGCTACACTTCTCTTTTTCCTTCCATGAAACCTTCTAGGCAGGAGGAGAGGAATTGGTACCAGAGGCATCAGCAGTCTTTATCGATTTGCGGGGAACACGGAAGCAGAGCTTCAACTGAAGGATGTCTGTGGGGTTTTATCACTTAAACCTCTAATGCTGCTGCTCCTATAAATGATTTCATGCCAATCAGGGCTCATGGAGTTTAATAAAGCTGTAAAGCCAAATCATAATCTGGTCTATTCCTCAACTGGGGAACTCAGAATACTGCAGGTCACTGGGAAAGGCAGTATTTCTATTCACACTTTTATGAGGTCATTTTCCTCTGCCTCTTCTAATGCTAGTGTCACTTGGGAAATGAAGTGAGTTGCCAGGAAAATAGGATCTAAAGACACTTTCAAAACATGTAGCAAAATAAAATTAATCACATTTGTCATTTTGCTACTTCAAGTCTCAAATTTATTAGACTAAAATTACGGTACTTTTGAGTCTGACTCATGATTTTTGATTGCTCAAGATTGTCAATATGACACATGTGGCATTTCTCTTTTTGTTTATTTTTTCCCTCTGTTTCTGTCCTCCCTCCAGACACAGAGTCTGGCAGGCGTGAGTCTGCATGGGTGCACCACATCATCCACTGCCTCTAGCCAGGGCTCATGGTAAAACCAGAATGCTGACTTTAGACAGGCTTCCATGTCTTCCTCACCTATTTTAGATAGTTTATGTAAAGTTTTAAAAAAACAAAAGCAAAGCTAAACAAAACAGCAAAAATCCCCAAACCAAAAATCCAAACTGCTAACAAAAAGGAACAGGAGCCCAGAGCTCTGGTAAGGTACTGCCCGTCAGTGTCCAGTTTGTTTTCTTTTCCTTGTGTTCCTGTCCAGTCACAAACCCATGAGTTCACAATAACACAGACCTCTCTTTGACCTGTGACATTCCTTATTCTCCCTCTCCTTATTGGTGTTTACTTTTAACTTGCTTCTGTTGAACTCAGTCAGAACCTTCCTAATAACTCTTTCTTTTCTCCTGTCACCAAATGTTAATTAATGAATATTGTGACTTTCTCTAGGATTCAGTCAATTTTCTTCAGAGTAGCCAGTATGAGGGTGTGTTTTGCATTTGTGCTGAAATCAGTGTTAAAATACAGGGATGTTTTCGTTACTGCTGGGCAGGGCTTACACAGAGTCAAGGCCTTTTCTGTTCCTCGCCCCACGATGGAGTAGGCTGGGGGTGCACGAGAATTTGGGAGGGGACACAGCTGGGACAGCTGAGCCCAACTGACCCAAGGGTCATATAAATCTGGGGGACAGGAGGAAGGTGGGGAACAATGGCTGTGATGACCTTTGCCTTCCCAGTCACCGCTGAGTGTGATGTGGCCCTGATCTCCTGGAGGTGCTCAGCACCTGCCCATGCAAAGCAGGGAATTAATTCCTTGCTTTGCTTTGCCTGTGTGGGCAGCTTTTGCTTTACCTGTTAAACTGTGTTTATCTTGACCATGGGTTTTCTCCCTTTTATTTTCCAATTCTCTCCCTGGTCCCACCGTGCGTGGGGGAAGTGAGTGATCCTTGTGTGGAGCTTTTTGCTGGCTCGGGTTAAATCGCAGCAGTGAAGTTCTTTCTTTTCTTGAGAAAGAGGGGACCACCCCCTCACCTCCCAAAGAAGAAAACACCACAGCAAAACAAAAACCCAACCCAAACCCCCAAACAACCAAATCTAATGAGTAACTGACATGAAGATGCTGTCTACCCAGTTGAGACTCTACAAAGGTTCTCTGTTTAATCCAATGTAATCTGACTTGCTCTAGGATTTTCTGTAATATTTGCAGTATCAAAGAACTTCTTAGATCACTGTGAATTGTATAATGAGGGTTTTGCTTGGCTTCCTGAAGTCTTCAGGGTGTCAAGAAAGACTTCAAATGAATTCTGACTGGGTTTTCATGATAAGGTATTTATTCCCAGAGCTAAAGATTGTACCACCCTCAAGACAGACAAGCATATCCAAACACTGGAAGTTGTTACATTCATGATAATGAAGATATTTACAGTAAGGAAATACTGGTTGGTAGAATTTCAGCACATTATTCCTCTTTCTGAAATGTGGACGTTCCTACACAAGGCAGGGTTTTGTTGAGTTGATGGTACCAGCAGTGAGAGGGCTTGCTCTAATTTTGTTTTGAGCCAGAATAGCTCACTCTGTGGCCAGTTGTTCTTCTTGTTGGGAGCTACAATCCTGTTTGGAGTTCCAGGCTTGCAAGTATCACTTCTGCTTGCTGTTATTTGGAGGGGTATAATAAAGGATTGAAATACAGTGAAGATCACCTGGCTCATGCTCACAGGAATAGGATTTCATAAAGAAACGTGGAATTTCATGTAGATACATGATCTGCATTGGAGATATACTTAAGCTTGTTTTTCCTAATCAGTGTCCTGATTAAAACTGTTTTCTTTGGTTTCATTTAAGCATTTATCTTTACATTATATAGATATAACTGAACAATGTGGTTAAACTACCTGTAGTTCTGTGCAATGGTTTCTTAAGGACAGTTTGTTAGAACAATATGTTCTGGCTTTTCAAATTTTTCTACTGTCAATTGGAATAATAAGTTTTAATGTACCTTTCCATTGACTGATTTGAACAACCCTGCTGCAATAAAGCATATTAAATAATTTCATTAACCTTGGCCTAGACTTGCACTAAGAAGCTCCTTAATTGGGCAAGTGCAGCACAGATGTGAGGTCTATGATTACTGCAGCTATGCCACTCTTCTGGCAATGTGTCATTTTTAATGTGACAGCTGTATTCCAGCAATCAAGGGTTACAGCTTCTGGCAGTGTGAAGTTCTCATTATGCCATTTCTACTCTGCAGTAAAATAATAATTTCAAAGCAAGCTGCTTCCATCTCCTCCCTAACCTGAGATCAGAAGTCCTCCTGTTTATTTTTTTCTGACTTTTCATCTAGTCATTATCTGCAGCAGTTGGGTTTGTGTTTAAAAGTTAGTGTTCTGAGATTGACCTAAGGTATATTACTTATTAAAAAAAAAGGTGTTTGTGTATTCAAAAATACATAAAAGTAACAAATAAAAAGCTGTTCATAGTACATTTCTCCTTTGAGCAAATGAACTGGGAACCGCTTAAAATCATAGGAGACTTTCTATACTTAATTGTCATATACACATTATTTTTATGAACTTGTCTTTCAGTTGCTCTATGAACTATTAAAATGAATACTTTATATAATTATTTCATGTAGGGAATTTAAAAATAAAAGCCACAAAGTATCTATCTTGAGAAATCGCCACAGCAAAACCTGAATGGTTTCACTTGAGACATTTTTAAGAGGAATATTTTTATTTTTCTTTATCCTGAGATAGTGAACTGTCTTTGAAGCTGGATTGGCAAACAAGTGAATTGATAAGAGGTGTTCTGCTACCATCACTAAACTTGCTCGCAATTGCAGAGGTCAAAGGCTACCCCTTGGTCCACTTTCCCCCTTCCCATTTCTGAGATTGTTCTGGGCACCTGAGCAACAGCTGAAGGAGGGCAGGTTTGGATTTTTAATGTCATAGATCATGGAACCAGGTATTCCCAACTAAATGGTAAAGTAATGCAAAAAAGCATGAAACAATTCTAACTGCATGACCAAAAATAAACCCAGCTTTTCTGGGGACTAATAACTACAGTTGGTGGCAGCAACTGCAATGGAAATTAGAAAAGCATCTTGTGAAGAGAATCACTTTTCATCAACACCTGATTTTTAATAAAGCAGTGCTGAATTTTAATTTGTAATTCAATTTCCTTAATGCATGCATCTTGTGTAACCAAGAAATCAATATCAGATGGATGTATGGTTTTTGCCTGTCTATTTTAAAGGTCATGTACTAATTCAAGCAGCTATAAAAATTAACATATTTCAGTAATTTTAGACTAGATAAGATTTCTCTGCAGCCTTAAGAAAACTATACTGACATGCTTTTGGCAGCAGAATAGGATGATATGTTGCTGCTATGTGACAAACCCAATACAGAATCTTTATTAATAATCCCATTAATGTCTTGTCTAATGCAAGGGAAATGGTAAATAAATTGTGGCTTTAACCCACTGCTGAGCTTCCAATTACTGTTTTTCTTCCTATCTACTTCCAATATATCATTTTTTTAATATGACTGAAATGTTCTAACAATCAAGGCTTAGGATCCTAACAGCGTGAAGTCCTCATTATGTGATTTCTGCACTACAGTAAAATAATGATTGTGAAGCAAGCTGTTCTCCATGTCACACTTAGAGAATAACTCACAAGACTACCCATTTACCAGCTTCTGGTTATGGGTTCAATTACTTAATGCCTTGGATTTGTGGATGTTGGAATCATGTCATGCATCTGTCTTGAGCTGCACCAGAAAAAGCATTCAAAGTGAATAAATTACAGGTGATGTTCCCCAGAAGCACTCTGAGGTTTTTGCTTTTTCCCAAAGCCATTCCAGGCTCTGTCTTCTAAAAGTTTAATGAAGGGTTTCATAAACCATAAAAAAGCCCACTAGAATGTCATGACCTTCTTTCATTTTTTGATTCTGTGCAAAACTTTCTGTTTTCCACAAGTAACAGGGAGAAGAGTATTTCACTTGAGAGTCAGCATTTAAATGGTATGTTCTAGTCCCAAATACATATTAAACAGAACAGTAGAGGTAAGTAAACAGTATTTTAGATGCCTGTGCAGATCTATGTAAAGAGAGATTTTATTTTTCCAAACAAAAGTTCTGTGTATCAGATTAATATGTTTTGCCTCCTTCAGTCTGCATTATAAAATTGGCAAGGAGATGAAATCATAAATACTTAATTATTAGCAAGTGACTCTTACAGCTGCTATAGATCTGCTATTTCTTGTATTAAGTATATATCAGGGGAACATTCAGGGTGTCTGAGTGTACTTCATCTGACCTCTAGCCCTATTATTTTTCTTCCTGTTACTATAAGATAATATTAAAGCATACATTAATGTAAGGCTTATTTGGCTGACTGCAGCAGCCTGCCAAGCATTCCCTCCTGTGTCAGACAGAGCAGTCCTGAATTCAGGACCATGCTTGTTGCCTGCAGTCCTGGGGTGCCAGGATGAGACCACATACATGGACTGCATTTGCTCCATAAAAATAAGCAAATATATGCATCAGAAAATGGTGGCTGTTCTCCCAAAGGATGAAATAGATGAAGAATTTTTAGATGTACATACATTGTTTTGACACTCCTGCTGCGTGTGAAACGTGTGCCTGGTGGGTACAAGGTGGGAAATACTAAAACACCTGAGGAGTTTCTAGTCAGTGTGCACAACTTCCTTGCTTTTGAGATATTTTACCCATTGGCAAGAAAAGAATCTCTGTAAAGCGATGGCTTGCTCAGCTCCACACAGCAAAGTGTGGATCAAAGGAGACTGGCACTCAGGTGTGACACTTGCAATTAGATACTTGGGTGTGGGGTTTTAACAAAGATAGGTAGTGACATTCTTGTGTGCTTTTTTTTCTCTCCCTAACTGCTCTATTTTTGTAGCTTTCCAGTTGTTGCTCTCCCGACCTTTGTTTGACACCCCTGTTTTAGAGGATCACTTAGAGAGCAAAAAGATACAGTTTCATGTATCATTAATTCCTTATAATGGTGGTGTTTTATCTCATCTCTCGATACTGTTCCTTTCAGTGTTATTAAAAAAATTAAGCATTTTCAGTCCTATTTCTCTTACCCCTCCAAAAGTGATGGATGTTATAACCAATTTTGTACCCTGTGGCTAACACTGTGCTCCAGCTGCATTCCTTGTGGCAGTATCAGTGAGGGAATTGAGTGGCCATGTTCTCATTTGGCTGTGCTATCATAATTAATAGAAGAACATATGTATGTGAGCTAATGGGCAACCTGTTCTAGAGTCAATGCCTACAAAATCATTACCTTGCAACCCACTGAAAGTGTGAGAGTTGTCTGCCACACCTTGGTCTAGGGAGTGCTTCACACAGTAAACACACTGGGCATCCATTTTAATGTAAACTACTTAATTCACTAGGTACTACAGATATACAGAAGGATAATATTGAGTGGAAAATGAACATAGAGAAAAAAGAATGAAATGGTTCTAGGTACAAACAGACTCAATAGAATGGGAGAGAAATAGAAAGGGTTGTGAATGAGGTAGCTGATTTCATGTGGTTAAAGAAACTGGGAGGTACTGAGGCTGGTGGGACGAGACTCAGAGAAAGGCTGTAGCATCATCTTTTTTTTCTCAAAAGCTTATGGTGTACCATTGTTATAGACAAATGTAATTGTAATTGCATTCCCTTCTCGTCCTGCTGGCTGTATCAACTAAGTTCTGAGTTACTGCAGCCTCTGCATGGCTTTTTGAAAGCCTTGCAGCAACAGGAGCACAGCTGTTCTTGACCCAGTGAGCAGCCATTTTCCAAGGAAGAAGCTCATGTGGCTTCCCTGATAGAGGCAGCAGCTGCAAAAAGTGTCAGCTGCCTGCAGATGCCTGGGGACCTCTCAACAGGACAGGTGAGATGTGTCTTGTGGCACGAGAATGAGGAAAATGGGGTATAGAAATACAGACAGAGAGAGTGTGTCACAAGTGGAAATTCTCTGAGAAGTTGGCTGAGGTCTGGGGAGCTTCAGGGCATGTTACAGTCATGGTGGCTATGGCGAATTTTTAGCTAGATAAAATTCTGGGAGCAGAAAAGTGTGGGGTTGGCTACCCATAACTGTGCCAGGAGATTACCTTTCTCTGCTTTTCCTCTACTGCTTCCTTGCTGATATTGTTAGAAACATGGCAAAGCAGCTACTCCTCTTCAGCCATGTTTTGTCTTCCCAAAATTTTCCTTTATGTTCCAGGTTATTTAAATTCCATTTTGGAAAAAAGCTACTGGCGTTCATCACTATCCCTCCATCCCTGTCTATAAACTTCTGGAAGCAGCACAGTCCAGGCTCAGCTTTGAATCCTACAGTTTTGAACAGGGTGACCCTGGGGTGACCCTGGCAAAGGTGGGAATTCTCAGTTACTGTCCTGGGGCTGTCCTTTGGAGTGGGGCTGTTGTGTGTCCCAGCAGGGCAGGTGTCTGTCGGAGGCTGCAGGTGAGCAGGGGGAGTTCAGGCTCTGCTTCCCTGGGATGGGATGGTCAGACACCACCCAAACCTGTGCCTTTGCCTTGTGGGATGGGGGCTTACCAAGCTGAGGGGCTTTTCAGCTTGATTGTTAGGACTGACAGAAGTGTGATGTGATGGGTTGCTGTGACTTTTTTCAGTTCCCATTGCTGAGGTCGATCATTTCCCATCCTTCCTTTGTGGTGGCCCCTCACACCAGGAAAGCAAAAGCTGAACTGAACGGGTATGTTGGATAGTTGTGTGAATTGGTGCAGGTATTAATTTAATAAAGAAAAGTCTCTACTTCAGTCATGGCCCTCAGTCTGTCTTCTCTATCAAAGTCAGTGATTTCCTGTAGATTTTTATAGTCATCCTCCAAAGCTTAAAACAGAAAAAGAATCTTTGCTGTGATGGGTTTTGGAAAGGATAGTGTTCTCTTAAAACATTATAGCATAGTAATTAACTTAATTGCCTCTATATAGTTCACTGAGATACTTTTTGTTTGTTCCTCACTACAGGAATACAATTACATGATATATGGTATAATGCCTGTTTTTCTGAAGTCATGGTGCATTGGCACCAGATTTTTATCCACAGTGCTTTAACAGGCTCATACAGTAGAGCTGGCTGTTGTTCTACAGCCAGAGCTCAATGTGAGGAGCACTGGCTGTATGAGATATGCCTGACTGCTGAGCTGAGAATTATAGGTCAAACTACATTGTGCACCTAACTAATGTCAAAAAAAACCCCAAAAATTCAAATAAATGGGGCATTTATTGCAAGACAATCAAGAGGCAGAATTGTGAGGGCTAACTTTTACAAAATCCCAGCTTGCTTTAATAGTTCTACATCTTGTAGAAAGAAACCTTGTGTTTCCGTTCACATACTGCACTAGGGGCTGTCTCTTGTGATCACTATCTTCTTTCAAAATAGGAAAGGCATTATTGTGGATGCACCTAAATGGAATGCTTGCTGGAGTGACTGTTATGGATTTAGGAATCTGTTATACCCCCAAATTAAATTCTAACTATCTATGTAACATATCTTTAGTGTTGTTGGGTAACACTCTGTAGTGTGAAGCATATGAAGTTTCGCAGACATAATTGCATTTTTATTGTCATATGCTGCTAGCTTTTCAACAATCTCTTTGCATCTTCTGAGTGTCTGCAGTAATTCTGTTTTTAAAAATAATCTTACATTTGGGTAGTCATAAGGCTTTAAATTGCATAATGTTCAGAGTACTTTGCAGAACTGTTACCATAAATATGCAGAGACTTTTTTTTAGTCAATAAAGAAACCCAGTGAGCATGTGTGTGTGTATATATGAGTTTTCTAACTGCAGAAACATTACATGTGCCACCAGAGTAGAAAAGGCTCTTGAACTGTTGCCCTTGCATGTTTTGTTCTACAGCTGAACATGCTATTAAACCAATCTGGGCAACAAAATTTGATGAGACCTATTGAACGTAGAATTTTCACAATGGAACTGCACAAATTTATTTAGCACAAGCATGTCTTTAACTGTTAAACTGTGAGTAAGTGTGTGACCTCTGCTGTAACACTTGTACCTGCATCATGAGATTGATAAAATCAGAAACGTTAACTGGAATACAAAATGCAACAGGAATGTATCTGCCTGCGTCCAGTCTTTGCTTTAGCCTTCCTGAATGCTTGCTGTCAGGGTGTGGTTCATTGCTTCCCAGTTTAGGGGGGTATGTTAGTGCTGTTCAGGGCTTCTGGAGGAGGCTGCTGCCCCATGTATAAATCACAGGAGAGCCACTCCACTGGCTAAGTGTCAGTCACAGAAAGTAAAAACATTGACTAGAAAGGAACAGACATTTTGTATGGCCTGTGGCGATAGGACGAGGGGTAATGGTTTCAAACTAAAAGCAGGTAGATTCAAACTAGGTGTAGGGAAGATATTTTTCATGAGGAAGGTGATGAAACAGCAGAACAGGTTGCCTGGGGAGGGGGTGGATGCCCCATCCCTGGAACCATTCAAGGTCAGGTTGGACAGGGCTCTGAGAAGCCTGATTCCACTGAAGATGTTCCTGCTCATTGCAGGGGGGTTGGACTTGATGACCTTTAAATGTCCTTTCTGACTCAAGGCCCTCTATGATTCTATGGCAAACAAAAGCATCAGGGTGTCGCCCTGAGTTTTGCAGTCCTTTGATGTTTTTCGTTCCTGTAATAGAATTCTCACGCACTTTCTGTAAACATAGCCATATTTTGCTAACCGTTCCTTATTGTTTTCATTCTTTCTCCTAAGGCGGAGAAGTTTGATAGGCTTTTCCTTTAACCAGTGTGATTGAGGGGTGGTAACCTCATCCTCCAATCCACGGTGGTTCCTAAGACCATATATAAATGACTAAATAAACAAGCTTGAAGCTTTTTAGCCCGGGTATTCTGTGCTGGGGGAGCTGAGTCTGCGTGGTTCTTTTCGTGTCCACGTGCGACACCAGGGTGTGATCCAGGCAAGGGGACACTGAGGAGGGCACGAGGTCCTGGCAGCCCCCCGTGACCCCACTCCTGCGGGCAGCCATGCGGGAAATCCCTTTCAGGTACACTGAAGGTACTAAACCAATCACTGGCGGTCCTTTCGCTCGAATATTGAATTAGTCTGAGGAAACATTTGCTAACATTCCTCTTGAAATCCTGTGGATTTTATAGATTATAGATCTAGATTATAGATCATAGGTTATAGATACCCTAAGCTAAAAATGCCACACAGTTCCCTGGAAAAGGGGAAGTTCTCATTTAAAAATACTTTGTGTTTAATGTTTGAGCCAAATGCAAGTGTATTAACAGTAGAAGGCTCTGATTTGGATAGGATGCAGTTTTTCACCTCAGTATTTTTGTAAATTACTTTCTAGGAAAAGTCATTTGTCTTTTGTCTTCTGATCTATAGCATGGGGAAGGGCAAAGAAAACTACCAAAGGGGCCAAAATAAAACTAAAATAATGATAAAAATGCAGAAAAACCCCCAAATCTTTACATTTATTATAAATGTTCTTGGTCAAAATAATCATTATAGGATTTTTTCAGGGACACCATTCTGTTTCTGGGAATGTAAAAAAACACCAAAAGCTTCCACATCGCTGATGACTATGCAGTACCACTAATTGCAGCAATAATTTCTCTGCTGCGAGTGTCTGTATGAAACAGAAACCATTTAAATGATTTCTCTTAGGCCACTGAACCTCCATTTGATGGTAATAATTTTTTGTTTGCTAGACCCCTGTGCTGGATTCAGCAACCTGTAGATGAAAGGCATCATATCCCATGGCCAGTCCCCTGAGTTAGCCAGTCCTGGCCTGTTTTTCTTCTCTTCTTCAAGCAGCCATTTCTGCCTCTGGAGTCACTGACTAAAACAAGCAGCTAAGAAATCATTTGGTGGTTCATATTTCCACTTGGATTCAGTAATCAGGATCACAGCAGAAATAAGTGTGTTGAACCGAAAGGGCCTTTCTGCTTTTCTTAAATGTTCTCCATGATATAAACATTACACAAATGCTGTGCATTCCAATTAAACTTAAACAGCAGCTCTAGNTTCGTGTCCACGTGCGACACCAGGGTGTGATCCAGGCAAGGGGACACTGAGGAGGGCACGAGGTCCTGGCAGCCCCCCGTGACCCCACTCCTGCGGGCAGCCATGCGGGAAATCCCTTTCAGGTACACTGAAGGTACTAAACCAATCACTGGCGGTCCTTTCGCTCGAATATTGAATTAGTCTGAGGAAACATTTGCTAACATTCCTCTTGAAATCCTGTGGATTTTATAGATTATAGATCTAGATTATAGATCATAGGTTATAGATACCCTAAGCTAAAAATGCCACACAGTTCCCTGGAAAAGGGGAAGTTCTCATTTAAAAATACTTTGTGTTTAATGTTTGAGCCAAATGCAAGTGTATTAACAGTAGAAGGCTCTGATTTGGATAGGATGCAGTTTTTCACCTCAGTATTTTTGTAAATTACTTTCTAGGAAAAGTCATTTGTCTTTTGTCTTCTGATCTATAGCATGGGGAAGGGCAAAGAAAACTACCAAAGGGGCCAAAATAAAACTAAAATAATGATAAAAATGCAGAAAAACCCCCAAATCTTTACATTTATTATAAATGTTCTTGGTCAAAATAATCATTATAGGATTTTTTCAGGGACACCATTCTGTTTCTGGGAATGTAAAAAAACACCAAAAGCTTCCACATCGCTGATGACTATGCAGTACCACTAATTGCAGCAATAATTTCTCTGCTGCGAGTGTCTGTATGAAACAGAAACCATTTAAATGATTTCTCTTAGGCCACTGAACCTCCATTTGATGGTAATAATTTTTTGTTTGCTAGACCCCTGTGCTGGATTCAGCAACCTGTAGATGAAAGGCATCATATCCCATGGCCAGTCCCCTGAGTTAGCCAGTCCTGGCCTGTTTTTCTTCTCTTCTTCAAGCAGCCATTTCTGCCTCTGGAGTCACTGACTAAAACAAGCAGCTAAGAAATCATTTGGTGGTTCATATTTCCACTTGGATTCAGTAATCAGGATCACAGCAGAAATAAGTGTGTTGAACCGAAAGGGCCTTTCTGCTTTTCTTAAATGTTCTCCATGATATAAACATTACACAAATGCTGTGCATTCCAATTAAACTTAAACAGCAGCTCTAGCAGGGAGCAACTGCTGTGCACTCACAGGATAAATCAGCTTTCCTACTGAGCTCCACAGCATAGTTAAAAAAGGGAAATCCATTTCAGCAACCTCCATAAAACACAGATGCATTTTCTTTCTGTCTTTCTTAACCTTATTATGTAGCTGTTTATTTTTCGTGGGTGCTGAATACCTGTGAGTCCATGTGGGGTCAAAATCCTTTTAATTTCAAAGAGCCCTGAACAGCAGCATCATGTCTGCTCCATGTTTTTCAGGCAGATGATGGAGCAAGCTGGGCTTACCAGCTTTGAGGTTTAGTTCTACTCCAGATTCCCTGTGGGGTGTTAGGCAAGTCATTCTTTCCTGCAAATGGAAAGAATAATGATTGCTTTGCTGTTTGGCTCTGCTTCTGCCTCAGGCAGAAAATCTTTGGGCCAGATATATTTTTTTGAGCTGTTTAACCCACTCCTACTAACCGAGACCTGAACTGTATTCCAGCTGGGAAGGGCTGTTGAGGGAGCTGAACCAAATCTGGTTCATTGTCACCATGTTAATTTCTATCTGAGCCATAACTGCACCTGAGCCTGTGAAAATTGGCTCATTTATGAATAGAGGAAGATCCAGTTTGAGTATCTGATTATATGGAAATGTCTGCAAAGACAAGCCCCCAGTGGAAAGCCCCCAGTGTACCAGCCATGATCACTGTTGCGCTGTTGGACACATTTTAAGACAAAAGGTGCTTTATATGCTTAGCAGAGCAGCCCAGTGCTGCTATTTCTTCCATGGAGCATCAACAAAATGCACTTTTCAGCTGGCCAGCTGCAGATACAGGAGTCACCCTTGGATGTGTTTCCGTTTGCCTCGTGCTGCTGTGCTGAGGATGGCGAGGCAGAGCCCGAGCTGGCACTGGCTGGTGCCGGGCTGTGGCCAGAGTGCCCTCACGGCCAAAGGCTCAGCCAGCTGTGCCCTCCTGTGCTCCCCAACCTGACCAGAAAGAGAACAGACTTAATTAAAGCTATCATGGAAGTGGCACTGCATAATAGGTTACCCTGAGTGAGAGCCAAAGTCCAATTTGGGGGAGATTAATGTAACTTCATCTCTTTGAAAGTCTATAGTTTTCCATGTTAAATGTAGTAACTGAAATTTCATATCAGCAAGCCTGGTTGTTCCAGGCACAAAATGAAAACCAACTCTGTATTTACTGAGATAATTTCTGTTGTCTGAATCACTTTATGGATACATGTAAGAAAGCCTGATGGAATGAATTATAGTCATAAAAAATAGCAAGAGTAACACACATTTCAGGTTTTTATGTTGTATAAAGGAGGTTTTGATAATTCAGCATGACAAAACCCACTTTTTTATTTTCTTTTTTTATTTAAGCTTTTTCCTTCATTGCCTATGAAACAGAGATGAGGACAAAGAAAGATATTAACAACTAATTTCCCTGACTCAGAATAGGAATGATTGTGAGGCAGTAGGATGCCCTGTGCACTGCAGAAAGTGGGGAGCAATCAACAACAATGAAATTTTGAAGGTCCATAGTTTTACAGAATATATTGTGTGCAGCTTTTGCAGTAGGAGGGAAAGTTCTGAAGTATCTATTAGTTCTCACTAATTGCCAGTTATTTCTCCAGAGGCACACGAGTAGCATGAGAAATCCCCCATGCTGCCATGAACTCACAGAGGAAGTTGCTACCTCAGAGAAGGAGACAGTAACAGACTTTGGAAAGGGGACATTTGCTGTATTTTTTTTCACATATACCTTCTTGGTAAGATTTAGAGATGGTCATAATGGCCATACCTGACATAGTAATCTCTTAGAAAAATTCTGTCTTTTCAAGAAACGTAGAAAAATAAATGGGCATTACAGGTTTTAAATTCTATTTAGAAAAGTTAATATTACACAATTGAAAACATTTTCGCTTGCTGTTATTTATGGTGAATCAAGAAGCAGCACTATTTTTGAATTGTTGATGAAGTTGGTGTTTGGGGCATTTCAGGTGATTTCTGCTACCAACAGTTTTCTCCAAATTTCACATGCTCTTGATAAAGTGGGCCATTGTTTGAAAAAAAGAATAGATTTATGTCTGCCTTAAACAGAATAAAAGGTACCTGAAGATTTTGAATGAGTGTAATTAGCCAGTTAGCCCTAAAGTAGAATTACTTTTTAGAGTTGTAGTTATGAGTCTTGTGTTGTGTTTTATGGAAGTAGGAGAGAAAAGGGAATAAAGCCAACATAAGACAAAAATCTAAAAGCAAACATGTACTGTAGCAGGATGAGTGTTTATAGGAGAGCTGTTGGATAATGGTGTTGAGTTAATTATAAGCAAGCCTAAGGATTTTCTCTTTAAAGTACACATCACCTTGGACTTGAAATGCAATTTATTTCCTGCTTATATCTTACTTATAGCAGAATGGTCTTTTGCAAAGAAGAAATACTTTCAAAAATATTTAAAAGTTGGTTTATTGAAACACCCCAAATACTGCTGAGAGATTATTTTTTAATTAGAAATGTATGAAAATTAAGAAAAAAAATCCCAAGCCAAATCTTAGATTTGAATTCCCCAAGTAAACTGTTCCTTGTTTGTCTGGAAAGAATGTATTTCCCAAAACCAGCTGGTTCTGTCCTTCAGACATGCCGATGTTCAACTTGGAGCAGATGTAATGATTTTCCAGCAATTTTTCTGGAGTCCTTTCATTCCCAGAGTCCATGGTAGTTTTTTAGGTGGTCATTTTCAAGACCTATTGGAAATGGCTCCAGGTGCACTTCATTGTTTCTGGCTTTTGAAGAGGTGAATTGTACGGCACTTTGTTACATTTGTTTTAATACAAGCAACTCCTTTAAATGCTGTTGATATTATTTCTAGAATACTGGGGTTTCCAGACACAGTCAAATATGGGGCCACTCCCTATAAACTTTGCTGTCTAAGAGAAAACCTGGAGACAGTGGAAACAATGAAGGGCTGGAAAACGTTCACTGCACTACTTTTTGTTCCCAAGCTGAAAGAGAAATTAATTAACGATAAAGCTTGACAGTGTTTGTACAGCTTGAGCTGTTCTGTTGAAAGCTGATATTTTTCATTGTCTTGCACCGTAACATCTCCAGAAATACCCTGTGAAATAGGAGCAGTCAGCTGGCAGCCACGGTGTCAGCCCAGTTTCATGGAGAGCTGTTGGGATGGCAGGAGGTCACAATGTGCTGGAATCAAAAAGACATCCCAAGCTGGTTTCCTCTTTCCTTTGAAGCATAACGCATCCTGCAGCTGTCAAAATCACACAATCCATTCTCAGAAAGCAGAGATGATGAGACTAAAACATTTCTGGTTTGAGAATTAAAATACCATAATTAACTGTGGGTGTTAATGCAGGCCATGTGTTACTGACCAGCTACACTCTTACTAGGTCCATTTATTAGTAGGAAAAATTAAACATTTTTCAGGTTTTATTGAATTGTTTTCATTTGAAACATTCATTGCATCTCTTCTAATTATGGATTGAAATGTGTTGGATATAAAAATGGAATAAAAGGCCTTCTGTAAATGTAATGATATTAATTTTAATTTATCCAGTTTAAAACAAGATTTTCCCAGGGATTAGATAGCATTCTTTTTAATGATTTGAATAATAACAGTTGTTTTTACTAAACAAACTATGATTACTGTTATGCCTTGTTATTATTTTAAACAAATACTGTATTTTCTACTGGTTTAGGAACAATTACAAGAACAAGGATTTAGTCACAGGATCAAGTGCCAATTGTGGATGCTTTTGCATATTTGAAATAATTAGAGCTGAAGAGAGACTTTTCTTCTTAGAGAGACTGTAATTTTACAAGAATTATATAAATATTATTTTGGTATAAGTGAGATATTTTTATAAATTCAAAGTGCTAATTTTTTCCCAGTTATTTGCACAATCCATTATTACAGACTTTTGAAATTAAGAATTGTTTTTATCAGGGAAAATTGAAACCTTTTTTTAAGACTGAGAAGGACATTTTGATGCTGTTGCCTGAAATTTTTCTAGCAACACAGACACAATTTGAAGCATTTCACTCTTCACTAGGCATTATTTTTCCAATTGTTTAGTGAACAATTCATACTGAAATAGATGGGATGAGATGGGCTATGAAAAGTTTGTATGGATAGACATGGTGGTAGTTGTCTCTGAATAATAAAATGTGATTTATGTTCCTTCCTCTGCTTCTGCTGGTTGCAAATACGTTGTGCTGTAGGCACCACGGTCAAGATTAATTAATTTGATAGATGCAAAGTGATTTTGGTTTTAATTTTTTTTTTTAAGAATGAAAATGCAATCTGTACCTCAGTATCTAACATATCAATACACTGAAATGTCAGCATTAACTGTGCCATTCCATCGTGCAGCCTTGTGACCTCAGCTCGGCCAAGGGGCCCTCAAGCCACCAGGATTTCCCAGTCAGGCACTTCTGACCTGCTGGGTTCCAGTCTCTGCATTTTGTTGAGTGGCCAAAGTCTGCATTACAGCATAGTTGGGGTAATAGTTACCATTTCTAAGTGCTAAATTGTGATTAATTTCCATAGCTAAAACACTGTATGTTTTACCTGTAAATTCAGAGTCTACTCAAGAGATTTCAGAGCAAAGAAGAGATTTTCTTAACCTTGTGGGAGATGTGTGTATTTGCTTCTAATTACTATTTGCAGTGCAAAATAGCTTTGGATGAGGTTTCTCATCCTTCCCTTGCCCTGGATACCAGCCAGTGGAACTGCCCAGGATCATGGTTCCAGGCTGGCTCCCCTGCTCTGGCTTCTGTAGATTTTTAGGGGGAGCAGCTTAAGATACAGAACTTCAGTCTTCCATTGAAGTTGGCAAGAGCTTTAGTTCAGAGATATTTAACCCCCATTGGATAGGACTCTACCCAAGCAAATTCACTGTATAAAAATGAGGGACGGATTCAGCAGACATTTAAGTTGTTGGCTTCCCACTGACTCTAGTTTTCTACGTTTTTTCTTGTCTCTTTTTTCATTTATGTAGGAGGGTGTCAATACCAACTACCAATAAGCATTCTGGGCTGCAGAAACATTTAAGTGGTTAAAAGTCAAAAAAAGGTAGGACTTTCTGTGCAATTGCCATGCATTGTGCTCATCATTGTGAGTACTGAGTCTTGGGGTTTGTATGTTGAGACAGTTCTTGAAGGAAGACTTTTTTAAATCTAAAAACTCTTTCGTTTTGATACCTGTAAAACAGTATTTTTTCTCTCTTTTACTAAATACTTTCTTTCAAGGATTTTTTCCATATTCTTTGATATTGTCATTTACAATTCTACCTACCAAGGCACTGTGATCTTTAATATCTATTAACATGTAGTCACTGCAAGACTACCTTAGTGTGTTAGATCTCAAAAAAATTTGCCAGTTACTAAATACCTATCACAAGGGTAGACATAACCCTTAATTAAAGCATACAGGAAAACCATAATTTGATAGTATTTAGAAAAATGTTTATAATAGGCTGGCATGCTCCAGTTTTGGAGTCAACAAGAAATGAGAAGAATCCTGCTTAACTCAAGGTTGCAGAAGAGAGCATGTTAAAAAGGGCTTGTTTCCGAAGTGTAAGGCCGAACTGTTTATGCTGTTTAAATGCATGAACTTTGAGAGGCTGAATTGTCCTAATACGTTTTGCAGTTCCTGGGTGAGCCTGTCTTTAGACTTTGTGCCAGTTCTTGCTTTTTGGACACTCAGGCCCTTGCAGCAATGTTGGGAATTTTAGCGTGCCATGGCTCACAAAAGTGTCAAGAGTCCAGTAAAACTGTTAGAATACAGTTGGATTGAGAGACTTTCTGTTCTGTGTTTATATCTCTTGATTTATATGATTTCATGACTGAATCTGCCGACACCTTAAAACAGCACGGGTGAAAAAGTTAGTGCTGGACTGACTTACCAATGGATTTGACTGGGGATGGTTATGTCTGGAAGAAGAGTATGGATCATCTTGGAAAGGTAAAAGACAAGAAGAGAAGAATCCACAAAGTGATTTATTTTTGAAATTAAGCCTGTTGATGAAGGCATAATTGTTAGCTAGTCAGAGAGCTGTTGCTGAGTACTTTTAACTGGTGTGGTACCATTGGAACGGGTATTTCCAGCACCGGGTACTGCTGGATGTACTGATCGTGCGTGAATGGAAGGCAGCACATCACCACAGCAGCAGCAAACTGCAGCTGACTGTCCCTTTCTTGGCACTGGCAGGAGACCAGCAGGCGTTCATCTGGAGTGCTGTGTCCAGTTCCGGGCCTCCCCATTTTGGATGGATGTTGAGATGCTCGAAAGCGTCCAGAGGATGGCAACACGGCTG